>WAAF01020288.1:0-16798 GCA_013400475.1 Tricholaema leucomelas
ACACGGGCGAGCCGGGGCTCAGGCACCGAGGCGCGGCGGGAAGCGGCGGGGGACTTGTGAGGGCGCGCGGCGCTGCCAGGTGCAGCCCAACGCGGGCCCGGCCCCGCGCGCCCCGCGGCCGCAGCCAGAGCTGACGGGGAAGGGTTCGGGGGAGGCGCGCATCCTCCCCGCTGGCACACGCACCGCGGGCGGGGTGGTGGGGATTAAAAATAACGATAATAAAGAAGCCCAATCACTGGGAAAGAAGAAGCCTGCAAAACTCTGTGTCTACTTCCCGACCGAGCTCTGAGCCCCCTGCCCCGAAGCTGCAGTCCCAACTCGCCGGGAGCTGCCAGCGCCCGCGGTGCAGCACGGCAGCACACCTGCCGCTGCCGATAGCGGCCAGTTGAGAGCCGGAGCCTATCCCTGCGTTCAGAGGAGCCTCCCTCCTTCCCTCCCTCCATCCCTCCCTCCTTCCCAGCCCCGCTACGGAGGGCAGCGCAGGCAGGTGCTGCCGAGGGAAGGGCAGGGCCCTCCGCTGGCAGAGGCCTGGCTGTCCCTGTCACAGGGACGGCTCTGGGAGGCTGCTGTCGCCGGGACGCGACTGGAGGAAGGAAAGCGAGGGGCGGAGAAGCGGAGCTTGCTGTCCCTGGTAGCTGCTGGCGGGCCCCGGTAGCAAAAGCGGAGGCATGAAGAAGCGGTGCGGAGGGCCCGCCTCAGCTGGGCAGCGGTACAGTACCCCATCGCCTGCCTACAAACGCCACTTCGCCCTCCAGCTCACCTTCTGCGGGAGCAGAATGACCCGCTGGAGAGAACCGAGGACGGTGCATGATTCCTGCCTGGATTCGTGAGGGAGGAGGAGGGGAACGAACGGAGAAGGGAGGGAGGGAATAATTATAACAATCACACGGAAAAGGGAAAAAAATGAGAAGCAGCAGGCACCCCAAAAAAACCCGTTCTCGGGAGAGAAATCCCAAATAGCCACAACAACAGTGGAAGTTGCTCGCTTTATGATTTGCACTACAACGCTGCCGCTGTTGCCTATCTGCTCCAACAGTGGGCCCGGGAAACCTCCACGATGGGAGGGAGGCAGCGATGTACTTTTTGTGTGTGCTTTCCCTTCCTGACGGCAGTTCTCTCAGTCTCTTGGAAAAAAACCCTAAACCCAACCCCCAAACCCAAGCATGGACACCTCCACTCCCACCACAGTATCTGGAGAGGTGGCTCCCGAGCTGCAAGTGCATTTCTTCGGGGACAGCTGTGTGTGCTGCGTACCCTTGGGAATGCTCCTCCCTGGTTTTGGATGCTTGGGTTTGGCACCCCAGGGGGCGACCAGGTAATGCCCAGGGACGGAGGGGCCGAGCGTCAGCACCCTGGATATACCCTCGGAACCCCGCGCAGGTTGCATGAAGCGGGCAGCGCCGCTGCGGAGCGCAGAGGATCTGCTGTAGAAATGGAATTCAGGGATAACTGCTGCTATTTTCGAGGTAAAAAAAAAAANATTAACCTCTTTAGCTCATTGTTGGCAGGCAATAATAGCACACGACCGAATTCTTGTATTTTGAAGACAAGCCATTTTCTTTTCAGAGTACAGTCCACTCCTATCTTGCTATTAAAAATGGTCTCTTTGGCGATAAAAGCAATAAGAAAGCAATGCACTGTGAGGGGTTTCTTTGCTACTTTTGGCTCATTTTATGAGTAAAAACATTGTGCTAGGCTTAAGGTCATGTGTGCACAGATGGACAGCAGCATGTGAAAAGCTCACAATAAGGAATTTGGATAATTTTACATTTTCCATTTAATTATGCATAATTTAGACTGTGTGCCTTTTAAAGTTTTAGTGCCAGTTCTTTTATAAACTAAGTAAACCCTTACAGGATGAAAATTAGAGAATGAAAATCTTAGATTTATAGAATGTGTTGGGTTGGAAGAGATCTTAAAAGGTCATCTAGTCCAGCAATCCTTCAGTCAGTGGGGACGTCCTCAACTAGATCAGGTTGATCAGAGCCCCAACAAGTCTGACTTTGAATGTCTCTAGGGATGGGATCTCCACAACTTCCCCGGGAAATCTGTTCCAGTGTTCCACCACCCTCCTAGTAAAGAGCTTCTTCCTAATGTCCAATGGAAATTTACCCTTCTCCATCTGAAAAACATTGCCCCTTGTTGTATCATTACCAGCCCTTCTGAACAATCTCCCCCCAGATTTCTTGTAGGCCCCTCTCAGGTAGGGAAGGCCACTTTTAGGTCTCCTCAGAGCCTTCTCTTTTTCAGGGTGACTAACTCACAGCCTGTCCCCACAGGGGGAGGTATTCCAGCCCTCTGATTATTTTTGTGTCCCTCCTCTGGACCCACTCCATCAGGTTCACATCCTCCTTCTGTTGAGGACTCAAGAGCTGGGCACAGTACTCCAGGTGAGGTCACAGTATCACAGTATTACCAAGCAAGTCCAAGCCGCTACCACAGAGCTCAAGGCTAGACCATGGCACCAAGTGCCACGTCCAATCCTGCCTTGAACAGCTCCAGGGACAGCAACTCCACCACCTCCCTGGGCTCACCAGAGCAGAGTGGAGTGGCAGAATCACTTCTCTCGTTCTACTGGTGACAATTCTCTTGATGCATCCCAGGATGAGATTTGCCCTTTGAGCTGCAAGTGTGCATTGCTGATTCATGTCCAGCTTTTCACTCTCCACTACCCCCAGATTGATTTCTAGGAGCCCTTTGCTCCTTCCATGCATGTTATGAATGTGTATACACATAGATGCATTTTAGCCCAGATGCTTTCTTCCTGAAGTTCTATATTCCTACATAAATGTGTTCACATGTGCATGCTATATATATCCATTATATAAATAACAAGCTTCAAAATAATAAAAAAAATACAGAAAAATTGATATAGAAAAGAAGCAAAGCTAAAAAAAAAACCTCCAACTCTCAACCCCATGCTGAGTGCTATAAAAAACTCCTTCACCTGGAGCAGCAGTTATAGAATCACCGATACTGAAAGAGTATGGAAGTTATACCTTGCACTTTCTTCTTTACACAAGCAACCCAGTTCATAGAAATACATCTGTGTGACAGTGGAAGGACAGTGTTTTCTGGGATCTTTTTTTTGGCATAGGACAGTTTGACATTGGGCTGTAGTCCTGACTGCCATGTGCCATAATGTTTGTTCTGGAAAGTCTGCATTCAGAGAAGTTAAATCTGTCACTGCTAAATCAAGCCGCCAGGTCTGGGAGCGGAAGATAATATGTGCAAAAAAGATAACTGATCCCATGAGGATCTGGGGAAAAGGAATGGGAAAGGGTATGGGGAATAGGACTTAGCTGGGTGATAACAATGAGTACAAGAAGCTGGTTTGTTACAGAGGAAACTGGGCCTGGAAACAAAATGGCCATGTCATGTGAAGGAGGCAGTATGAAAGGAGAGCTTCATCTCCTTTCTTATGGTCAGGCTATGCTATAAAACATATCTCGTTGTTCATTAGTGGATGAGGAGTGTTGGGTAACACCTACAACCTTTGAAGACCTCCACATTTTGCTTTTAAGTCCTCTGTGGCTTCAGAAAAGTCCTGTCAAAGAAAAACCAACCCAACCAAAAACCCGAACATGAAACTCTGGGGAATCCTAGAAAATCTAAGATCATGGGAGTCACTCATTTCCCAGAAGGTCCTTGGTTATTTGTTTACCTCAAGGAGAAAAGTTTTCAGGGTGATTTTTGTCATCCTAACCAGCTGCTCAGGCACAGTCAGCTAGCAATATGCTGTCTTAGTCTAGAGAGAGAAAGACCCCAGCCGCTTTGCTGGCTATTTTATGATTTTAATCTGAGAAAATGAAGTCTGGATCCTACTTTCATTAAGATGAGTAACAAAATCAGGAGGCGATTGATACATTGGCAAAACATTTTGAGTGTGTGAGATTGTCTGACTTCAAGAGCAGATGTTTGGGAAGGGAAGGAGGTGTAAAGATATACTGTGTAGCATTAAATTTAGGCTACATTTCAACCTGTAGTCATTAATAGCTAAAAAATGAATTAGTGCTTATTGCTACAGCAGATAGCCTCTTACATATTAAAAGTAGGCATATTTTTTCTGTTTGCTTTTTGCCTTTTTTCATCACTATGTCCAAAGTGATGAAAAAAGTTTTCTCTTCACTTAACTGTCATCTAAAGCCAGGAAGAGACTTTTTGCAAGGGCTCGTGAAAGGATGAGAGGAAATGGACTGAAGCTTAAGAAGGGCAGATATGCACTGCAGAGATTAGAAGGAAGTTCTTTACAGTGAGGCTGGTGAAACATGGGAACAGGTTGGCCAGGGAGGTCATGAATGCCCAGAGGTGTCCAAGGCCAGGTTGGATGAAGCCTTGAGCAACTGGGTCAGGTGGGGCTATCCCTGCCCATGGCAGTGGGGTTGGAATCAGATGATCTTTAAGATCCTTTCCATCTCAAACTATTCTGTCAATCTATTTATTTGTGAATCAGGCACTATATCACAGTCTCACAGTATCATCAGGGTTGGAAGAGACCTCACAGATCATCAAGTCCAAGCCATTACCACAGAGCTCAAGGCTAGACCATGGCACCAAGTGCCACGTCCAATCCTGCCTTGAACAGCTCCAGGGACGGCGACTCCACCACCTCCCTGGGCAGCCCATTCCAGTNCAGAACTGAACACAGTACTCAAGGTGTGGTCTAACCAGTGCAGAGTACAGGGGCAGAATGACCTCCCTGCTCTGGTCCCTCTTTGCATATGTTGGGTGGGATAATCACATTGATAATGGTTGATGCGTGCTGTATGGCCACAGTGGGTTGTAATCTCACTGGCCACTTGAAACCAAGGGAGCTTTTTGATAACCAAGAGGATTTTCCAATGAAGTTGAAATGATGGAGAAAATGGCACTGAGTGGTACAGCATGGCTAATGTTATGTAATGGTAATGAACTGAGATGGTAGTTTGAAATGGTGGCATTTTGACAAGACATTACATGTAGTTTTCAAGAGAGTATCTGACCATTAAAAGCAATGTTGTTTCATCACACATAGACACATGCTCTTAGCTGTTAAAAAATTAGGTAGCTAATGATCACAGAATAAACCAGGTTGGAAGAAACCTCCAAGATCATCCAGTCCAACCTATCACTCAGCCCTGTCCAATTAACTAGACCATGGCACTAAGTGCCTCATTCAGTGTTTTTTTGAACACCTCCTGCCTGCATTTCCAGTTTAAAATGAGAGTTTGAATAATATTTCTGGTTATTACAATAGAGGATTGCTTTATTTGTTAAACACCTGGTCTGTCACAGAGGTGCCTTTTATGCAATTATATCCCAATTTTCCAAATGTGCATTCTGTTCCCAACTTTTTACTGATTTATGGAACGTTGTTTTTATTTTTTGTGGAAAAATAAAATACTCTTCAAGGACTTCACAAAAAGTTCAGGTGTTTAAAGATCTGATAGGATTATCTAAGCTCACATTACAAGAACCACAGAATCATAGAATGGTTTGAGTTGGATATTATAGGATTATCTAAGCTCATATTACAAGAACCACAAAATCATAGAATGGTTTGAGTTGGAAGGGATCTTAAAGATCGTTTTGTTCCAGTCTCCCTGCTATGGCCACAATATGCAGGATGTATAAGAGCAAATGGAATTTTAAAGAAAGCTAAGGAATGTGCTTATGCTAGTTTGGAACTTTCCATCATAATCCACTAAGACCATGCTTCACTGAATCTGTAAATACTATATTTTTTCAGCTGTTGGCATATTATTGACTTTTCTGGCTTCTGCAAAGCACTCCATCAGAAGTCCCTTCCCCTCATTGTTTTCACATCAGAAAAATCAATTCAGGTCTTTGATATACAAAGCAACAAAGGTAATCTAAGATTGGTACATTTCAGAATTGCTACCGCCTCCTTTACTTTGTTGAAGCCCTGCTTTGCAGGCTTATCTGCAGCACCTGGGAGTTTTGAAAACTCTTTCTCAATACACAGAAAACCATATTAAACCACAACAGGCTGAGAGGCAGATTATTCAAAGCCATGGTGATGTGTGGCTAGCACGTTAAAGAGAGGCTGTGATGTTGGGGGAAAAAAAGATTTCCAAAGATACAGGGTTTAGAATCAAAGTCTGCCTTCAGATGACCACGAGTGATACTCCCTGTAGGAAGAAAACAATTATATGCAAAGACCTAACATTAATTTTAGTCAGAGATGACTGAATATGTGCAGTTATTTGGTCATTTGGTGGCTATGCTAGCCATCAGTTTCACAGTTTTATGGTGCTTTTGTGCCTCCATTCAGTTCCAGACAAAGAAACAAAGCCGGTTACTGACTCTTGTTTGCCATACAGTTAGGCATTGACAAAATAGCCAAGGTTTGTATATAACTCTCAGCTATTTTACTGTCCCTTCCATGTTCCTCCCTGACTAGGACATTATCTTCCACTGCTTTTAGCTTCTTATGTTTACCAAAGTTCTGTGATTCAATCTGAAATTCTGTATGCTGGAGCTCTGCCCCAGGCTGCATGTTTTTAGCATACCCAACAAAATAGCTCAGCTATACCTGAGGATGAGATGGAGGGACATTATTCTGTTCTATTTCTTGCTCAGATGTTCTTTGTCAGACTTCCTTTTTTTTTTTTTTTTAAGAACTCTAGAATCCGAGGAAACTGTAGCAGAGAATTGTAAATCACCAGGGTGATAAGTATTATTATAGAATCATAGACTCACCCAGGTTGGAAGAGATCTCCAACATATTAGTTTAGTTGAGGGCCACTGGAAATTTGTATTTTGCAGTTCACATGCAGTTTGTTAGAATTATGCACCCAAATGCATATGTGTAGCTGTTCTCCAGCCAGGTATATTCAGATACTGCCTGATTTTGTCTCTCCCAATGCTGTCTCTAAGTAAGAGGATCTGTCTTTTGCTTGCTCTTAATTTGGTTAGAACCATTTTGCTTGCTCTTCACTTGGTTAGAAAACCATGCTGAGAAGGAGACTGATTCAGCTGAACATAGGAGCACAAAAAGTCTTCCCTGGATTTTTTGGAACTGAGATGCTGGTAAAGGTGAAGTGACAGCAATTTCGATGGTTCAAACTATAGGAGAAAGATCTAAGACCTGGGATGAAGTGCTGAGGAAGAGCTCAAACTCAGATGACTAACTGGTAGGTGCAGGAAAGGAGCATGTGAAGACACAACAGATCTGCCTGTGCGGCAGTCAGATGTGAAAACTATGTGAGAAAGTTTATAATTTTGGATATGCTGATAAGGAAAAAGAACAAATCTAAGAAAGAAGACAGTAGCTGGCTAAGTGAAAAAAGTCAGGTGGAAACAAGCCAGTGAAGATGTGAAGATGAGAAGGAAGTTCCAGAAGTGGGGGAGAGAGTGAGAGAACTGGAATAAGACACGAAGGAAGAAAAAGAAGTAGAAAAGTGTGTAATGCTGCTGCATCCTGCCATGCAGAACTTGGAAACTCACCAACCATCCCAAACCTCAGTATTTTGATGTTACCAATAAATATCTGTGGAACCTGTTGTCAAAGTGTGCTCCTCACTCTCCTCTGGTGCTGCTCCACACAAGTGGTGACCGTCTGTTATCATTGTCAAACCTGACATTGGCTCTACTGGCAGAAAAATATCCTGTAGGTCTAACTTCCCAACCTCATCACTTAATCTTGTTGGCATCAGGATGGTTTTTGGACTATTTTTGTTCATTCCTCTTTGAAGGGAATGAAAAGGGAAGATGGAAAGGAAGAGATTGGGAGAGAGGAAGGAAAAAAGAAAGGGAAGAAGGAGACCTTCTAATTCTTGCTACAACAAACTTGCTGCCATGTATTAGACAACAGTAGAACTGAAGTTGCAGTTGCTCATTTTATTAATCTTATCCTTCCTTTTTGGTTTTTTTTTTTTTTGTGGATGTGCATTATAACAGTTTGAAATTATAAAACCATGTGGTATTTTTAGTTCCATCAGCACAGGACATCTATCACTACAAAAGACAAGCCCTGCTCATTCACTAAGCAGCTCTCTTAATGTTTTGGTTTATTTTCATTGTCCTTTGGGCAGATCAGAAACCTCTAATGAATTTATTCAAACTCTAAATAAATAACAGCAGCAACAACAACAAAAAGTATTAAATGCATCTTCAGAGGATTTTCTCTGATGCCAGAGTATGGCATCTGCATACTTCACAAATAAATGTTAATTTACTCTCACAGTGCTTCTGTCATTCCCATTGTTGAGATGAGAACTCAGACATAACAAATTAAAGCAAGAATATCCACCCATTTTGAGTCTAAATGTAAATGATCTAGGAATTATCATTTTACTTTTTGAAAGGCTATTACATGCTCACTTCAGCTGAGAGGTGAACACTTCTACAAATGAGATCCAGTCTTTTAAGTGGGGCATATAGAACCAAAATACTCATAGTTCTTGCAAATAAGCCTGCAGTTCACTTCTGGTAGCTTTTTTCACTGCCAGAACTTCACAGCAATGCAAAGGGATAATATCCTGCTCTTCACATCACCGTCGAAATGGTTGAAGGATGTAAACAATCATTGAAATGCATACTGAAAGTTCTTTCATTATATCCTTTCTAAAAATTCAAACAAACAAAACAACAACAACAACAAAAATAAAAGGAGACAAAATAGATCACAGCAACACTGTCAGACACGTCCCACTTGATCGCCACAACTAAGCCATCCTGTGTGCTGATAAGAAGTGGTCCTGCAAAAGGGAAAACTATCTTCACAATCCATGTACAAGCTATCCTGGGAGCCATCTGTGCTTCAGACTTAGGTCATAATCGAGGAAAGGAAATAGTAAGGAAAATTCGCTTCATATCTCTAACTGTTTCTGTCAGCTAAGAAATCCTATCCTCAAAACTGCAGGTCTGCATCTCATCTGTGATGTGTGACAATTAGTTCTTCAAGCATAATGGAACTCTAAATCCCTCACTAATCTGCTCCTTAAAAAGTTTGCTGAACATTTATTTTGGAGAAAAACTGGAAATGTTTGTCTACTGTCTGGAAGATCTTGGAAAATTTCCAGCTTGAAGTTGACAGCCCACTTCACTTTTGGTGCTGTCATCTCATTATTTTGAGCACTTAGAACACTCTGCTTATACAGAGAGAAAAAAGCCAGGCAGAGATAGAGGAGAGGGAAATCACTTGGAGTTGCTGGGGGGTGGAAGCCTTTACTTCTCTTTCCAAGTTCTCTAACAGCAGTAATAGCAGGATAACGTTTCCAGTTTTTGTATTTGGAAAAAGCATTGAGAAAAAAAAAATAAAATATGATCTTTTCTTCCTTCATTATCTACAAGAAGAAGCTTATTTTGCTAAAGCACGTCAATAGAATTTCATCAGGACACAAATGTTATGATTCTTTTCATATGAATTTTCCAATGAACTCAAACCCCAAAACCCTTCAGCTTAACAAGGTCTGACTGATATGCTATAGAGGCCTTCTTTTTCTCTGTTAAAAACTACAGGTGGGGACTTTTCTCTTTGGGAAATCAGGTAGTGAGGTGAATGTCTCCTCAAAAATGATCTCTTCTTGTTTAGGATGTTGTTGGCCAAGAATTGCTTTGCTAGACCAAAATAGACACTCATATGATGCATCTGTAATCAAGACCCAACCTAACCAAGATCAAACCTATGGGCAATAACGCTTAAAGACCTTTTTTTGCATCATTTCTTTTAACCTGTAGCAGTTTTCTAAGTTTGCCAGGTCTGTTGGAAACACATTGGTAGACCGCAGCATAGAACTTAAACTGAGCCACGTGCCTGTGTGAATCCCCAGGTCTCAGTCACAGTGGAGAGACATTGCAGAGCTAAACCTCTCTACAGAATTCAGAAAATTAATCATGCAGATCTCTCCTTGCTTTCATATTTCCCTCCTTGGAATCCAAAATAAGCTCTGGACAACAGAAACAGATTAATTTCTGGAACTCAGACTTTAGGTTTATGGAAAAAAAGAAACCAGTAAATAAATATACAAGTATGTGTTGAATAATGTATTTCAGGAGCTGCCTGTGAGGGTAACTGTTTACATTTACTTCCATATGTAAACAGGTTTTATTTCTCCTGAAAAGAAATCCAAACTCTCAGCATCACATGCTCAGTAGATTTGCATTTCATGATACATGTAGTTGGCAGAAATAGCGAGAGATAAGTGGCACCTGCACTGCAGGTGACAACCTAGAAAGTATACATAGTCTTTCTAGATGCCATATTTAGGTGATGTACAAATTGATCTTCATCTTTCAAGTCTATCTTTGGTATCTCATTTTTAGTCTTGTTGGATTCAGTTTCTATGCACTTAGGTGTTACAGAAATATATATTGCCCTTTTAGAGTAACTTCAAAGCACCAATGCTTCTGGAGTCTTGTTGGTGAGATTGGAAGGGACATGTGTCTCGATTCCTTCCTGATTCAGGCATATGTTAAATAATCCTATTCATAACATGATTAGATCTGCCAAGACCTCTTTTAAAATGCTTTTTCCTGTGTAATCTAACTGTAAAGCCATTTGCTAGGTGTAATGGCCAGAAAGTTTTTTCATTTCATGTGTCCATCTAGAATGCTTTTTATTTCAGTATTGTCACTTAACTATCTCTTTCTTTTATTTATCCATTGATGGACTTAAGTCACGTTTCTCTCTCTGCTTCATTTTTCTATGTGTTTTCCTAGCAGGAAAACAGTTTCAGAGTCCTGAAAATTTGGCCTCTTCTGTTGTTTTTTGTTTGTTTGTTTTCCCCCATAGCCTTCTCTCTGCACCTGCTCTCTTTCAAGGTTACTGTTCCCAACCAGAAAACTCAATATTCTCTATCCAGCATCTAGTGTAATGGTACCAGTGCTTGTCTGTCTCTGATGGATTCACCTTTTGCAATATATTTGCAGTTTGTATTTGCTATTTTTATGCTGCATCATACTGGCAGTTCATTCATTCAGAGACTGACTATCACATCCCATCTCTACAAAACATTTCTACCTGATAAGCCTCCAGCATACCAGAGAACTTTTTATATTAGCTCCACGTGCATGACCTTGCATTTCAATCTAGTCCTATTGCTGTTCATCCAGATCTTTTGGTATTCAGTTCCAATCTCCTCTGTCCTACCTTCCACATTCATGGCATTGGCAAACTTCATCACTGCGAGTCTAAAACTGTCCTAGGTTGAAAACAATAAACTATACTAATAGTATACCACACTTTACTGCCTCAAATATACTTACCCAATCACTAAATAGAAACATTCACTACCCTGGTGTAAAGGGTTAACCCTCCAGGGGGTGGATCTCAGCCTGACCCCAGGTCCTCCTGACTCCTCCCTGGGGCCCCAGGTGTAGTGTGGTGCCCTTCTCTGGACGCATTCAAACAGCTCAACATCTTTCTTAAATTGAGGCAGGAAGTCTGTGGTGGGTAGTGATTACCCAATGTTCCCATAAGATCTTTTTACCAATTAATTATACATCTCAGAACATTCTCTTCCTATAAATTAAGGGATATGTTGTTTCCTACACACTTCCATTACTTTTAATGTCAACATGATTCAGATATCTCTATTTCTTCATGACTTATCATATATATTGCATAAAGTTTGAAATAGATTATTAAAACATTCATGTAGACTCTAAAATTTCCTTTGTACATGGCTGCATGAACTGCCAGCTTTACCAAATCTCCAAGAGGTGTTTTTTTTCTCTATAGCTCAGACTCTCTTTTGTAGCTTTATATGTGTTTCCCACAGAGAAACAAATGTTCTCATATTCAGCCTAAATAAGCATTTTAGTAGGCATAAGTTTTGCTTATTCTTGTCAGAGCAAAATTAGATATTAATCCAATGCCAAGCAGAGTTTACAAGAATGTAATTCAGACAACAGATTGCAAAGTGCTTTTAAGTACTCCTGCACTATTTCCCTAAAGAGATTGGTCTCTTAACACGCTGAAGGGGAAGAGCTATAGAAAGCACAGTGGAAATATGGAGAATATTTCTTGCCTGCTAATTTATTATGGTGAATTGACATAATGAAGAATGACAAATAGCCCCCCCCCCCTTTTTTTTTCCCATCCTCACAATGCTTCCCATTAAAATGGGAATGTTTTCTGTATGACTGTCAAGAATAATGCATTTAATTACACAAAGGCCATGCGTCATGCATTGTGAGTGTAATATGGGGCGTGAGAGAAAATGTAGCATGCATTATTGTGTTAAGTGTTAAAGGGGTATCAGAGAGCTACACTTTAAGGCAAGAATAAGATAGAATAGAATAGAGTAAATAGAATAGAATAGAATAGAGTAGAATAGAATAGAATAGAGTAGAATAGAATAGAATAGAGTAGAATAGAATAGAATAGAGTAGAATAGAATAGAATAGAGTAGAATAGAATAGAATAGAGTAGAATAGAATAGAATAGAATCAACCAGGTTGGAAGAGACCTCCAAGGTCATCCAGTCCCACCTAGCACCCATCCCTATCCAGTCAACTAGACCATGGCACTAAGTCTCTGCAGTGTTTGAGCTCACTGGAGAAAGAATTTTTTTTTTCCTTCTTAAAGGTAACAGTGGAAGAAATGATAGAATCACATAGAATCTGGTAAGACACTGGAATGGGTTGTCCAGGGAGGTTGTGGATGCTTCCTCCCTGGAGGCATTTAAGGCCAGGCTGGATGAGGCCTTGAGCAACCTGCTCTAGTGGGAGGTGTCCCTGCCTATGGCAGGGGGTTGGGGCTGGATGATCCTTGAGGTTCCTTCCAACCTAAACCATTCTATGATTCTATATTTTTGAGATCATCAAGTCCAACCTATCACCTAATACCTTCTAATTAACTAAACCATGACACTAGCTGCCTCATCCAGACTCCTTTTAAACACCTCCAGGAAGTAACTCCACCACCTATGAACACTTCAATCTTGAGTTTCACTTCTGTCTCATAGGATTGAGCTTGTTGCTGCCATTCTAAATTAGAGATTGGCACACTTAAATAACCATGCCTAATATGTAACACTAGTGCCTAATATGTAACAATAGTACCTAATATGTGACAATGATACAGTATCACAGTCTCACAGTATCTGCAAGGTTGGAAGAGACCTCACAGATCATCAAGTCCAACCCTTCACCACAGAGCTCAAGGCTAGACCATGGCACCAAGTGCCACGTCCAACCTTGCCTTGAACAGCTCCAGGGACAGTGACTCCACCACCTCCCTGGGCAGCCCATTCCAGTGTCCAATGACTCTCTCAGGGAAGAACTTTCTCCTCACCTCGAGCCTAAACTTCCCCTGGCGCAGCCTGAGGCTGTGTCCTCTCGTTCTGGCGCTGGCCACCTGAGAGAAGAGAGCAACCTCCCCCCGGCCACAACCACCCCTCAGGTAGCTGTAGACCGCAATAATGTCTCCCCTGAGCCTCCTCTTCTCCAGGCTAAACAATCCCAGCTCCCTCAGCCTCTCCTCGTAGGGCTTGTGCTCGAGGCCTCTACAATGATACCTAATATATAACAATAATAATACCTGATAGATAGCAGTATGATAATATTGGCATTATATATAATAATATATAACAATAATAATGCAGCATGCATGTAATGATATGTATTCTGATGGTTATATATAGAGGCTGTTCATTCTTCTCTACACATGCATGTAAAATATGCACACCTAGTCATAAACACATAGTAAAATATGTCACTTCAATTCTTCATTGCATTTGATGAAAATAAAATGGACATGAATTTAACCTTGTTCATTTAACCTTGTTCAATTCCACAACTGGAAGCTCGCTATCAAACTTCATAATTTCCCATGTCACTTGCCTAAAAGAAAAGTGTCATTAGCATGACTCATTCATTATAAACAGACCTGCAAACAGATTCATATCAGTAAATTATAGGAAGAAAAAGATTTTTTTTTTTAATCATGCTATATGCAGTTACAGATATTTAACATCTAACTTTTATTAGCAAGCCTAATAGAAGCAGAGTCACAATATAGGCAAGATTTCGATAGTTAAAGCATGATTAGTATTGTTAATTAAACGGTTTTCTTATTTGCTGCTATTGAGCATGATCCTATTTTTATTGTGGCTAACTCCAAGAAAAAAAACTGGTGAAAATCACCATGCTTAATGCCACAAAGCTAGCTCTCTGTGAACTTGGAAATAGATGCAATCTTGAAAGAAAACCTAAATACAAAATCTATTAAATCAGCTTATGTGCAGTTTGCATACTTCTGCACGACAACATTGCCATATGTTTCCAATTTTTTGTTTGGTTGTTTTCTTCTCTTTGTATCACAAAGAATATGAAAACAAAAATTGGTTGGTTGTTTGGTTGTCTTCTTTGTCCAACTATGGGGTTTTGCAAGAGGTAATGGGACTTTAAAAGCATATCTAGTACTGAATATCCACTGAGTCTAAGAATATCTTAAGTGAGTTAGTAGAGAGGTAGAATGCAGGAAGCATTCCTGACCTATTATTTTTATTGGAGAATTTTTTCCCCTAGATTCAGGATTTTTTGTCTTTTGGATTATTGCTTATGTTTTGCTTGCCTGACAAGGGAGAATAAGTTGCATTGCAGTGACAAGATGGCAAACATATGGGCATAACTTTCATTGTTGCCTTAATCTAAATGGGATGTGCTCACCCATCTACTAACAGTGTCATTTGTATCTCAAGTCTGGTACTGGAACATTTTCCATCATGGTCCTGTCCTCTGCTTTATCTTCTTTAGATAAGAATCCCAATATTTTAATGTGTACAGGGCACTATTACTTCATGAACCAGGTAGCTTGAATGAAACTGAAGCTAACAGCCTAGCACTTGCAAGCTGATTGCTATTTAAAACCTGATTTTTGACTCCTTGCATGTACAAGAGTACAGACAGTTTAATGAACTACCTGGAAACCATCCATCAAGATTCACTGGCACAGAAGTTTATCAGAGCAGGGAAGGTTTAGCTAAACAAAATGATCATACTAATGGGTCTGAAGTCACTATTTTCTTTCAGCAGTTATTTCTGTTTCTTTGCAAACCAACCTTTTAATATCTTATTGCTCAGGGTCTTCTATTCAAAGTGCTATGTCATGCATGTCTGATAAAAGATCCTCTGTTTCGAGTGCTGCCTCTGTAGTTCATAAATCTTTGGGATTTATATTATGACTTCCGTTGAAGTCATCACACAAATTGAAGTCTTTTGGTTTAATGCAATTTAATAATACCAATCCTCTAGATCACTAATTCTTATTCACTTCTTTTGTGTGTCCAGATGGTCTTCTAGTGCCTACATTTAGTGGGGTTTGCTGATCTGAGTGTATTAACTGAATACAAAATGGCAGGTCTATCTGAATGGTTTAAGCAATATCTCTTTAATGTGCAAAGGTCAGGTTTGTGCCATGAAACCACAGGCAGCGTTTGAGGCCGTGCCAGTGTTAGACAAACTGGGATTACAAACCCAGGGAGACTGAGGTAAAGCAACCTACTTACCTGTGTGCATGCAGCCAGGGATATGTCAGCTATGAGGAAAAGAGGTAAGGCCGACTGTGAATGAATTTTTTTCATTAGAAGGGTTGCTGATGACATCTCCTAAGTAGGCTGTCCTTCACCAAGTGGTGGGCTGTGTGTATTGTCCAGCATTTGTGAGGCTGAGGGGGAACTTTGCTAAGCAGCATAAGGAGCTGAGTGGGTGTGCTGAAGCACTTGAACACCCAGACACGAGGGTGATTGTACAGTCCATCAATGCTCTGTTCAGCTGAGAGACAACTTCAGAGAGAAATTCTGCATTTATGATCCATATAACAGACGGGGGGTGTCGTCCCAATTGTTTCTTGACAAGTTAACAACTGATCTTGAATGGGCTTATTCTGTGTAATTAACACAAAGAATGAAGGGTATTAATTTAACAGCACATACTGCCATAGGCAGATATATTAGGCTCAGGCAGAAATGGCAGCCACGGATACCCTTGAACACACAGCAGCTCCCTAACCCCATGTGTTGATAAACCCACCTAACTGCTGCTAGTGGATGAGAGAAATCAGAGCTGTCTCTCACAACTTGCATGAAGATCAGCAACAGTGTCTTTAACATGAAAGGCTGCTTTCATTTCAGGGATGTTTACTTTATATCCCTAAATAAGAATATTTCTTTATACCTGTTAGAAGTGGTGAGTCCATTATGTTTATTTTGTGCCTTAGAGTGTCCTTTTGTACCTCTCTTCTCACATCTGTCCAACCCTTCAATATTTAGTGCTATCATACAAAAGCATTATTGTAACCCAACAACCAAGGCAGAAAACAAAGTTTTTAATTGTAGTGGCAAGCACAATAAATACTTGGTTTTCATATTAAGGCACATAGGTCTTCTTGGCATAATTACATGCAGCTTTCATTCAAGGATGCGACGTGCTGCTGAAATAAGTTCACCAGGGTTTATTGTAAATGGTATTTTTGCAGCTTGTTTCCTTATGCTTTTGTCACTCTGCACTTGATTTACAAAGAGATTCATGGAAAGTCATAATTATTTTAAGAAGTCAGTGAGGAAAGTGTTCTTTCACCATGCCTATAAATCTTTACTTATGCTCTACAGAGAACTCCGCTCCCTATGTCTGCTTTAACAGTGTAAGAGGAGTATATCATAATGCCGTGAGTTGTCAGAGCTTCAGGGATCATTATAATATGAGATCACAAATGGAGACAATTTCATTGTAATAGTGCTGGCAACAAAGGATAAAGGATACTAATTTATCTGGCACACTGATATGATAGCAAAGATATATTCTTTCCTGGAATTAAAGTACATGTGGAATATAAATATATATATATATA
>WAAF01020288.1:17186-88928 GCA_013400475.1 Tricholaema leucomelas
ATTCTATTCTATTCTATTCTATTCTATTCTATTCTATTCTATTCTATTCTATTCTATTCTAATATATATATATATATGTACTTATGGATGCACACATATGTGTATATATGCCAATATATACAAATATATATGGCTAACTAGGAAGCTAGTAAAGCTGAAACTTAGAAAAGGAGATGACTACTGAAAATATAAGCTATTTTGGGGATAGCATTTCTGGAGGAAAGCAAAATATATAGATTTCCCCCCTAAGAATGCTAAATAACTGCCATTTAGGAGAAGAAAGCAAACTTTATCCTGATGAAGACCACAGCAGATAGCAGCTTGAGCTCTTGCTTTTCATTTTCCTCAACACACATTTTCAGAAGACAATTGTTTTAATTTGGTTTTGGCAATGAACTATCCCTTTGTAAGGCTTACAGACCATCGAAGAAAAGGAGCAGTTCTGGTGATCAAACATGGACACAGATTTCTTCTGGAGGTCAGGGAATCTTTTTTAGTGGAAATTTGGAGAGTGGCATTGGAGAACTAGCTGTTAGCAGGTTTTTAGTCACAGCTGATTCTGCTTTGGATAGCAGTCAAGCTAAACTATTTTTTGTGGTCCTTCCACATTTTAATGTTTTTTTTTCTTATCTCCCTATGAGAATCACAGGTTCACAGGTTACTTCAGGCTGGAGGTCATCTTGTCCCACCCCACTGCAGTGAGCAGGGACACCTCCAACTAGATCAGGCTGCCCAGGGCCACACCCAAGAATTCATGTCTCAAAGACCTGGGGACATCTCCAACTAGATCAGGTTTCCCAGGGCCACATCCAAGAATTCATGTCTCAAAGACCTGGGGACATCTCCAACTAGATCAGGTTTCCCAGGGCCACATCCAAGAATTCATGTCTCAAAGACCTGTCTATAGCCTTAGCATGTGCTCTTCAAGAGAGATGTGCTGCACAGTAAATACTGCATTCTGAGTGCATATTAATGAGAATGAACTAAACCGAACATGAATTATTCAAAGTGTTTGATTCTGACATTCAGACATTTCATTTTCATAACATTCTTTTTAAAAATATGAGTCCTAGATAATAAAAAGTTCCCCTCAAACCAGAGGAGGGTGGAGGGAGATAAAAATAGGTCAGTTAGAAAACAAAAGAGCTGAAGTGCCAAGGTATTTTTGGTGGGTTCCAGCCTACAATTTTCAGACATGTAAAAAAAAGAATTAATACATCCTAATGGTTATGTGAAGAAAACTTTATCCATTGCAGATATTTAATATGTAGCTTTCCTTTCTTCTCTTACTTATCACTGCCTGTATGACTAAGAAAAATTAAGTTCTGTCATGCTCTTGCCTCAAAATTTGGTTGCATTACTTATGTATGAAAAACATATCTAGTGTGCATCTTGGCAAAAAGTTTGCAGTAAAAACTGTTTACACTGAAGTAAAATAACAGCATCATAGAATCAACCAGGTTGGAAGAGACCTCCGAGATCATCCAGTCCAACTTAACACCCAGCCCTAGCCAATCAACTAGAACANTTTCAACTTCTCTCTTCAATTGAGGAGCCCAGAACTGGACCCAGGACTCAAGGTGTGGCCTGACAAGTGCTAATTACAGGGGCAGAATAACCTCCCTTGTCCTACTGGCCACACTCTTCCTGATCCAGGCCAGGATGCCATTGGCTCTCTTGGCCACCTGGGCACACTGCTGGCTCATGTTCAGCTGCTATCTACCAGCACCCTCAGGTCCCTTTCTTCCTGGCTGCTCTTCAGCCACTCTGTCCCCAGCCTGTAGTGCTGCTTGGGGCTGTTGTAGCCTAAGTGTAGAACCCTTCACTTGGCCTTGTTCAATCTCATCCCATTTGCCTCTGCCCAGCCATCCAGCCTGTCCCTCTGCAGGGCTCTCCTACCCTCCAACAGATCCACACCGGCTTCTGGCTTGTTGTCATCCGCAAACTTACTGCTGATGGACTCAATCCCCTGGTCCAGGTCATCAGTAAAGATATTAAACAGGATGGGGCCCAGCACTGATTCCTTGGAGTATTCTTTACTGGCAGCCTTTAATCATGCTTTTTCAACTGGAAAAAAAATATAGTAAAAATAATCACATGTAGATTTATTCTGCAGATTAAATCACTATTTTTGTTACCACAATAAAATAGAAACAAGTAATAATTTTGCTGAAGCACAGTATACTTAACTTGACAGCTCGGGAAAATATGTAATCTCCTAGTTATTACAATGCTATATAGTTAGAGTACTTAGTGTTAAAAGATGAAAATGTCCTCTCTGTAAACTGAAAACCAGCCTTTATTTACAAGAGGTCCACACAACAATATTTATTTTCCCAGTGAAAACTCTTGTAGTATCTCTGATGATTTCCTGAAGCTAGGTATAAATATGCTGTATGCACTTTATATATACTTCAATTAATAAAAGATCCTTACGACTATACAAAATACTGAATATGTATATCTGAAGCCATTGGCTGGAAAGAATTAATTTTGATCTTTTTCCCACTTAAAAATTGTAGATATATTCCAACATCTCAGTAGAAAAAGCAACAACTGTTAGGGCTCTCCTTCATGACTGTGCAGCTTTGACACATCAAAACCCAGATGAATTCTACCATATAAAATACCTTTGCCCAATTAATACTACCTGACTACTGCCAAGACAGGGAGTTTGTCTCCAAAGGCTCTGACTGACAGAAAGAAAAACAAGAAAACAAGAAAGCAGCATGACATAGCAGAATAGAGCAGAAGTTTGTTTTCATGAGGGTCCTTTGTTGTGTTGTAGGGCTCTGCCAAATAATTGCATGATGAGATTTTGTGCAAAGTGTGAGCAGGTGCTCGTGGCTAGAGACACTGCAGTTTCTAAGATCTAACCAAACATATGACTGCCACAAACATGGGAGGACCTGCATTTATAAGACCCTTTCTACTTCTTACCAGCCTAATCTGCACTACTGGTTCTGTAATCCTCCTTCTGTTATTATCAATGACTGAGTTAGACCTGGTCACTTGAGATTATGAAAATGTCCTCAAATGTTAAGTGTTGGTTGTTAGCATTAGAAAAATTCTAGGTGAATCTGGTTGTTTTCCTGTGTGCCTTAAAGAAGGATCATCAGGAGATGCATTGTGACTTGTTTAAAACATTTATTATATCAGACATAAAGTTTTGTGGTGTTTTTCTTCATTGGATGCCAGCCTTACACAGAGGAGTCAGCTGGGTGTGTCTTGTATGTAAGTCTGCCTAATGCTTCCTGATCTTCAGACGGAAATAACAGCTTATATCAGACTGCAATAACAGCTTATACCAGCCTGAGCCCTGCCAAAGACCACAGATAGAGTCATAGGATGGTTTGTGTTGGAAGGGACTTCCAAAGGTCATCTGGTCACAGAATCACAGAACATCAGGGGCCAGAAGGGACTTTGAAAGCTCATCCAGTCCAACCTCCCTGCCAGAGCAGGGTCACCTAGAGCAGATCACATCCATTCGGAATGCATCTGGACAGGTTTTGAGTATCTCCAAAGAGGGAGACTCCACAACCCCCTTGGACAGTCTGTTTCAGTGTTCTGTCACCCTCACAGGGAAAAAAAAGTCCTCCTTGTGTTTAAATGAAACTTCCTATGCCTCAGCTTCCACCTGTTACCCCTTGTCCTGTCATGGGGCATCACCCAGCAGAGCCTGGCTCCAGCCTCCTGGCACTCACCTTAACATATTTATAGCCATTGATGTGGTCACCTCTCAGTCTTCTCCAAGCTGCACAGCCCCAGCTGTCTCAGTCTCTCCTCATAAGAGAGGTGTTCCATTCCCTTACATCATCTTTGTAGCTCTGTGCTGGACTCTCTCAAACAGTTCTATGTCCCTCTTGAAGTGGGGGGCCCAAAACTGGACACAGTACTCCAGATGCATCCAAACCCCTTGCAGTGAGCAGTCACATCAATCTACCTGAGGATTCTCTGTAGCTGTCATTCAGGTTTGGACACAGTTCTTCTCATACCTCAGGCAGATGTGCCAAAGAGATATTTGGTCATTAGGATTCAAAATCATAAATGAAGCAGATGACTTGCCAAAGCGAACGGGAATTGCGTTTGCTAAGGACTGTACTCGTGTCACGTGTGCAGAACTAAGACATTCCCATCTGCTCTCAATTCATTCTTCACAGCTTCCAAAAAAGAATCAAGCTTTGCAATATATTTTCCTTAATATCTATTTATGTGATAGTTTTCTTAATTAAAAAAGTACAACTTGATTGTATTTTGTGTGTGTAGTTTAATGCATAAACAGAAGAGGAAAAGCTTATAGCCAGTCACAACAGGCTTTCAAAGCAATTTCAAAGAAACAAACATCATATGTCATGGAGCTTTTTAATTTGTATTTGATTTTAAGTGGAATTCCAAGCTGTTCAAGCTTGGCTTTTCTGTCTTCTTTGGAAGTAAGATAGCTGCTGCTTTTTAGCTAGTTCTCCCATATATGTGGTTCAGGCAGGATTACAGTTTGGTGCATTCAGAATGGAATGGACGACCAGTTCAGAGAGAGGAAGAGTGGGTTCCTAATATGAAAAATTGTCTACTTCCACGAGTTTTACCAGTCATGTCATGTTACATTAGACAGAGTAATAGAACATTAGCTGTGTAATGAGACATGACTGCTAAAATGTAAAGGAGACTGCACTTTCAGATTGGCCAGTCCTGTTGAAAGTGATAGCTTGCTTCTAATCTTCAACGCTTGTAGGTAATATGCAAAGCAGCTGTTTGTGCATTCCAGATCGTTTGGAAATTGGAAGAAGTGTCAAACACATTAGCAGTTGCTCAGAATATTTCTGTATCTTACCTCTGGTTTCTGGGTGCAAGGAGGTTTTTCAGAAACACAATTATAAGTTATTTTCATTGAATACTTGCCAATTTTTCTTAGATAGTTTGGACCAGGACTTCAATTGCATTAAAAGGGATTTGTTTTACTGGTCAGCAGTGCTTCAGACAGTCAAACAATTTTAAATCCAGTCTGTTTTACAGGCGTGCAACAGCATAAAGATTTATAGTACTAAACAATGTAGTAATTGACATTCTTGATCCAAATTATTTTCTTTGTTTTGAGATAATGTTTCATTGCAGGTGAAGTATTTAGCAGAAAGTTTTAGCAGAAGTTTTATCAGGGAAGAGGAAGATAGAGATTTTAGTTTCATGCTATATTGGGAGAAGATCTGACATTTGAATTTCAAAGTGTGAGGTGTGCTCTCTAACCACTGAGTTGCCAGAGATGTTAAGGTGCTCTAGATGATCTTCTCTGTTCTGTGGCAGACTTTAGAATCATAGAATCAACTAGGTTGGAAGAGACCTCCAAGATCATCCAGTCCAACCTAGCACCCAGCCCTAGCCAATCAACTAGACCTTGGCATTAAGTGCTCCATCCAGTCTTTTCTTGAACACATCCAGGGACAGCGACTCCACCACCTCCCTGGGCAGCCCATTCCAATGCCAATCACTCTCTCTGGCAACAACTTCCTCTTAACATCCAGCCTAGACCTCCCCTGGCACAACTTGAGACTGTGTCCGCTTGTTCTGTTGCTGGTTGCCTGGCAGAAGAGACCAACCCCACTTGGCTACAACCTCTTTTAGCAGGTTTTCTTTCCTCTGCTTTTTCAGCCACTGGTAAATAAGAATAAATTTCAGAACCTTGATTTTTTTTTTGTGTGTGTTCTATAACTAGGGTTTTCATATCTCACAGCAAATCAAACCAGCTGTTTCAGAATGAGAATGTTTCTGATCTTTTGTCTTTGTAGTAGCTGTTACAGCAATGCTTTGCATTGCATGGGAAACCTCTAGAACTTATCATAGAATCATAGAATCAACCAGGTTGGAAGAGACCTCTAAGATTATCCAGTCCAACCTATCACCCAGACCTATCCAATCAACTAGTCCATGGCCCTAAGTGCCTCATCCAGTCTTTCCTTGAACACCTCCAGGGAATTGATCACATTCATTAATTGCATTTTGTGTCTGGAAAGGGATGGCCAAGCAGTTGACATCTCAAAATAGACCCGTAAAAACTAGGCATTACATTTAGGTTTTGACTGTGTTGAAAAACACTTGACACAAAAAAGGATGAAAATAAGCCTAGCAGTGGTAATGTGAGATTAATTTCCTCAGTCAAAAGAAGGTGACAAAAAAAAAAAGGAAAGATTGCATACATGGAAATGTATCTCTAGAGAAAGTCAGGAGATACAAGTTTCTAATGCTATCAGATCAATCTGCTCATTATGCCCCTTACACTTAATATGTAGAAACGTGATTCTGCTTTCAAGCACTGCAGTTTATTCAGAGTGCTGCCATTTTATTAAGATATGTGTCCTAGGCAGAGCCAGCATCCTCTGAAATCACTAGAAGTAGTCAATCTCATAAACAGCAACTCACGCTTAGAACAGGAAAAAAAGAGATTGATTCTTGCAGTGCTGATTGAAGATGAACATTTAGAAGGAAAATGCAGCAGACTGAGTCTGTGAACTGTTATTTATGTAATTTTTGGTGGAAGTTTCTCATTTATTATTACTGTGCAATTACAGTCTTCTCTATCTATATCAACCATAATTTAGCATCAGTGCAGATGAATTGCCAATACTTGGCTTCCTCTGAGCAGAAAACACCAAACTACAGAGCTGAGTTATGTTATTAAGCAATGTGCAAGTTTTTAACTGTTCTGCCTTTATTTGCATCTTGGGAATCACATTGCTAATTCTTCACATGGCATCTTGAAAGAGCACCCCTTTAAGGCTGTATTTTTTTCCTGTGTACACTTTGTATTTAAATTGAAGATGTCTCTGCTTAACTCACATTTTTTTAATAGCAGTGAAATCCTTTGGGTTCTTATTAGATAGAATCTAAGCACAAAATTCTCTCATCTGCTCTGCTCTGCTCTACAGATCTTTTATTTGAAGGGTAAAAAGTCTTCTTTTATATCTTGTGATACAGACTGCTATGTTGATGTTCTCACATTGCCAAAGTGACCAAGTTTTATACAAGGAGTTAAAGTCACATTCAAACAGGCAGAAAACTAGAGGAGAAATTAATGTTTGCTTTTCTGTTCTGCTCTTACAGACATCTTGGAATTTTTATTCCTAGAACAGACCTTACTCCAAATCCTGGTACCAATTTTTCCCCTTTATTTCCTTTTGTGAGGGTTTTGTATTGATTTCAGTAGCCTTGTCCTGGAAACAGATCCAGAAGCAAGACTAACCACCAGACCTTAGGTAGTCTATTGTAAAGAGAGTGACACTGTACAAAGATCATAGAATCGTAGACTCATAGAATCAACCAGGTTAGAAGAGACCACCAAGCTCATGCAGTCCAACCTATCACCCAGCGCTGTCCAATCAACCAGACCATGGCACTAAGTGCCTCAGCCAGTCTTTTTTTGAACACCTCCAGGGACGGTGACTCCACCACCTCCCTGGGCAGCCCATTCCAATGGCAAATCACCCCTGAGCCTCCTCTTCTGCAGGCTGCACACCCTCAGCTCCCTCAGCCTCTCCTCATAGGGTTTGTGTTCCAGGCCTCTCACCAGCTTTGTCACCCTTCTCTGGACACGTTACAGTATCTTAACATCTCTCTCAAATGGAGAAGCCCAGAACTGGACACTACTTTTGGAACTGTATTGGCAGGGCAGCTTATTAAAGCCAAGAGGGAAATTCGTTACAGCCCTTGTCTGAAAGGCATCTTTCCTAGTATATTGACTTGTGATGCTAGCTATCAACTGGCTAACTATCACGTCTAGAGTAGGTGAGAGCCAGAGATGGCTGTCAGTGATTTAAACCAAAAAAAATAAGAAAAGAAGAAAAGAAATACTGGGGGGAAAAAAGTAAGAATCATAAAGTTATTAAGGTATGTAATTGCAAATTCTCTTTTCCAGCTAAGTTGTCATTATTAGTATTATTAGTTGTCATTAGTATATGCACAGGTAGATGCACACGTTTCAGTTGCAAGAGATTCCATTGTGGGATTACTAATGAAATACATTGTGATTGTTGTGGGAATGTGTGCTAGTTTGAAGCTAGCTGGAATATTTTGGTGACAGGAATTAGATGATAGGCTGTGAAAAGGAAACAATGGTGATGTCTGCTTCACTCACAGGCTTGCTGAGATGTATAAAAAGAAGAACATAAATATAGATAACAGAGTTGCGCTCTCTGGCTCTGGCTGCCTCCCTTCTCACCCTAACTTGCTGTCTGTGTAACTAATCCCTCTGCTTCCTAACCCCTCTGAATGATTCTCCAAACTCACATGAACATAAGGAAAAGTCTGGGATAAAGTAGAGGGTGGAAAGGATGTGGAAGGGTGGTTGGGAGCCCCTCCTGGGAACTCTGTTTTCTGGGTGGGCTGTTGTGTTTCTGTATTACTTTTTTTAACATGTGTATTTCTGTCTATATCTGTATATATTGTAAATATCTGCTTGTATATTGTGCTAAGCTGTAAATAGAAAGCTTCATTCTAATTTCCAGCTCGGCTGGAATGAGTCTGGCTGATTTCTTAAGTGTGGGGGGGCGAGTTACACCCAAACCATCACAGAATGCAGCATCTTACAAATGACTGTGTAAAATACAGATAGAGAGGCTTTCACACTGCAGGCACTAAACTAAAACAAAACCAAATATATTAAAACAAAACAACCAAAATCTACCCTAGATAATTGAAGTTCCTCTTCATTATTCTAACACTAGCTAGCCTCAGGCTTGGGAATCTGCTCAATTGTAATGAATCATTAAGATTTTAGTTGGACCAAGGAGAAGATAAGGCCTCATTGTGCTTTGTTGTTTCTAAGATTTTAACAAAATAACATCTGCTATCTGAGACTGTGGATGATTTAATTTTTAAACATTTGTTCCCAATCTTTAATTTTCTGCAAAACAACCACATAAATTATTAATTCATCTATATTTCCTCAAGCCAAGCTAGGCGTAAGGTCCTTCATAAATATTTTAGAGTCCTACTGCAAAATAAACAACAACAAAAAAAACTTTCACTTAATTTTAATTGCAAGTCCCAACAACCAGCAGCAACATCATCAATAATAGTAAAGAGAAAGATTAGGTAGGAATGCATTGTTGTGAAGGCATCTTGCCTTTTTAACTTGTGGAAATTCCATCTGCATTGCACTAAGGTTGCAAGCCAGGCATTTCAGCAGCAGCAAATGGAAGGAAAAAAGGTTCAGCGTTGAAATCTAACCCAGTTTTGACTTGAAAGACTCTCTACTGGTTCCCAGGAGCACGAAATGCAAGACACATGTACAGCTCTGTATATGCTTTCTCCTGGAAGACATCTGTCAGTATTAACACAGTGTACTCTCCAGGCCCAAATCTGAGTTGCTCTTTTATTCTGGCACTGGATCTGAGAAATGAAAGGAGTCCCAAGCTTCAGGGACAGCCTAATGTAACCTCAGCTGCCAACTTCTTCCCTTTCCCCAAAGAAGTTGTTTAATAACTATAGACCATTACATGTGTTATAACTCACACCATCACCAGAATGCTCCTGACTTGCTACACAAAACTTCTCTCCTAACACTTTGGAGTGGTGCACAGATTACAGCAGCAAAATGAACATCTAAGTTTTGGGAATGAAAAGAAATTTAGTAATACATATATATATGTATTTATTTATTTTTAAAAGAAAATGTCCTTTCCCACACAATTAGCAATGATTTTTACCACCCCTCCCCTCCCCATATGTCACCTGAGAAAAATACCTTAGAAACATATTCCAATGTTTTCATCTTTCAGATTTGCTTTGAGATAGATGCAATGTTTTTGAAGTGCTTATTATTTGCATGGATGTGCTTAAGGCATAAAAGTCATATTTAGAGACTTTCTTTCTTTTATTTTCTTTAAGGTCAAATCAACAAATTGATTTAGAAGGTTCACTCCATTTAAGCAATAGTTTTATGGAAACAGTAACTAAATAAAAGTTGCAGAAGGAAAAGATTCTGCCATAAAATGCAAACACTGAGTGTCAGCATTTTCAGTTTTCCTCTAGAACTGTAATAAAATTATTTCCCTAAACTATAAAACTTGATAAAAATGCAAGCCTGTATAAAAGTAGAGAAATGAAAATAGTCTGTGCAGTATGACAGAACTTGAGCTGTAACTTCTTTTGCTCTTTTTCTCTTCTGTTGCTCCTCACAGATATGGATTTGTTGTGTCTGTCCATATTCTCATCTTTCCAATGCTATCCAGAATGAATTCCAAAGAATTACACAAAACACAGGGATGTGAGAGGGAAGTAAAAGAGATTTAAAGCAGACCCATGAAAATATTCCTCCTGCTTTGCCATATGGATATTGATTTCTCTCCCTCAGGCTGAATATAATTGCCTGCCCTAATTTAGCATTGATCTACCCACCCAAGTTTCTTAAAACACTGCACAGGCTTCAATTAAATTGTTCCTAATGCCACCTTTGTGAAGCAGGATAGCTATAATTATTCACATTTAGAAGATGGTGAGGGATGAAAAGTGATTTGTCCTGAGCTATGCAGTGAAACAAGTCAGGATTAAATCACAAGACAATTCTACTGTGCTGTGTGCCCCTTATCAGATCAGTCAGAGTTTTTCTAAAGGCAAAATATTTGCTCAAGTAATGATTTGGGATTCCAGTGAAACGTCTGTGGTTAGAGAATGAGAGCAGCACTACTGCTGCTGATCAGACGTGCCTCTTGCCTTTGCTTTTCTCCTTTCCAGGGTTTTTCCACTGTCTTAATTTTTATTTTTCTTCTATCAACCCCACTCCACTTAAAACATAAGAGGCTTTCATTTCATGTACTTCAGCTCTTGGAGCTTGATTATTGGTTTGTTCCCTGAACTTTTATATGTTGCTGCATACAAGAAATAACACCTCCTGCCGTTGAAGATGGCAAACATGGTATTGTCTCTTTGATTTGAGTGTCCTTTTGTTAGTAGTTTAAGAGAAATCATTCAGGGTGCTAATGAGGAGAAACAAGTACCAAATATTTCACATCCACATCCAAGAGTTCAGAAAAATTGCAAGTTCTATCATATCCACTGGGAAAGTGGATAGCAGGTAGTGACAGGACTAGGGGGAATGGAGCAAAGCTGGAGGTGACTCCATTTAGCCTGGATGTGAGGAGGAAGTTTTTCAGCATGAGAGTGGTGAGAGCCTCGAATGGGTTGCCCAGGGAGGTGGTTGAGGCCCCATCCCTGGAGGTGTTTAAGACCAGGCTGGCTGAGGCTCTGGCCAGCCTGCTCTAGGGTAGGGTGTCCCTGCTCATGGCAGGGGGGTTGGAACTGGCTGATCCTTGTGGTCCTTTCCAACCCTGACTGATTCTACGATTCTATGAAAGTCTGATCCTAAAGTGGCACATGGATTAGATAATTCATTGAATCAGCTAGTAGCAACAAACCCAAGTCAGACTGGATATCAGATTGAATTTAGCCAGCTTCTGTATACAAGATATAACTTGAATTCGATGAAGAGAAAACCATAAACACGTAGCACACTACTACAAGGCTTATTGACCTGCACAAGGGCAAACATTTATGAATACATCCTGAAGTAAGGTGGATATGACCTCTGACATGCTGATTCTAGCTTTGTCTGAGGGAAAAAGAAAATCATATTGATATAGGAAAGCTGTACAAGATGTACAGACTTTAATTATCAGCTGTGCTGCAGTGCCCAGTGCTTGCCCAGACAAACCACAGGAAGGTCAGTAATGAAGTACTTCTTATTTGACCTCATTTTGCTGCACTGCTTGACTTAAACAATGTAAGTCTTTGCACTGTGGGCCAAGAACTTCACATTTCAAATAATCCCCTCTGGGCTGCACGGAGAGCCCTGGATTAACTTTAAACATGTTTATAATATGAGCCAATTTGCTTGAGGCTTCACCGTTAACATTCTAGGAAATTGAGGATGTAGAATATAAATTCCTTGGGCTGTTTCTTCTGAAGTCTACATTTTTCAGCATAGGAGATGAAGGAGAAGTTAATGAATTCACTGTAACTTCCCAACGAAGCAAGAAGGTAAAAATGAGGCAGCATTTCTTTGCTCTGCCCTTACAGATATGCAACAAATGAAAAAAAAACAACCCCAAACCAATGGGTGATGAATTCTTAATTATAACTTTTGGAAGGGGGTAAGGGAGCCTGTGAGATTGGAGATTAGGAAAAAATTCTTTATAGAAGGAGTGGTCAGACATTGGAATAGGTTGCCCAGGAAGGTGGTAGAGTCAGCATCCTTGGAGGTCTTCAAGAAATGTGTGGGAGTAGCACTTAGACATGTGGTTTAATGGCTATGGTGGTGTTAGGTTGTTGGTTGGACTCAGTGATCTTGCAGGTCTTTGCCAACCAAAACAGTTCTGTGATTCTATGATTCTATGGCCCCAGCATCATCTCAAAAGTAAGGAAACCTTTTCTACCATATGCTGCCATCCTTGTCTGTGCTGACACTGCTCTCCTCTCCATGTATGCAGAGCTAGTACTGCCCTTATTCAGATGCTGTTGTCCCTCTTACTGTGAGGCTTATGCTGCACATAGCCTCTAAAATAAGAGAAGTAGAAAAGTCAATATTGCACATGCACTTATTATATGGAAATATTGCTTCACTTGCAATCTTTTTTCCTCTGAAGTAACAGCAAAGTTTGGGAATACCTATTATCAGTGCTCAGATAAAACATTTTGTTTATGTGCTGTTTCAAAAGGGCTTTGTGCCTGCAAGTGCATTTAAGTGAAAAATGGAGATAATTGCTATTGTTAATTTTCACTTTGCGGAATGAAATGGGAACCTTTCACTTCTATATCAATCCATACACACTTAGGGAATAACGAGTAACTAGCAGCAAGTACTTGGTAGAAACAGCAGCAAAGAATCATTGGCTTTATGGTGTTGTCCAGGAGGCAAGGCAGATAATAGCTTTCTCTGATAAAAATATTCTCCATTCAAAGGAAAATGTTTAATAGCAGCAGTACCTGAAGCCCACACTGTGCAACTTGAAGCATCACCTGAGCTAGCGAACAGCTGGACGTATTCATAGGGGCTTTTTGATAACCTCAGGACATAATGTGTGCTCTGATCATTTGCAAGAAATGGGAATGCTTTTCATATGCATGACCTGCTCATGCATTTTAACTGGGAAAGGCAAGGTACTTATTGAGATAACACTGACAGGTGGCACAGCAACTTGAACAGCACAGGACAGAAATTCTCAGCCAGTGGGTGGCAAGGGAAAATGGGATAATGCTGACTCGTGTAAGCTGATACATCTCCAATTACAGCCTCCCAAAATAGGACATTGGAAGACACCTGGACTGCTAATGCTGATAATTCTTAATTTCCCCCCACTGGAATTCCTTGATTTTCTGTACTATATCCCTTTCAGGCTGAGTGCAGCCATGCTTTGTGCAGCAGCGGAGAACAACAGGTCTTTCCCTTGGCTGCTACAAAAGAACCATCATTAGATTGTGAATCATGTCAATGAAGACAGGTATTTTTCAGGCATCCTGAGTCATGGTTTCCTTTTATATAGTTTTCCCTCAGTCACATTTTGGTTTACCTTCTCCATGACCCGAATAAGCTAAAAATAACTCAGTGATGATTTTTAGCTGTTAAGTTTAAACCCAGTTCTCTTCCTTACACCCTTCCCCCACCAAACAGAACAGGAACCCCAGTTACATTTAGATCTGAAGGGTTTTTGTGATCTCAGGATTTTGTTGGATTGTTTTTTTAAGAGAAAACTATTTTTGATCTATGAATTGGTTTTTCCTAAGTTTTCTTTCTTTTTATCTTACTACTGTGCAATGAAAATGTTTTACTAAGGTTACTTGCAAGCATCACCAGCATGTTTTAGCTGCTTCAGACTATTTTCCGAAACCAAAATCCTCAAAAACTTTCTCACACACTCCTTGCCCCTGTTTTTTTTTTGGTTTTTTTTTTCAGATTTACAGTTCTTTTGTTTTGGTAGCTTGTAGCTACCTGAGGTGTACTTCATCCTCCACATATTTTTACTGTGTGTGTCTAAATCAGCAGTACCTCAGGACTGTGCCAATAATCGGTGGCAACAAAACAGTGGAGGTCAGATTTAAAGTTCCTTTTAACTTCCTATACAGATGTTCAGGTGCACACATGATCCATAAACACACAGCTTTCTCTCCAGAGATATATATGATTACTAGCTTTAATCACTTCTCAATAAACTAAAATTGTTTTAACCCTCCCCTCTGTATTATCTGATAGTGTATGGGGTTCATTGCGGTTTGCATTAAGTGTGAGTTAATCTCTCACAAAACAGTGTTTTACCAAGTCTCAAGGTTGGCTGTAGGACACACCATTTTAGCTAATATCACACAGGAGATCAGTTATTTCCCATTGTGATTCCCAATTGGCATCGTGCAGTGAGCTTGTTTACTGCTCCATGGCAGAAAGGATTGTCTGTCATTAAGTACAGAAAAGCTGCATAAAAATAGTCAGCTTAAGTCTCTGGCTTAAGCTGACAAATTCTAAGGAGGTCTAAATTAAAGATGAAGTACCACGACAGCGCTTATTATGTGCAGTAGTATTACATTGGAATGGGAAAAGAAGACAGGGCAAGGAATAGCTTTTGTCAAGCCATTACCATGGCAGTCTTCTGCTAAGATTCAGAATAGTGAGAGCTTTTAAAAGGTCCATGTTTTCCCTTCTTACAGTTGAGCAAAACAATGTAAGTGTGCCAGTACTTGTAGGCCGGCTTTTGGGTCAATTACAGTTTAAAATGGTTGAGTTATAACAGGAATAGTATTTCTGATGGATATGTTGGCTGAGCAACAAGACAATAAATGTATAATGTAAGGTGGTTGAGTCACCAACTGTGCTAGTTTGAGCCTAGCTGGGATATTTTAGTGAGAGGAATTGGATTATAGGCAGTGAAAAGGAAACAATGATGATTTCTACTTCATTCATAGGCTTGCTGAGATGTATTAAAAACAAGAACACAAACATAGATAACACAGTTGCCCTCTGGCTCTGGCTGCCTCCTTTCTCTCCCTAGCTTGATGTTTATACAACTAATCCCTCTGCTTCCTAAACCCTCCTGGCCAATTCTCCAAACTCACCTTCAACGTAAGGCAAAGTCTGGGATAAGGTAGAGGGGAGGAAGGGAGGTGAAAGGGTGGTTGGGAGCCTCTCTTGGGCACTCTGGTTTCTGGGAGGGCTGTTGTGTTTCTGTATTACTTTTTCAACTTGTATATGACTGTCTATAGCTGTATAAGTTGTAAATATCTGCTTGTATAGTCAGCTAAGCTGTAAATATAAAGCTTCATTCTAATTTCCATCTCGACTGAGTCTAGTCTGGGTGATTTTCTTAAGTGTGTGGGGGGCAGGTAACACCCAAACCATCACACCGACCCTGGATGTGTTTAAAAGTCCTTTGCATGTGGTGCTTAGGGATATGGTTTAGGGTGACTCTTGTAAAGTAGGGTTATTGGTTGCACTTGGTGATCCTGCAGACCTTTTCCAACCTGAATGTTTCTGTGATATTGGCAAGATGATGCAATCAGTTCTTCTAGAGAGCAGCAAACCACCTTGACTTAAGGGATATTGGATTAACTGGTTTAAAATGCACTAGTCTGATATAAGTAATCCACAAATAGCATTAAAAATCCAGTGAACTGGAACTTTAGCTTTCTGTGTTACCTGAATGCTTACAGACAGCCAGTAAAATAAATAACACTTAGAAATAAAATTAGAAAGCAACCATGGCAAAGCAAACATGAGAAAAAGGAAACAAGGTGGAAATATACAAAGAGACAGATGGCTGACAAAGGGGAAAATGCTCATTCAGAAGGGTGGCCACAGAGCAGAAGTTGTCAGAGGAAAGGTGTCAAAGAGTGGAGCTCTGAAGCAAAATAGGGAAAAAAGTCTCAAAAAGAGCAAAGTGGTTAAGAGACAGAACAAAGAAGAGTTGCTTTTGTTGGATAAACTACACACCTAGGAAAAAAATGAGAAAGCTACAATTTTATTTGAGGCTACTATCATGCATTTTGGTGCTTGCTACCAGAGAAAACATGAAATGAAGAATAAATTTAAGGTCATTCAGATCCCCCCAAACCTTTGGGTTCTCAGGAGGACTAGGCTAACAAAACTGTACCAATCCCACTAGCCACATCTCCTCCCAGTACTATTTCCAGGCATACAACAACCTGTGTCAGTCAGAAAACAAACTCCAGAGCAGCCTAGATGAGGGAAAAGATAATCTTTGTACTCTCAACCAAAGTACAACAACAACAAAAAAGAAGTATAGTCATATTTTAAACTCAAACACACATGGGTTGAAAAGGGACATTTGCAGAAGTGGTGTTTGCTACCAGTTACTCTTCTAGGCTCAGATGAAATCACCTAGCATGGACCACATAAGTCATGAGAGTTGCTTGGACTGCATATGGACAGAAGTGAAAAAACCACCTCAAGGCCACTAATGTTCTGTTTGTAGAAATGCCTTTCTCTAGTGGCAAGTGTGCTCCTAAAATAGACAAAATTGGCAATGTAGATTGAAGGGATTTGAATCCGTGCTCTATATTTAGCTAATGGTCCTTACTCTGTGTCACTATGTTTATTCAGTACATCAATAGTAGTAAGAAAGGGAAACTTCTCAATAAAAATCCATCCTTGTGAAGCTCAACAACTTCCACACAAGCTCTGCATGGAGCAGTTGCTATTTTCTCAGCAAAAGAAAAAGTGGGTTGCAGCTGGAGAGAAGAAAGTTTGACTTGTATTTTCAAAGCCTGAGGCTCTGGCCTGCAGTCAAAGCCAAGCTCTCGCTGCTTGAGTTGTGCAGCTTTCAAATAAAAGTAATCTCAGTGTTAAATTCAGGGTCTCCGTGCCACACAATGAAAATAGCATACTGCGCCTGGGAAGTGCCTGCAGGGATGGAGCCACCAGATGTGTGCATACAAATGGCCAGCCAGGAGAGAGGAGTCCTCAGAGAGCACTGGACTTCAGTGGCTTCTGGAGGTTGTGTGGCTCAGCGGTTCAGTTGTTGCAGCAGTAGGGGGCTGGATAAGCCCACCTCCTTCCATACAGAGATCCTAGGAGACCACTTAGAGAGTTCTTCCTGTTTTCTGGCTGATTTTGCATAGGAAGTTGTAAGGCACAAATAAACTACTGTCACTGAACTACTATGACACAATTCCATATTTATGTATGAGTAGGTATTGCATATTGCTCATACTGAAGTGAATAAACCCATATTAATAAGGATCTTAAGTACCTGAAGAGCACAGATGTGCATATCAGTCAAAATACAGGGAAAGTAATTACATTTTGACTACAGTGTACTAAGCATAATCAAAGGGTATCTGTGTCAGCTTTCTGAGTGCACCAACAGACCTTAGTGGCTCTGATCTGCCTCACCTGGGTCCTTCTTCCACACTACAGATGGATGGGCTTCAAGTGTCATTTTAGCTTGGCTTGCACTGGTTTAGATATGGTTTAGATACATCTATCCTAGTCCCCAGCTGACACTGGCTGAATTTCCTGTACTGACTTCATGTTGGACTTGATTCCTCATGTTTGTCTCACGTTGATAGTATCCACTTCTGTAACCACTCTGCCCTGCATGCCTGTTTAGGTTGTAGAGGGCAGTATCAGTCAATGATGACACAGTCTGCTCTGGCATCACTCTCTGCTCTTGCTCATCCTTCTTCACGGGGTAGCTCCTGCTGCCCCCTGATACTCCAACTCTTTAAAAGTTCTTTATTAATACAAATGGTGTGCAAGGTTGATCTATCTAAGGAGTTCCTTTAAAATATTTCAAAAGCTTTATTAGCCATTTAAAAATTCTGCAGGTTCATGATTCTCTTGAATTTTAGTAAATAAGAAAACTTACTAAGCAAGATACTGTCTTCTGCTCAGAGATTTCTGGTTTTATGAGGAATAATTAGGAATATCATAATCCGAATATTCTCAGATCCTTTTTCATTCTTTTCCATCACACAAGAGAAAATAAAAGATTATTTTGGCATTCTAGCCCTTGTATTTTGTTTGTCTTCTAGCATCAACTGGATTGACAATCTAAGCAATGTTTGTAGAAGCAAATGCTGCTGTCAATAGCCTTACACTAGATCTTTTCTTGGCACAGAAGAGGGAGAGTTTGTCAGTGTCTAGTTAAGGCTGTCTGATTCTAAAGGCTAGTTTCAGTGCCAGGCAGTCTTTCATATGTATCAGCAAGTCCTGTCCAACAGAGGAAGGCTGGTGTAGTGTAGCAGTTTGTCCTGTTATGAGAGGATGCTCATGGATGTTGTGGTGCCTGGAGATCAGCAAAAGTTCAGACACATTGGCTTTAACGACCTCATGATCCCTCAGGTTTGCCAATTATTTCAAGCAGAAACCTGGCTTAGGCATCTACTCTTCTGCCTCTAAATAATTCTCTTGTGACCATTTATTAAAACTGCTTAGACTTCCAAACACCTGAAGATTAATGTGCTTTGGTGTAGGCTTTTAAAGCACAGAGATGAGGACAAGGACATCAGTATACCTAGTTTCATCATACAGACAATACAAAATAAATCAATCTAACCTCATTAATGATTTTTACAGGCCCTTTTAAAGAAGTTTTCAATAGTCTTTGTTGTTGAATAAAATCCCTTATAAAGCAGGAATATTTTTGAAGCCACCAGAGATGATGGAGTTGGAGTAATAGGAACAAAACCCAAATAAAATAGAGATGTGGTTGAACCAAACTCAGCCAACCACATTATTAGTAACACAGATTTCCTAATTGAATGAACTAGAACCATACTGTCTGAATTTAGGGTCTCTGGGGCTTAATCTTGTGATGAGCGAAATAATCATAGAACTACCTGAAGCGAGGTTGTAGCCAGGTGGGGGTCAGTTTCTTCTCCCAGGCAACCAGCAACAGAACAATGAGGCAGAGTCTCAAGTTATGCCAGGGGAGGCATAGGCTGGATATTAGTAGGAAGTTCTTCACAGAGAGAGTGATTAGCATTGGAATGGGCTGCCCAGGGAGGTGATGGAGTCGCTGTTCCTGGAGGTGTTCAAGAAAAGCCTGGATGAGGCACTTAGTGCCATGGTCTGGTTGATAGTCTAGGGCTGGGTGCTAGGTTGGACTGGATGATCTTGGAGGTCTCTTCTAGTCTGATTTTTCTATGATTCTGTGAATCGTAGAATTGTCAGGGCTGGAAGGCATCTCCAGGATTATCTAGTTCCAACCCCCCTGCCATAGGCAGGACATCTCACACTAGATCAGGTTGCTCCAAGCCCCATCCAGCCTGCTAATGTGATGACAGGGTTACTTATTAGTATTATCAGGTAAACCTGGACTTTTACCATTGTTTATATTCAGTATTCATTTCCTTATACCTCTCCCATTGCTTCTTTTGAGCAGTTTCTCTCTGCTTTATAATCTTAACATGAACAGAGAACATTCTTCCAATCACTGATTCTGCATCCCAAAATAAAGAGAGGGATCCTTACATGTACGTTGGGTTAATAAAGACTTAATTTAGAAGTTGGAAATTTTGGTGCACTGAAATATATGTCATTAGTGTTCTTACACACAGCATCTGCTTACATCCTATAATGTCATCCTATTGAAAGTGAACATTTAATCCTAACTCATTATGCTTCTCTAAGCAAGCTGCAGCTCTGAAACCTAGGAAGGAGATTTGCTTCTGTTCACAGAGATTGATGCAATCTGTAATTAGAACCCCATACTCTTCCCAGCTGCTGTTGCTGGCACAGTTGCATTTGAGAATGATGTAATATATCTTTTATTGCAGTGCTTCCTACTCTTTTCAGTCAAATGTAAAAGCTTGCTGGCTGACTCGTGCCAGTCAGTAGCCTTTATTTTTCTGCTTAACTTTGAGTACTTTAAAGGAGATAGCACCAGACATTAGTGCAGTGCTAGGATCTAGTTCTAAAGGAAGGAGAGAGGGACAGTAAAAATCAGTAGAAAACGCCTGAAATGCATAGTAGTAGCAAAGATTAGAATGACATTTGCATGTATCTATGTTCTGCATCTAAAACTGAAGTGTGTAAGTGTTGTGGAATGAAGGCCTGCAGCTCTGCAAAACAATGCCTCCAAGAAGTGGTTATAGCAGACAAGAGATTGTCCAGTGTGATCCTGTAGTAAAAGGGCAAAAGAAATTGTAGAATTATAGATAAGGAAGCAGTGACTCATACTTAACATATATTTAGTTCTACATCTGAACATGGCTTACATCAGACTGTAGGCTGCACATCTTGTTTTTAAATTTGTATGAAAATCTTGGGAAGAAAAGAATAAAGTATTTTGTGTCTCATAAGGACAGATGATTTTAAACTAGAGTAACTAGTTCAATGTAGCTTCTAATTAACTAGAAGAAGATCAAGATTTATGAGAACAGGCAAATCTGTTTTGTTGCTTAAATGGGGGACTTGTTAAATGACGTATTTCCATGAGAAAATTTCTGAGGAGAGTGGTGGGTGGTAAAAGGCTAAAACTTATCAGTGCTAAGAAGGACAACAGCCAATTTCTAGAAGCATAGATCAAGCAAATTCAACTGCTTGAAAAGCACAAGTTTGCAAATGCTATTTTCTCACAGACTTTAATCTCTGGAACAGTATATATATCGACGTGACTAGTCCTTCAACTGCTAAGGTCCTGAAATCAAGGTTGGGTGCCTTTTTGAAAGATAAGCTTTAGCCAAAAACAAGTTAGTGAAGACACTGGAAAGCTAATTGGATGAAATTTAATGTGAAGAAGTTCAGACTAGAAGATTTAATGATTTGTTTTATCCATAAGCGTCCTTGAAGCCAGCTAAAAGACTCCAGGTGACCTCAGTAGATGTATTTTTCCTGTAAAGATAACTAAAAGCATTAGCAGTCTTAGACCACACACCCATTATTTCATTATTTTCCATTCTCAGCAAACTTTCCAGAGGAAGCACATTGTACCAGGAATAAACACATCCATTTTTTAGTGCAGAGATAACAGGCTTCACACAGAGGAATACAAAAGATATTGAACTGTATATATGCAAGCCAATTACAGCACCTGGTACCAAATCAATGGACCAGCTTCGGTATATCTAGGCAAAAATGATGTGATGGCCTTCAAGTGAATGCAGCAAATTAGAAGCTTTGGTATATCCTGGCAAAAGTGGTGTGGTGGCCTTCAAGTACATGCAGCAAGTTAGAAGCACTCTGTATTCAACTGTTAGACTGTTGTTTGGGTTGTGTTAGCTGAACAAAGTGAATCTGATTGCTAGTCCAGCATTCTTGTTTAAACCGTGTTGAAGTGAGTGCTGTGTGATGGCATTTCTGTGAGGGAGGTGTAATATTTTGTCCATCAGAAGAGTTGAGAAGGCAAAACCTTGAACGTTTCCCTTGCCAGCTGATATGAGGAACATGAGATAATGAAATAGGTTTTGAGACTGTTTCAGTAAATGACTTGTTAAGATAGGTTGCCTCCCTTCCACAGTATGGAAAACTGAAACAGAAGCCAGAGGAAGTATAGGCTGGATGTTAGGAGGAAGGTATTGACAGAGAGAGTGATTTGCCATTGGAATGGGCTGCCCAGGGAGGTGGTGGAGTCACCGTCCCTGAAGGTGTTGAAGCAAAGCCTGCATGAGGCACTTAGTGCCATGGTCTGGTTGATTGTCTAGGGCTGGGTGCTAGGTTGGACTGGATGATCTTGGAGGCCTCTTCCAACCTGGCTGTTCTGTGATTCTATGATTCTAAGATTCTGTAATTGTCTAAGACTTTATCTTTTTATTGGAGTCCATATCCTCATATAGATGTTTCCATTTTTGTTATTGTTATTGCAGAATATAGAGCTGGAAAAAAAATCTGTAGATCTTTAGTCATAATGATGTTTAGGACAACAAGGAAATCAATCCAGCTTTCAATTTTTGTCTTCTTTTTTCTTTTCCTTCTCTCCAAAACTACTCTTGGATGATGATGCATTAAGGAGCATAAATGGAGTGGACTCTGTTTCCTGTATAGCCTCCTTCCCATCTGTCAGGTGGTCCACATGGGTATTGCAGAATTTATTTCCACATATCTTGCAATTAATATCAAGTGCTTCTTTAAGCATGTGGTTCAAATTATCTGGGGAATTTTATAACAAGATTTTAGTTTCCTGACAGCTCTTCAAACTAAAATAGTTTCAAATATGCAGTAAAAGGGAAAATAGTTGCTGTGGGATAAGCTTAAGGGTCATTTTTTTTAAAGGACACATTCAGATACAAGAGTAATGCTCTCTTCTGAGCTCAGGGACCTCTTCTCTAGTCTGTGAGTCTGTATTTCTTGATAAAGTTAATCAGAGTTATATCTGCCTAAGCAGTGGAAGCTGCATCCTTTATTGTCCTAATTATATTGTTTAGACTGAGGTGGGTTTGTGTGTTGGTTTGTTTCTTTTATTTTTTTTCTCCTTTGAAAGCCTAAGTGTTTGGGTTTTTTTTTTCCCCATTCTTGCTGCATTTAGACAAACACATAAAAAGGAAGGGCAAAGATGCCCTTTGGGACTTCAATTTACTGAAAAGGATGCTGACTGTAAGAATCAAAGGAACAAGAATATCACCCTGACTCCTACTGTTAATCAAAAGGATTTAATAGAAATACAAAAGAATGGCAATTCCCTTGTAAGAATATAGTAAACTCTTGTGGAAATCTGGAGAAAATGAAGACAAATGTCTTAGTATATGAATAATGTTGTGATTCATTTCTTAGTAAAATGCTGAGCTCATCACTATTCCAAGATTCTCCTCACAATCCATAGAAAAGGACTTCCATGAAAATAAAGCCATACTATAGCTAGCAACATATCCTTTACGTGGACTCATGAGCAGCCTGAATAAGAACATAATGCACCATAGTCCTGATGCGTGGAAGATGTTTTCCCTGTAGAAACAAGCCCATGATCACCTGTCATCTGATCACTCTGACCATCCTACCTGAAGTACCAATGGCAGGGGACACTGAAGCCAGTGCAGGTTTGTGGTGTCCATGGACAAAGAGTCACACCCTGAGATCCTGTCCAGATCTGTGTTCAAGGTTTCTAACTAAGGGACATTCTCAGAAGCTGTTTCCCAGCAGAGAAATGGAACTTGGAGCACAGAATATCTGATGCAAATTGGAGATGTAACAAGACTGATTTAGTATGATGTTATTTCAGCTCTGTGATGATGTAACACAACCGAATCTCTGCACCAGCCTCAGCAAGTCTTTGTTTTCTTGTGGCCAAGAGGAGACAGATAACATGATACTATCTTTATATAAAATATTTTCTTCCTCATATACAGTTTGTGTGAAAGCAATTAAAGTATATTTAAAAACCTGTTGAACTCTGTGCTCAAGGCATCCAAATTTGTGAAAGGTCAGTGGAATAGGAGAACTGACCCAATAGCTTTGTCATTCTCATTCATTTTCTGAGTTACACTGTACAGTCCTTTAAGAAACTGCAGTCATTTTATGTGTTACTCAAACCTACCATCAGACACCATGCAGTGCGTGTATGCAGAGGGGTGATGGCTGCTCTGTCACTTTTTCCTTGACAGGTTCTTGAGTCAGAGGGGCAGATCATTTGTTAGAATAACCACTGTTAATGATGATCTTGTTGCTAAAAGAATCTATCTGTCGCTATCATTTCCAGCTGTTCACACAGGCCATTTACTTGTTTTCTCACACAGGTCACACACACTCACTTGTAATTAACTGAGCAACATTAAGGAGGTCAACTGAGAAATCCACTCAGAAGTGGAAGGCTACATTGATGCCCCAGTGGCCTCTATGTATGTGGTCAGAAGGTCCCCCAAAGGGATGGTAACCATGTAATCCTGTTGTGCTTCTTTGCCTATCGAAACCGTCACATTCTTTCATGTGGGCTGAGTCACCACACCACCTGTTGATGTGTATGTTGGTGGCCTTGCACACATATGGTCAACTCTTGGTATCCTGAATTTATGATGTCTCAGATTCATCAAGACCACAAGTCTCCAGAGGTAATGTCTGTCCTCTTAAACATCTCCTGCCCTCCCTCACCATGCCCTGCTGTCTTTTTATTTTTACATTACTGGGAAATAAAGTCATAGCACTGAGGGATTCCTTTTCCTCCTTGGAGAAAAACTGTTTTCCTTTTTTCCTGAGGGCTATTTGTATTATGTCACTTCAAAATTTGTTAGTTTTCAGAAATTCCAATATAGCAGCAGTATTTGGAGTTAACATAATGTGGCCTGGTAATGTGCAAGTATTGGTTTCTCACTATGAAAAAGTGTCAAAAATTGCCCCCACTGTTTTCTGCAGTCAGGACCCACGGTGAAGTTTTTTCCAGCTAGGGAGCTATGAATGCCTCCTGCTTCGTTATTCTGTAAATTACTGAGCGCCACTTTTCTGCTTATAAATGTGAGAGAAAACGGAAACAGCCAAAAAAATACACAACTAAAGGAGGCCCATTGTTCTGAATCGTAAAACTGCCAAAAAGGTAAATTGCAGGTCTGAAAATGAATTTATTAAAAGAAGATGGAAGACCTGTTTTTTCCAAACCTTCCAATAGAGGCACTAAATCAAATCCCAAATCTTCACTAGCAGATATTAGACGTCAAGCTTACAGCTCCCACATTTATCTCCCCATGCTCTGGGTGTAGCTTGTTTCGGTGCTGGAAAGAAGAGGGCTGCTATAATTAAGATGCAAAGACACTCTCTCTGTGCTCTTTCTCACACTATCTGTATTGTTAGTCCTTGAAATCTAGGCATCTCAGACTTTAAAAAAAGCTTTAATGTGAGAAAAGGGAATATTTATTAAGGCAAAAGCTGTTGATCATTTGCAGCTTATTCAGGAAATCAGAGCATTATGTTTTGCCCATTTCTCAAAAAATCCTTACCAAGTTATTCTTCTTAAAAACATAATTTAAGTGATTCATCATTTCTTCTGCTAGCTCCTCTGGTGTCCTGAAAATGTTTCCTTTTAAGATTCAAACACAAAGCTCACTGCTTTTTTTTTTTGTCATATACTGCTGTGGATATTTCTGAGGAGTGATTTATAGGCTGCAGGCTCTCTTACAAGTGAAGGGATTCAAAATGCAAAAGGAACATAGCAAATTACAAAGCCGACCTAAAAAAGGTAAAGTTCAAGCCTAAATCTTTGATTTGGTAGGTTGCACCCTCATGCAGCTTACAGATTGTTAAAACACAATTTGGTTTCTTTTCAAAGAAAAAGAGATAGTCTCCACTGAAAAGCCTGGAGATAGGACAGGGCTAGCGGTTTGCTGGGATGAGTCAGCAACGATTAAAGCTCCTCCTACGACATTCTGAGCAAACAAGGCTGGAAGTGTCACAGTGATGACAGCCTTGGAAATTCATGGGCAAGAGACGTTGACTTTTATACCAAATTAATTGCATCCATACCATAATTAATTGCATCCATACAAAAAGAGTCAAATCTTTACAGAATGATCATTAGTAATAATGTGAAGGAGGCTTTGGGGAGGAAGTAGCTGGAAATTTCAAGCAGCCGAAATAATGCTTCAGATCAAATAACTATTTTATAAACCTGAGGAATTGTATACGAAAGTTCCCTGGGTTTGCAAAAATCCTTAGTATTTGCTCTGGCTATGTGCTGAAATTTTTGTCTTGCTATTCAGCCCCAATTTTACCTCATAGCTGGCGTATTTAGAACTACCTGAGTTTAAGATAGCAGATCTCACCAAGAGGTGCAGATGCATAGGTTCCAAGAGACTAGATAAATTTTTGGAAGTGTTGTCCATGGAAGGTTGCTGAACTGGCAAGACCCTGTCTGGATCAGAAAATAGCCTGAGCTAAGAACTGTTGAAATCCAGAGGATTAGTAGGGAGAAACAATGGTTAGTAGTTCTTCTTCCCTCTCTGCCATCTGGTTTGGATACTGCTGGAGGCATCATACTGGGCTGGAGGTGCCTGTGATGTTCTACTCTTTGGGGCACTGCCAATGCAAAACACACTCCAGAACATACTTAGTCCCAGCATGAATTCACACATAGATTTTCACAGAAGCATAGAATGGTTAAGGATGGAAGGGACCTTAGAGATTATCTACAACCTTCCTGTGGTGGGTAGGGATTTTTCTCAAATGTTCTTTCTAGATATGCCAACTCCTTGAAGCTATTGATATATATTTCTCTTCTGGGTTATCATTGTTACATAGAAAAGTATCTTTCAGAGTCATTTTGATAGAAATTACTTGATGGCATTTAAAATGAATATAACAGGATTTTGTGTCCTTAAATTTGTGCTCTCATTTTTCATCTTGTTTTCCCCTTTTGTTTATATATATGCACACAGACACACACAGAGGAATACATATTGAAACAGACTGAAGGAATGACTCCTTTAGGAGACCAAGCTGCTGCACACATTGCATTTTAGTGAACAGCTGTGCTCTTCCCCCTCAATTAGTGTCCACCACTCAGGTGGAACTGAAAACAGGAGAGAAGACAGAAGGCTGTATCAGTGCTATCAGGAAGTTACTATATTGGACTCAAACAAAAAAAGTCAGCTTATAATTTTTATCAGTTTCTGGGATGAATAAGGAAGAAAAGGCTTGAGTACAGTAGGTGGAAAACAGGTTTGTTTGTTTTTTTTTAAAGAGTTGAGTGTCAGCTTGAACATCGAGTTCAAGGAAGAGTATCAGAAGTGTAGTTAATGGCTATAGAGAAATGGTGAGGAATGAAGTTTCAGGACACCCTTAGAAGGATTGTGCAGGTGAACCTTGTGATGACTTGTGCTCACAGTACAAAGGTCTGGGGCTTATAACAATCATCAACATTATTTCTGTTTTTTACCTTACAACATAATTTACTATAGATCCAGCTGAAGCAGTTGGTTTAGCTTTATGTTTTAGATTTAGTTTTGTTTATTTTACTGAATTCCCCTTTCTGTTTTTCCTTATGACATAGGCTTGCCATTGGTCTTATTCTACTCTATTGGACTACACCATTGCCCATTTGGCCAGTACTCATCCCATATGGACTTGTGGAATCTGACAGGATTTAGGTGGTGATATGGGCTGGGACAGCAATACTATCCAGCTCAGGGTGGTCATCATAGTGGTTTCTTGTGCACAGCTACCCAAGGAGGTATAGCTGAATGACTGCTGAGGTAAGAGGGAACTGCCAGCAGCTGCAGATGCAGTTAGCCACTAATAGTGGGGAGGTAGCTAAAGTGAGATTCTTGTCACCTAAGGCTCAGACAGTACAACAAGAACATCTACATCTCAGATGGTCATCTTTAACCGTGAGTGAGAACTTCACAGTGGAAATAAGTAGGCATTATTATTGCATGATTCATCTGACCAGGTGTAGATGTTTAGTTCAAAATAAATTTCACCATAGAAATGCCTGTTCCTCCAGTGGCTAAAAAAAGAAGCCTCACTCAAAAGTAGAAATGTACATTTGCTGAGTTGAATCCCATGTAGAGTGCTTCTAGGTTTGCTGCAGGACTTCCTGCGACTTGTGACTGATGCTTGGGTTTACTGCAGAAGAATGAAACAATCTCTAAGGGTTTCACTTGGTCATTTTTTCCCCCAATGTTTTTTTTTTTCCTTCTATATTCCTGCTATGAGTGCAATTCCTGTGTCAGTCATACCAAATTAAAGCATAGCTTAACCGTGAAGAAGGCATTTTAGCAAACACTCATTCATTACTTTTTTTCCCCCCAGCAAAATGTCTTTAAAGCAAGTCGCTCTGTTTCATTAGTGTAACCAAGGCTGTGGTTGTGTTCTCTGTTCTCCAGCCAATGAAGAGGTGTAGAGCTATGTATATGTGCTCAAACATGTCTACTGATGGAGAGTTCTTTATATTCATTAGTACTTGGAGAACAGAGCAGCCTCTGGAGAGTTTGATATTTTTCTAAGTGCAGACAAAGCGTTCAACATATAATCCTACTCCTGTGTGATTAATTATATCTCAAGTTGTGTGAGACAGGCACTCTGAACTTGCAAAAACATGAAAACCAGCACTCAGAATGCATCCACTCAAAAATATGTATGAAAAATAAATTGGCATCTCTTGAAGTTTCATATGTTGGAGAGATAAATGAAACCATGTAAATTTACTTCCAAGAATGAAATTCGTATCTGAAACAAGAAGATAGAGGGAAACAACGTCTCCTTATTCCATCTTGCATTTTAGATGAGATGCTGCCTCATTGTGTGACCTGAAGGAGTTGTTGCAGCGTGGAAATAGCAGCAATACAGCAAACTATGCCTCATTTCTTATGTAGGCACATAACACTCTTCAAATGTTAATATGCATGCTAATTACCATTGCTATATTTCACAGTTTCCCCTTCTCTAGTCTCTGATTCCTTCATGTCAATAAGAATGACAGGCCAGGCTCTAGCAAAAAAAGACTATTTGACCTGTTAAATTAGCAGAAAATATTTCTCTGAAGGAAGAGCTGAAATACACATTTGCTTCAAACAACACTGGTTGCTATTAAATAGTAAAGAGTTTTAAAAACCAGGCACTCATTAGTTCATGCTGCTAGTGTATGGGAAATCTGATACTTTGGATGCATATTCTGGTGCCAGTAAAGAGACCATTCTTTCAGATTACCTGCAGAAGTATCTAGGGAGAAGGTACCTCTGCCTATGCTTTTACAATTCTTGTCTAGGCAACAAAATCAGCTCCATATTTTAAGATTATTTTTAGGATACTCTAACTTCAAATGCTGCAGACTCTACTCATAGCTGAAGATCAAGTAAGGCACTGCACACACCGTTCTATCTTTCCCAGCTTCTCCCTACGCCTCAATAACACTTCTGAGAAAGGCTGAGGGCTGGAAACTGAAATGAGTGGATCAGCTTTGCAGTGCATCAGCAGCATAAAGCCTTGGAACAAAAGCCAAGAGCTCTGCCCTGGCTATCTAACCATGACCGTAGTGTTCTCTATCAGAAAGATGTTCATAATTTCAGGTAATTAAATGACTAGAAAGCTCATTCTGTGCTTGGCAGCCAAAGTGAAACATGCCAAATGAACAAAACCTGCTTAAATGAGTGAAATACTGAGGCTGCTATTGATTATAGTCAGTTAATTAGTTTTAGGGAATATTTTGATCAATGTTTTTGACTGCTGAAAATGATGCTGCAAATGCAAAGCCAATGCTCACTTGTTTTGGTTTTTTTCTTGGGGGGGGGTTATTGTTAGATTGCTGAGACTGGAGGAGGGATACGTTTGTATTTTTCTACTGCAAGAACAAAGCTACTGCATGGTGGGTTTGGTTATTTCTGCTTTTGATAAAATATCTGTAGAAAGTGAAAAAAATATAGAAAAATTAGGGATCATTTTTTGGCAAACACTTCTTAGAAAAAATAGGGTTCATTATTTGGTAAAAAGTTCTTAGAAAACAAATGCTTCCTTCGATTAGCCTTAGGACACATATTAGGCAGCTACATCTAAATTAGTGTGCTCTTTGGACGACTGTGTTGTTCAATGAAAGAAAATAGTCTTCAATTCTGTAAATAGATCCTTCTATTCAGCAAGTTCATAAAGTAAAACTCTTCAGAAACTCAATATGTGCAGTTACCAGATCTGTTTTCAGAATGTTAAATGCTACCCTTAAAAAAAAAAGTGTTACAGACTCTGTTATGGCTAAGTAGCACATTTTCCTAGGGTCATGGTATCATGGAGCTTGGGAAAGACTGTCAAGTCCAATCATTACCCTAGCACTGCCGAATGCACCACTAAACCATGGCCCTGATCTATATGTCTTTTAAATATCTCCAGGAATGATGACTCTGTCACTTCCTTGGACAGCCTGCTATGATATTTGACAACACTTTCAGTGAAGAATTTTTTTCCTAATATCCCATTTAAATCTCCAATGGTCCAGTCAGAGACCATTTCCTCTTGTGCTATCCCTTGTTACTTGGAGAAGAGGCCAATCTCCAACTTGCAGAAACCTCCCTCAGTTAGTTGTAGAAAATGACAAGGTCTCCCTCAGTTTCCTTTCCTGCAGGCTAAACAAGCCCAGTTCCCTCAGCCACTCCTCACAGGGCTTGTGCTCTAGACCATTCCCCATGATCATTCTTTGGACATGCTCCAGCAACTCAGGGTATTGTGAGAGGCACAAAACAGAACACAGTACTTGAGGTGCAGCCTGACCAGTGCTGAATGCAGAGGCAAAAATCACCTCCCTTCTCCTGCTGGCCGTGTTATTTCTGATCCAAGCCGGGATGCTGCTGGCCTTCTTGGCATCCTGAGCACACTGCTGGCTCATATTCAGCCGGCTGTTAGCTTGCACCCCCAGATCTTTTTCTGCAGGGCAGCCTTCAAGCCACTCTACCCAAGCCTGGAGGATTGATGTGGTTGTTGTGACCAAGTTTCAGGATACAGCACTTGGCCTTGTTTAATGACATACTGTAGACCTCATCCCATACATCCAACACATCTGGATCCTTCTATAGAGCCTTCCAGCACTCAAATTGATTAACATTCCTGCCCACTGTGGTGTTGTCTGAAAACTTACTGAGGGTGCACTTGATCCTCTCATATAGATCATTGATGTTAAACAGAATTGGCCGCAGCACTGAGCCCTGGGGAATGACTCCATTTAACTCTGTTCACCACCACTCTTCGAGCTTGGCTATCCAGGCAGTTTTCAACCCAGCAAAGAGCTGATAGATATTTATTACACTGTACAGTGACACTGCTCTTTCAAGAGGTTTTTGAAGGATAATATACATAGGATTGTCTACATAAGTATGAATATGTCTTTATGCAATGATACGTATTGGTCAGAAATAAATTAACTCATGTTTAGCACAGTATTAATCATCTTGGCTGTTTTATATCTCAGAAAGGCTGAAAGATTTGGATTGTGAGCACACATTATGTTTCCATTCTAATGAAAATGCTGATTGAAATGAAACAACACAAACAGGTTGCTACAAGAATGCGTTTTCGTTCTTTCCATTTTTATTATTTGGAGTCTTCTCAGAAACAGAACCTAACAGTCAGGGAAATTTGGGCTAGGAATATTGTTTCAGCTACCACTATGGTAGTTTTAAGTAAAGCAGCGCATTGCAGCAAAAGTCCCACTCAGATTTTCAAGTGCCTCTGAGATCAGATGGCCCAGAGGTGCCTGGTCTGCTGGGAATTGCAGGGAACTCGATTTCTAAAGGTACAGTGGAATGATAAGCAAAGAAAATGAAGACAATCTCTCTCTGCTTTTAAGTGCTACATCTGTTTCCCTGAATCTTTCAAGTCAGTTGGCCTTTCATTACCATCCGGCTACTCTGATGGCAGTGGCCTACTTCTCAAACTTTAGTTCTTTGAAGTAGTAGAGACGACTTTTATATGGAACATATAAGTAGATGGAAAATTTCCTGTGCCCAGCTATTTCCCACAATCACAGCAGAGCCTAGGGAGACCTTGACCATTAATATTTACATCCTCTCATGTGGCAGACCTATGAATGCACATAACAAATAACTTCCAGAATTGTTTGCACAGAACCTGGTGGGCAACAAGGATGTGTAAGAGCCTGGTGTTTTGGAAGAGAGTGCTTTTAAATACACTTGCCTTCTGCAAATGTCCTTGGCTGAAAGCATGATGAAGTTCAGATGAAGCCCTTTGACAGAAAGATGGAGACAAGTTGAGCTTCACCCTAATATGGATGCGTGCAGATGAGATTTTTGAATCAGCTCAGCTAAATAAAAATACAGTGTGTCCCCTGCAGAGCCACCAAGGTCAGTGAGAGTGCTGGTAATCTGCTGTGTAAATGCCAGATGCACAAGGTACAGTACCTCCAGGCATTTTTAGTTCACATTGTTTATAATGGAAGTCAAACGCCAAGCTTCATTACTGTAGAAAGTTTACTGCTTTTGCCTCTCTTACTCTGACATAAATCTGACTATAAGCAAATAAATAATGGTCTAAATGTTTAGGCAGTGTCTTTTTCCAGGCTGGCACAACTCTACAGTAAACTTTAAAGGAGGCATGGTAGGAGAGGGGAGGAGAGGAGTAGAATAGAGTAGAATGATAGTTTACTTTAGAAAGAATCTTAAAGGTCATATCATTTCAACACCCTTGTCATGGGCAAAGACCTTTCACCAGATCGGTTTCGTCAAAGCCCCATATAACCCAAGGTTCAGGACTTCCAGGGAGCGGTCATCCATGACCTCCCTGGACAATATGTTCTAGTGTCTCATAATTTCTTCCTAATAGCTATTCTAAATCAACTCTTAGTCTGAAATCATTACCTCTCATCCTGTTACTGCACTGTCCTTCCACATCTTTCCTGTAGGTTTCCTTTAGGCCAGAACAAGGTCTCACTTTCCTGTGGGTTTCCTTTAGACTAGAACAAGGTCTTGCTTGATCCTACTCTTCCCCAGGATGAACAGTTCCAACTCTTTCAGACTGTTTTCCCAGAAGAGGTGCTCCAGTCTCTGATTACCTTCATGGCCCCTTTTTGAAGCCATGGTCCATGGTGCAGAGAGCCACAAAGCTGAACCCAGTACTCTAGATGGAGTCTCATGAAAGCAGAGTAGAAGGGACAATGACCTCTTTTGAGCTGTTGGCCACACTTCTTCTAATGGAAGCAAGCATGATATTGGCTTCAGAGCTACAAGTGCATATATTCAGTTCTTCATACACCAATAGCCTCACCTGCTCCTCCTTGGAGCTTCTCTCTTTTGGTAAGTTAGGCCACAGCATTTGTCCTTCTGTGCAATCTCTCCTATTAACAGACAGTTTAATAAGGCAATTTACACTCAGGCATCTTCAGCATTTCCAAAACATTTCTCTTTTGTTTACTTCCTTCACCACACAGTTTGACACAACAACCAGCAAAGGCAAATGAAACTGGTTTGCTTTGTAGTATGACATGGCATTTGCAGCAGGTTTTCTTTATTTATTAAGGTAGGAATAGGCCTTTAACCTAGACTTGGAAAGTCCTGGATCTTCGAGTCTAAATCTCAGTTACTGAAAGCAGTCGGTTCTCACAATCCCTTTCATACACTTAATGAGTGTGTCTGTGGGGGGGTGAGGGTAGTCTTGAAGGAATCTGCTCGAAAGGTATTATGCAGGATATCTTTCCCCTAATGACTAGAAACCTCCTTCTAGTTTCCAGTGGAATTAATTATGGCCAGTTTCTATCCATTTATTCTTCTGCCAATGTTATCCTTTTAGTTTAAATAGATCCTCTCTTTGCTTGGTGTTTCCCTGTCTATATGTTTATAGGTAGTAATTCAATATCATTTAGCCTCTGTTTTATCAGATTATCCAGAACAAACCCAGTTTTACTCTCCTTCTAGGACTCATGGTTGTCTGATCATCCCAAAAGCCTTTTTCTTTACCTGTTCTTTGCTGAGTGGTTCTAAACACTGAATAATTCTCCCCAAGTCAGCAGTACAGTACCCTGTGTAAAGCCTCTAAAATGCCATGGCACCTTCTGGGAATAACTCACATATGATAGTCACCAAAAAAAGCCTACAAAGCAGCACAGAATTGGGCTCCAGGTTAACTTTTATTGTGACTCAAATGATACATGCAGACAAACTATGAGGATATGAGTTGAATGGTGAAATGCATCTGAAGGCACCACATCTTCCCACAGAATGTTGCCTTCTGTCATGGCTCTATTTTTCTCCAAAGAGCAGACAAAATGAGAGGCTCTCAAATGAATTGAAAAGAAATACAGAATAATATTTCATAAGAAAGATGCAGAGAAACTACAGAGCATGTCCAGGATGCACAGAAACCCCCTTAATACTGAAAGAGTTAAACAGCAAGGTGTGCTTTTTGCTGTGACCCTGAAACAGATGCTGCACTGAGAAAAGAAGCAGGACCAGGACTACACCTACAGATTTACCTTAGAGATATAGGAAGTTATTCACAAGAATCTTCCCCCAACTTGAAGCTAATCTGCAATCCTCAATGCTCCCTTTCTGCCCCCCTCAGTGCCTCTGCCGCCTGTAGGCCCAAACAAGGCCTCTGCAGCCACAGCCAGGCCCACTCCCTATATGTTCGCCTAGATAAGCAGCTCCTGTCAGAGGCAGCAGGCAGGAGGGGAAGGAGGAAAGCTGCCAACTTTTAAAGAGATAGCAGAAATACGAGATTGAGTAACAATTTCACACTTCCCTGTGTCCACCTCCTGGACTCCTCTCTTTCCTAGAGGACTTTTAACTTTATGGCTCCTAACCTGCAACAACTTCCTAAATAGCCTCATCACTGCCCACAACTACCTGAAGGCACATCGTGGAGAGGCTGCTGCTGGGCTCTTCTCATAGGTGATTGGAGAGCGAAATGGCCTCAAGCTGAGGCTGGGGAGGTTTAGATTGGACATTGGGAAAAAGTTTTTCATGGAGAGAGTGGTCAGGGAGTGGAATGAGCTGCCCAGGGAGGTGGTGGAGTCAACAGGCCTGGATGTGCTTAAGGTTCCTTTGGATGTGGTGCTCAGGAGTATGGTTTCAGGTGAATCTTGTACAGAAGGGTTATAGGTTGGACTTGGTGATGCTGGGAGGCTTTGCCAACCTGGATGCTTCTGTGGTTCTGTGAAAATAAGAACTCTATCCTTTTCTGTTTAGAGAAGAAGGCTTGAACTTATTGCAGGCTGGACAATACAGAGAATACTGCATACATGCTGTGTAGACCTGAATCTTGATGTTGGTTTGGGAGGCACATGAAAAAGAACAAAAAACTTGAAACCATTTCCTTCATGCCATTCGAGTAAACCACTCTGCACAGCCTCTCTCTGCCTTCACAAGGAGAAGTAGGCAGTACCATAGTTTGCAGAGGAGACTTGAATTAATTCAAATAAGTGAGTGAATTAATAAAAATATTATGACTTCTTGAAAGGAAATATCAAAGGCTGGCAGGCCAGTTAAAAATTAGTGCAAAGACACCAATATCTCTAGCCTCAGAATTTTACTTTTGCAGTGATTCATGCACAGGCTTTGATTGCTGCCCTAAACAATGCGAACTCCACACATGGAGTTCACGAACCCTTCAATTATTTAATCATCCAAATATATATAATTTTATACAATCTATAAATGAGCAGCACTTGATAATCCCTGAGCTGAAGAATTTGAGAAACACTTAAGATTTGCACGCCTTCCTTATGAAATAGTGATATCTCTTTGTCTCAAGAGCCTCCTTGATCACACTGTGAGATGGAATAAACCAAACCACTTCACCGCAGTTATTTCCTCCCCAGCTGAGTTACAAGTCTGTTGTTTAGCAAGTGTTGAATGGTTTTGTTGTAAAACATAGGGTGCAAGTGAAGAAGTTTGTATTCTGATCCTGGCTGTGTCCCAGGCTTTGTGTGGATCCACAGGCATGTAGGTTAACCTCTTTGATCTTCAATTTATTTTGCAGCAAATTGGGGGGTAAAATGATACAGTCTGTCTTGTGAAGGTGTTATGAGGGTACCTTCTGGCACTTATAGATGGAATTGAGTGCCCCAGAAAAGCAAATCTTATTACCTTTTAACCTACTACTGTCTATTAACCATCAGTGCAGATGGGATTAGGAGCTTTAACCATACACCAAGGGAGATATATGCGAAACTCAGTTTGTAGATTACCTAAATGTTCAATATTAACTAATAAACCTTCACTAATGAATCCCAAGTAGGCAATGATTCCTTTAGTTCCATAATTCACCTGCCCTTTTAATTATGACACCTGTGGCCACTCCAAAAAAAATTTAAGTAGGAGGTTAATTATTCCTGCTAAGCAACTCCCCCATCTACCAACTGTAACTTGGAACATCCTTTTCTAGGTAAAACTCTCAATTCAAATAAAGCTGGATTCATAACTGAATGCCAGTACTGGAAAGTAAGCTTAGCATCTGGACATTTAAAGCTGCCAGGTGTATCATATATATGACCACAGCTGTTTACTGTGGTAACTGAGGGGGAAAAAAATGAGCAAAAGAGAGATAGGCATCAGGAACTAGCAAGAGGCAGTGCTATGTTATTATTTTAATTACAAAAGGATGTTGATTTTCTTTGTAATTGCAATGTAAAGTTGCTGTTGAACATTGAATATGTGCCTGGAATTATGCTAGGCTGCTAACAAGAGGGCTGTTTAAACACACTAAGCAGGAAGGAAGAAAAGTAGAATGATGACTTTTTGAAAGACCCAAATCCATCTCTAAATCAAGGAAGCCACAAGAGCAAAATCACACAGGAAAAGCATCTGTAAAATCATTTCTGTAGCCTGTGACATAACAGAAATGTATCACAGATCACTGTCATAAAAATAGGTGTTAACATCATGGGTTTTAAGGGTAGTTATTTGGATTTTGAGGTAGTTTTCCTCAGCATGTTACAGAAAAATGCTCCGTGCTGAATATGTATGCACTGGGCTGGCTTAACACCCCTCATGCCTCCCAAAACAATGCATCAGTGACTGGTGTGCATGAGTCTGTTTTAGTTGATTTGCATTTTGACAACTTACTGCAAATTCCTAAATATTTTGGCATGCCTCTCCACAATGCTAAACAGCTGCACATGTGGGAAACATGCCTGGCAGTAAGAGTGAGAGCAAGGACTGTGACCTAGGAGGGGAAGTCCTCCTCAGCAAAGGTTCCAGGAGAGTGCAGGCAGAAGCATGTCTTGCCCTCTGTTGCTTCTGATGCTTAGGAGGATGGCTAAGAGAGGCCAAAGTAGCATTGACTGCTAAAATGGGAACAGAGAGGAGACAAGAAGGGCATGTATGAGGTCTTGTGAATAACTTCCTATAGCTCTAAGATAAATCTGAGGGTGTAGTCCTGGGTTGCCTGCTTCTTTTCTCAGTGCAGCATCTGTTTCAGGGTCACAGCAAAAAGCACACCTTGCTGTTTAACTCTTTCAGCATGCACCATCTCAGCAGCTGAGAAAGTGAGACCAGTTATTTAAACAAATACAGGTAGCCCAAACATTTCGTGTTCCTGAGCACTCAGACAAGCTGTCTGTTGTGGACCTGGCCAAAAAGATCAGAATCAGAATCAGTGAGGTTGGAAAAGACCTCTGAGATCATTGAGTCCAACCTATCACCTAACCCTTCTAATTAACTAAAACATGGCATTAAGTGCCTCATCCAGCCTCTTTTTAAACACCTCCAGGGATGGTGATCCACCACCTTCCCAGGCAGGACATTCCAATGCAATCACTCTTACTGTGCAGAACTTCCTGACATCCAGCCTAAACCTGCCCTGGTGCAGTTTGAGACCGTATCCTCTTGTTCTGTCTCTGGGTGTCTGGGAGTATAGACCAACCCCTATCTGGCTACAACCTCCTTTCAGGTAGTTGTAGACAGCAATGAGGTCTGCCCTGAGCCTCCTCCAGGCTGCACAACCCCAGCTCCCTCAGCCTCTCCTCATAGTGCTGTGCTCCAGCCCCCTCATCTGCCTTGGTGCCCTTCTCTGGACACATTCAAGCACTTCAACATCTTTCTTAAATTGAGGGGCTGAAATGCCTGAATCTCCTTGGCAAGCAGGGTGTGAGCATGCTACAGGGACCCTTTGGTGACTGTACTGAATGCTTTCTAACCCAACGATTCTTTTTTCCCAATTTAGATAAGTGACTTCAGCAAATTATAGCAATGCTGAAGTGAGAGAACCTGGGTAAATTTTGAATACACGCTCTGTTTGCAGAAGCAGGTTTGTACTACTGAGGTGAGGAAGCACGGTCTTATGACAGGAATTTCAAAGATAAATGTTCAAGTCTCAGGCCTGTGACTTCTTGTCTTTATGTACGTCCTTGAGCAAGTCATCTGATTTCTGTGATTCAGAGCATCATTTCTACACTCATCCTTTCTTTCCTTTGTTCTTTCTGACAACGCATATTTATCCCTGTGTATTTGTACAGCGCTTATCATACAGGACTCTCAGTCTTTGAACAGGTTAATGAGGTGTAAGTTATAGTTTGAATTTATGATATCAGCTACTCTGTAATAACTTCCTGCTCTCATGCCACAGTAGATGCAAGTAGTTTTCTTCTTCAATGAGGTATAAGCTGTCTCACTTATACTGCAGCACAGGAGCAAAAATGATATAAATCCATGTCTCAGCCACCTCGTGACACATAATGCATGTTCCTGTGCAGGGATTTTTTGAACTCAGCTATAATCACCACTTGTAGACAAATCAGCATAACACTGAAATTATCAAATCTGTGACAATGAGCTTTAAAATGTGAAATCTAATTTAGTAAGGATTCTTTTTTCCTGAGAAACACAACACATAAAGCTTCTTATCCTGTCACATCGTATCTGCCTGGGAATTTTGTAACTGGCTTTTCCTCTTACTTTGGTTGCTCTCAGGAGACTTCTGGTGGTTTTACTTTAATATCGTTTTCCTCTTCCTCCAAATGTCTGCATGCCAAACACAGCCCAAAGTGAAGCCTGTGCTTGCGCATTGATGGAAGTTAGGCTATTAATGGAAAACACAAGCAAGTGAATCCTTTGGTCATTGCCAGTCACTTCATTTAGAATGAAGGGTCAGCTTCTAAGAAGTTCCACTGCAGGCACACTAAGAATTATACATGTTCCTTTTTCATCTTTCTAATATGGACTTTGTTATTCAGGAAGCAAAATTTCTTCCTCATAGCTAAAAGAGTTTTTTTCCTGTTTCCAATGCATCCTCCCAAGTTTTAGCATACTTTTTTTACCAGTTCCTTTTAAAAACCACTTATTTTTCCTCATTAAAAAAAAGGTTTTCAAATGACTTTTTCTTTTTTCCCTAAAACCTTACGTTGCAGGAAGTATAAACACACAAAAATGATGTAATTACTAAAAGTGGTGGAACACTTACAGTTGTGCTAGTTGTGCTTTCTGCCAGCATAGCTTGATGTGAGAAAAATTTAAATGATTCATAAAGCATATGGATTCTTGCCTTTTTTGAATATCAGTATTTGTCACTGCAGCAAAGTCTATTTTATTGTAACATCTGGGATTTCCAACACTGTTGTTTCACTTTACAGAAACTTCCACACTTTCATAGAATCATAGAATTAGTCAGGGCTGGAAGGGACCATAAGGACCATTTAGTTCGAACCCCCCTGCCATAGGCAGGGACACCCTATCCCAGATCAGGCTGGCCAGATCCTCATCCAGCCTGGCCTTAAACACCTCCAGGCATGGGGCCTCAACCACCTCCCTGGGCAACCCATTCCATGCTCTCACCACTCTCACGCTGAAGAACTTCCTCCTCATGTTCATTCTGAATCTCCCCACCTCCAGCTTTGCTCTATTCCCTCTAGTCCTTTCACTACCTGATAGCCTAAAACATCCCTTCCCAGCTCTTCTGTAGGCCCCCTTCAGATGCTGGAAGACCACAATAAGGTCTCCTGGGAGATTCCTCTTCTCCAGACTGAACAGCCCTAACTCTTTCAGTCTGTCCTCCTAGGAGAGGTGCTCCAGCCCTCTGAGCATCCTCGTAGCCCTTCTCTGGACTGGCTCCAGCATCTCCACATCTCTCGGCTAATAGAGGCTCCAGAACTGAATGTAGTACTCCAGGTGGGGTCTCACCAGAGTAGAATAGAGGGGGAGAATCACCTCCCTCGGCCTGCTGGCCACACTTCTCCTGATGCAGCCTAGGCTCTGTTTGGCCCTCCAGGCTGCAAGTTCACATTGCTGGCTCATGTTGAGCTTCTCATCCACCACTTTGACTCTTTGCAGTTCTGTTCAGCCCAAGAATTAGTGTTGCTTCACAGGCTGATTTACAAAATAATCTTCCTTCCCATCATAAAGGTTTAAAATGTTGAAAAAATATTTACTGTCCCTGATCATTAATAATACCTTTATTAATTTAAAGTCACACTTCCATTTCAGCTAATTCATCCCTGTTTTCTGCCAACATTTTGTTGTTGTTGTCGTCAGTTTTTAAAACCATTTTCCTATTGTTTAACATTTAACATCCAAAATATATAAACACTGGCTGTTGTAATCATGGAGTTGCCCTTCCACTTTGTCACTTCCCTGATGGGGCTATTTCTTTTTAATCTCCATGTTGGCTGCTAATTTGGTGTATCACTCTTCTGTTTCCCTTTTCTCTCTCAATCTGCAATTGAAATAAAGTTTAATCAATTTGTATTTCTTTGCAACTTTAACCAAGGAAATTTCTTTGTAGTTTCTGTGTTGGGCAAAGTTTCCAAGATGCTATTATCTCTTGGGCAATCTCTTTCCTTTTAAAAAGGAAAGGAAAACTGAAGACTGTAGCCATGTAAATTGCTGCATTAAAGCTCATATCATTTGTTTTTCTAATAAGGTCATTATTAAGATTTTTTCCTTCTCAGCGTTCATTGCCCTTTAATGTTCCCTGTTACCTGAATTAAAAGAGACAAGGGAAATTTGTTCCAAATGTGTTAGAAATCAGAAAACCATTAAAAGCTTTGAGCATTTCAAAAGTCAGGAGAGAAATTGTATTTCCATGTAATTTTTAAGTATTACAAATGCGCTATATGCAGTGGCATCTTCTAAAGGTCATTCAATTGTGTCTTTACAATCAAAGTATGGTAGATCCCATTTCATTTCTGGCTGAGACCTGACTCACCATTCCCCCACAGCAGTGGAAGTTACTGGAGCTAATCAGGGGTGTTATCAGCTCTGACTTTTATTGCTGCTGCATAGCAAATCAGGCAATAAAAAACCTAACTCTAAATGCAGGATTTATTCTTTGCAGAGGTGTACCTGATGCTTGGAAGATTAATGATGAATTCTTGGTTCGCTGTTTACTGAAGACACCTCTGTTCTATAGTATTTTAATTGTAAATCCCTTACTTGACATCCTAACTAATGGCTCCTCCTGAATTAATAAAAGCGACATATTACCTTTAAATCCCAGATAAAGTAAAGATTGCTGGTTTAATATCCCATCCATATCCTTTATCTTTCTACAGGGGCTTTCAGGCCAGTAGTTTTAATAACATGCATGAATGAAGATGCTTTTTTTTTAACACAAATGGTGGCAAAGAGTTTTTCCTTTATATTAGCAGGCAATCAATTCCAATAGCTTTTTAATGCTTTCTTAAAGAATCAATTTTAAAGCAGAAGCTCTTCAGGGGACCCTCTTAAACTTCTTCACAGCCAGTCTCCTAATTTTCTATTACAATGCAATCTAAAGCAGCTACAAAAATAATGCAGATAATGTTTGCTGGGTAATGATTTCCAATTTCCCCATTCCATGTACCCTGTTATTAGGAGGATCATCTTAGCTGTGTAAATTAATTTTCAATTCACTTCAGGGGAACATTACAATGATTTATTCAGCACTGGTGCTGAAGAAAGTGTTGGGAGGATTTTAGCAATCTGAGAAACAAAATCAATTTATTCTGATTATCACTATGTTAAAAACTGGAAAGACAAAGAGTTCTCAGGAACATGGTAGAGGCTAGCATACACTCTAAAAGAGCAGTCAGTGTGAGCCTGAGTGGAGCTAACCTGACCAGTAAGAGCAAGCAAAGTGTCTGAATCTTGCTTGTTTCTTGTTTCTTCCTGTACTTAAGTATGTTGAAAGGACTGAGCAGATTCCAGGATTGTTTGTGTGTTGTACAAAACCCAACAACAGATCAGCTTTTCAGTCACTGAAGCCATCTCTGGTCAGTGAAGGACATGCTTGCTCTAAGTTATACAAGGAGGAGATTGTTTCCAAACCAGATGTATTACTGCTAATGATACCAAGGATTTGGGAGAGTTCTAGACTCTAGAAGGAGGAGAGGAATTTCCAGTTTCTCAAATAAAAGATTAGTTGTATGGTGAGCATCTGGTACCTACTGCTCAGGGCACTTATACTAGAGTGCTCATACACTGGAGTGCTCATACAGAATAAACTAGCACCTGTAAGTACACATAGCAGCTGAGGTCAGAGTGTTTTGATTTAGCTGTGGCATTTTTAAAAGTGAGATTTTTGTCACCTAACTTTGAATGGCTATGAAAGAAAAAAATGATCCAGGTGAGAGTCTCCTTGCAGAAAAGAGAAAGAGCTTTGCAGCCAACACCTCTGGCTCTGGCATGACTTCTCCTCCCCAGCCACAGCAAAGATAATTTGGAGTAATTATTCAGGCAAAATTGTACATATTGACATGGATATTTACACTGCAGATATTTACATTTGATTTTCTAATACGTTTTACAGTGACACCTGATATTACAACAATTTTCAGTAGTTAAAACAAGAAATCAAAGAGATTTTTTTTTCCCATGTGAAAAGCTTTGAGAGGTCACTTAAAATCCCTCAGGGACATAAGCATCATCACAGAAGAAACTGCAGTTTTGTTCAGTACTTTTTTAAATGAAGGCAAGCTTATTAAAGAAAATCAAACCCACATCCACATAAAAGAGAAGCTTGTGAATTGACTCGGAGGTTTTAGGGATGACCACGTTCAATTACAGGAGAGAAACAACCAATCATTTCTAAACTGCCAAATTGAAAATTGCTACTTTTTGTGGCTACAGTGGTAGGAAGGATACCCCAAACATAATAAACAGTTGAAAATTAATTGGTCATGGCCTGAAAGGAATTTCTGAGTTATAATTGTGATTTGTTCACTATTGCTACTGTTCCCACACATCCTGCAATACAGAAATATTTAACATTGAACTGCTGATGCGTGATCTGAAGCTGAAAGAAGCTTGATTTCAATGAAAGCTGTGAAAGAGCGAGACAAAAGTTTTGCAAGTTGATTTCTGTCATGCCTTTCAGGACTTATCTTCCCCATGGATGCTACATTAAAAAAGAATAAAAACTAAAAATTGTCCTTTGTGCCACAGGACCACAGGCAGGCATTGAGTAGGTGACAATTATTGTGCTTCCAGCCTGTTTGTAGTACTACTGTCGAGCTAAGTTTTTAACAGCATGTTGGCAGAACTGACAATATTTATTAAAGATGAGATAATAAGGAAATAGAAACACTCATGACAAAGCAGCCAGTGAAGATACTGTCTTCTAGAGCACATATCCAGGTTGGCTGATTTCCAAGAAGCTGAAACTATTCTGAGTATACGACTCTGAAAGTAAACAAAGATAAAGAGGAAACAATCTTATCATCTCACTGTGAGCTTGATACCAGTGACATATCACTTGTCATGAAAACATTTTCTCACTTTCAGTGAATAAAGCTGGTAGTGTAAGGTTTGTAATTAGAACATACTCAAACTGTTATGGTCCTTTATATTTGCAGATCTAGCATGTTGTATGGATATATGAACAACTATTCTGAGTCAAAGTAAAGTTATTACTGACTGAGCAGCTTTTCATTGTAGATGGACTTAGGAAAATACACATGAACAGGGCAACCATACTGTGATAGGCTGCCTGAAAGATCGTGAAGGCTTTTGATAATGAGCCACTCAGGGTCTCTTGTAGAAGAGACTATGTCTGATAGACTTTCATAGATCATAATCCATTCTGAGTCCATATGAACTTCTACACCCACAACATCACCTTGTGAAGAGGTCTACAGTTTCAAACAAGATTCTTTTTCTATTTTAAACTTTTTCCCTTATCACCTCATTCTACTCCTCCAAATCACATGCCACAGGCAGCAATAGATAATTACTCATTTCTTTCTTTTCCATGTTTTCATGATTTTATTCTCTTTTATCTCTGTCTCTTGGTTTGGAGAGAATTGGTCCTTTAAATCTCTTCTAGTATGGAAGTTATTCCAAATTTTTATTATCCCTGTTGATCTTTCTTTCACCATTTCTGCTCCTAGATAGCTAAAACCTTATTGTTAATCAATGGGAAGCTGAGACAAAGGGAAATGGATAAGGAATTGGCTGGATGACTGCACTCAGAGAGTGGTGATCAAGGGCACGATGTCCACTGGGAGACCAGTGACAAGTGGCATCTCTCAGGGGTCAGTGTTGGGCCCAGTGCTGTTTAACATCTTTGCCAGTGATATGGACAGAGGAATTGAGTGCACCTCCAGCAAGTTTGTAGGTGGCACCAAGCTGTGTGGGACAGTCAATGTTCTAGAGGGCAGGGATGCCATCCAGAGGGACCTGGACAGGTTGGAGAGGTGGGCCTAGATCAACCTCATGAAATTCAACAAGGCCAAGTGTGAGGTCCTGCACTTGGTTGCTGCAATCCCAAGCACAGATCCGGGCTGGGTGGGGAATGGCCCTATGGAAAAGGACCTGGGGGTCTGGGTTGATGAAAAGCTCAACACGAGCCTGTAGAGTTCACGTGCAGCCCAGACAGCAACTGTGTCCTGGACTGCATCAAGAGCAGCATGGTCAGCAGGGCAAGGATGTGGATTCTGCCCCTCTTTACTCTGCTCTTGTCAGATGCCACCTGGAGTACTCTGTGCAGTTCTGGAGCTCTCAACAAAGAAGAACATGGAACTGTTTGAGTGAGTCCAGAGAAGGGCCACGAGGATGCTCAGAGGGCTGCAGCAGCTCTGATCTTTGGAGAGGCTACGAGAGCTGTGGCTCTTCAGCCCAGAGAGGAAAAGGCTTTGAGGAGACCTTATAGAGGCCTTCCAGTATCTGAAGGGAGCCTACAGAAAGACTGAGGAGGGACTATTTACAAAGTCTTGTAATGGCAAGACAAAGGGTAATGGGTTTGAAATAGAAGAGGGGAGATTTAAACTAGATGTTAGGAAGAAGCTCTTTACAATGAGGGTGGTGAGACACTGGCACAGGTTGCCCAGGGAGGTTGTGGCTGCTCCTTCCCTGGAGGTGTTCAAGGTCAGGCTGGATGAGGCCTTGAGCGACCTGATCTAGTGGGAGGTGTCCCTGCCTATGGCAGAGGGGTTGGAACTGGATGACCTTTGAGGTCCCTTCTAACCTAAACCATTCTATGAAACAACTTCAGCCCTCCAAAATCGCAGACCAAGGCATAAGCTTCTGTTGCACTGCATGTTACAAGTTACTTTTACCTTGGCAATCATTGGCTTTGTACTTTTTTTTAATAGAAAAAGGAAGCTCTGCATCATACATTCTCACCTTTAAGAGTGGTATTGGAGAGACTATTTCTCCTTTACCTCTGAAGTAAAGTAACAGATTAATTCCATTTCATTACCCTGATTATTTGATAGTGTCAATCAAATGAGAAATACAGATGGGAATTGATCTTATCTAAAATCTGTCTAGGTATGCATTGTCTCTCATCAGTGCTAGATGTCTGCTGCTTCTTTTGCAGTCAGTGGAGAGAAAGAGAGGCATCTCTGGAGAGCTATTCATCCCATTTTAAGAGAGGTGTTTGTGTTATGTGGTCTAAATTGGTCACAGGAGGATGGGAATAATTGCACTATGAAGGTCCCACTCTTTCATTCCTTTAGGCTGTCTCAGTCATTGATAGTAAGTAATAGCTTCCTTTGATTAAAATGTAAACTTTTAGGCAACTAATTAGATGAGATTACTGCTGTTCTCAGTGTCTATTTGCAGGGGAGAGCCAATACAACAAATACTGTGATTTGGTGTCTTTGTGGACAGCAAGATGCAGTTAAATTGAGGTGCAGGGAGAATCCCTTTCTCTCTGAGCTCCCACACCCTCCTCAGAGCAGAAGGGGAACCTTTTCTTGTGTAGATCTTCTTTCCAGGTTTCTTCAACCACAGATTTTATCAATACACCCAGATTAGATTGAACTTTACCTCCTTCCAGGATACACATCACAGCAAAAAAGGAAATACTCTTACATTAGCAAAGAGGCTACTGAGAGCTGTTCCTCCTTACCAGACTCCACCGCTCCTCCCCCAGCCTCTTGCGATTTCCTCTCTTTCCCTTTCATGTCAGCAAAACAAAGAAATCATTTTCAGCAAGGCTCATCCACAAGTTGACAAGGATAACAGTCTTAAATATCACAGAGCTATTATGATAAGCACAGCACATTCCAGGTGGAAAACCTGCAGATTGTGGCAACTTTCAGTAAGTACGGGGATAGAAAAGGTAGAATTTTATCTTCTTAGGGTTTTTTCCTTGGCTGTATTTGGTGGTTTTGTGTTTTTTTAAAACACAAACATACCTAAAAAAAAAAAAAAAGCTGTTCACAAGGGTGTCAAAAAAGAAAAGCCCATCAGGATTTCAAATACAAGAAATGAAAAACCCATGTATGAATCCTTATCTTCCAGATCCTCTGTGTGTCTTAAGCAGAAAATTGTATATACTGACTTCAGAAATACAGTTGCCATATTTGAGCACCTGGTCTAAAGGAAAATATCAGGAATATAGGTATACTTAATTTTATTCTAGTTGTATTTGAGAATATAAAGGTGTAAAGAGAAAAAAAATGTACTTGAAAATCTCTATCATAATCTGATCACCTTTCAGAAAAAGGAACATGACCTCTTCAATAGTCCTGCAAAGCCTGATTTTAGAATCATAGAATGGTTTATGTTGGAAGGGACCTCAAAGGTCATTCAGTTCCAACCCCTGCCATAGGCAGGGACACCTCCCACTAGAGCAGGTCGCTCAAGGCCTCATCAAGCCTGGCCTTGAACACCTCCAGGGAAGGAACAGCCACAACCTCCCTGGGCAACCTGTGCCAGTGTCTCACCACCCTCATTGTAAAGAACTTCCTCCTAACATCTAGTTTAAATCTCCCTTCTTCCAGTTTAAACCCATTACTCCTCATCCTGTCATCACAAGACCTTGCAAACAGTCTCGTCCCAGCCCTCCTGTAGGCTCCCTTCAGATACTGGAAGGCTACTACAGGATCTCCTTCAAACCTTCAGTTATCAAAAGCTTCTTGTCATAAGCAAAACAGATTCATTCCATACTTGTCACAAATAAGGAGATTTGCATCAAAGTTTAGCACAGTACTTATCAAAGGTTTTACTGAAAAAAAAAAAAAGAAATTGTACTATATGATCCCTTCTGAAGGTAACTGAAATCTTGTTACCACCTCAGTTCTTGTATCTCCTACATGTGGTTAATTCTGTAGGAAGTTTCCTTCAACAACAGAAGGCTAAAAAAAGAACTCACAGAAGTGCAACTGGTGTGCAAATTGATTAGATTTAATAACAGAAGCATGTATCAGGGATCAACTAAGCAGTTTTCCCCAGTTCTGATGAGACCAAAACATTGGATGTAATTATGTTTCTGTGCAGGCTTCACACAATAGAATCATTTTGTCATTAAAATTACAGTTTGTGTTTGGCTCAAATTGCAGCAATATCACAGCTGTGGTTTATGAGAACATGCATAAATTCTTTGCAATCAGTTTGGGCTGGACTGACAAATGTCATCTTTCCATTTCTCTTTGGAATGATGCCCTTACAGTTGATTTTTCCACTTGGATGTGCATGAGATTAAAAAAAACCCCAAACCCATCCCAATATTGAAATGAAGCACTGAGATGAACAGGTTTGGTTTATTTGTCTCAGGTCTTACAACTTTTCTTTTTCATGGATCTTATTCAGTTGTGCTCACTTTCTGAAAGTCATTTCACGTGCAAAGTAAGTGAAAGTTGTTTTGGAGCACATAGGGCACTCATTTAGTGTCTGTGCATTGTAAAGAAAGTGGTTTGGTTTTCATTTGTTACTATTTTCACTAACCTTGTTGAGAAGAACACCAAAACACCAAAACCCAAACTGACCCAGAAGCCTGTGTGCTCTTGTCTTGTTTTTACTGCAGACTTCAGGATGATGTTTAGCAGCTAGAATATGGCACATGGAGAATGGTGGTGGAAATTACCTTGACCTTTATAATGCTCTTAATTTTGGTTGGCTACTCATTCCACTCATCAACATTTACAACCACGCTCGTTTCTGGGGAAGGCAGAGGAGGTACTAAAATGGAAAATGTCAAATACTCCTGGTCTCCAAGGACATTCTAGACATTCAAATTCTCCTACTTTATCATCATAGCAAAAGACTGCAACAAGAGTAGGAAATAACCTTACATTAATCTACACATATGACAGATGGTAACAAAGAGGACAAACGACACAAGCCAGCCTGTTATGACTTTAAGATGTTTATTTTGTGGTTACTTTCAGATGCTATTCAATCTTTCTCAGATGAGTCATAAACAACAGAGCTACTGAAAGCAATTGCTGATCTGTATGTGCTACGCTGGCACTCTTGCAGTCACACCTGGAGGCAGCAGTGCAAGGTCTCCTAGTCAGATTGAGCCTGGCTACTCTGGCACTTCTGGATCTGCTTCAGAATGCAAGTGCTCTTTCAAGTGAACTTTCCTGTCCACTTTTCTCTCTGATTCTCTGTTCTGGTTTTCTTACCTTCAGTCCCATCTTTTAAAGCTCACCTTATATCTCTTCCTCCCCTCCTCATTTGTTTGCACTAAAATGATGGCCTAAATGCTACCAAAAAAATCAATAGCTTTAATGACATTGTGCATGCATCACATGTTAAAGGAGGAAAAAAAAGTGTCATAGTAAGAATCAATAGCCAAAGAATCGATGCTAAAAATTCAAATTATGGGTAAGGTTTTAATGCTTTCATTAGCCAAACATTTAGGAAGACACTGAGACAGAAACACACATAATGACACAGATAGCAAAGGCTGCTCCTGCCTTAAAGAAGATACTGTGCATCACTGAAAAGAGCCTCATTGCACTCTCAAGTACTGATATACTGATATATATACTGATATACTCTCAAGTACTGATATACTGATATATATAAGATCCTCCAGAGCCTTCTTTTCTCCAGGCTGTACAGCCCTAGCTCCCTCAGCCTTTCTTTACAGGACAGATACTACAGTTCTTTTGTCATCTTCATAGCCCTTTGCTGGAATCTCTCTAGCTTGCCCATGTCTTTCTTACAGAACTGGACCCAACACTCCAGATATAACCTCAGCAGTACTGTGTAGAGGGGAAGGATCATGTGCCTCAACCTACTGGCAGTATTTTGCTTAAGGCAGCCCAGGATACCATTCACTTTCTTTGCCACAAGAGCATATTGCTGGCTTATATTCAACTTGATGTCCACCGGGATTCCCAAGTCCTTTTCTGTCAAGCCCCTTTCCAGCAGGGTGTGCCTTGGTACATATTTATGCATGGGATTGCTCACCCCCAAGTGCAGAACTTGGCACTTCTCCTTGTTGAACTCCATGATGTTCTTTACCTTATCTGACTGCCTTATTGTTGTAATTGCACATGCAGGTAGCCATAAAATTTGGCATGTAACTTCTCTGCAAATTGATGAGTAAGTTGCTAGATGCCAGAACAATCATATCTATGACAGTCATGTCAAACATGATGAATATGTAATTTGTCTAAATGGCATTTACTAGAAGCCTGTAGGCTGACCACATTAGGTTGTGTTCTTAGCAACTTAAACTAAGCAAAGTTAAATTGATTTGTTGTTTTCGCATGGAAAAACCTCAGTGCGACTTTATTTTAGCGGAAGATATGTTCTGAAAACGTTTTGCAAACAGTGTCTTAGGCACTCTGTTTCTCTTGAGTAAATGTCCAGATACTTTGGGGATTAATTCTTCACTTGTGCAGCACTTTTACCATCTAGATGGTTTTACCCTCTAGATATCCATTGATTCAATAGAATAATTGTAAGAGTAACCACGGGAAAATCAAGCTTTATCTCTTGTTCTGTTAAGGGAACTTTTTCTCACAGTCACTGACAGGGCAGTCACTTAGAGAAAAGCAATAGTTTTGCCACCATTAAACATGCAATAAAGACTTTCACAAGCATACAGCATTAGCCAAATTGTCTTAACCCTGTCAAGTGTTTACACTAGGCTTATGAAAGCTTTTCTTTCATTCTGAGCAATGTGTTAATTTCTTCTCTGAAACCACTGTGTGCACAGTCAAATAGCTGCTGTGTTCCACCCTAGAAGGCAAAGAAAGTGATTCTTGACAAATCCCAAGAGGGAGGGGTGTTAGGGTGTAGAAAATTTGTATGTCTTGCTCTTGTCTAAGACTGATTTATAGGAGAGATTCTAGTTTTGCAAGATGGTTTGTTGCATAGAATGTGGTAAACTACTCAGTTCACATTTTCTCATTTAAACACAGATCTTATCTGCATTATATTGCAGCTGTAACTAGTTCTTTAATGTACTGGGATAATCATTGGTAGAGTAAATCTTGAAGAACCCAAATAGTATTACATTTTTATAGCCACATCTCTTCTGAGAATCAGCATAAGCATTTCTTACTGAACAAAAGTGTTCTCTTCAGATGGTAGAGATGCAGGCATCCAAGCAGGGAAATATATGTTACATTTGCCTATAACTTTTCTAAATATTGGATCCTATTTTTGGCTAAGTGACTTTTAAACTTCTGTCCTTGGTTTAATATTAAAAGCAGAGAAGCAAGAATGAGGATGGGGTTGAAACTATCTTTTACATGGAAAGCAAAGCAGGCACCTGACATAAGTCATGCAGAGTAAAAGCTATCCAGCTATCAGGTTTAGGAAGAATGATTAGTCTTGTGAAACTGTTGGGAAGTAATGCTGGATCCTGGGTGAAATTAAGGTCTTAACTCCAAAAGGCTGTTTAAAAGTACTCAAAAGTCACACTTTATGCAATGAATTCATGGATGCTAAGTTACAAGACAGATTCAGTCCTATGTACAGATCTGTCTGTTCCAAGCTGAGGATGAAAACGCAATCCCTGCCTATCTCCTATATGCAGTTGCTGCTACCCTCTGAGGTTATGAACTTCCATAGGAGGAGATTCCCCACAGCTTATTGGACAGGAAGAAATCAGCCCCAGGGCTACATAAGTGAACACAATGCACAATACACTTTTGGAACTTAATGTATTTTGATGATATAGTTGTGGCATTTAAGAGTTGTAAATCCTGAATTCCGAGTGATTGAATCAGCTTGACTTACTGTTTCAGCATCTGGATTTAATTGCATTGTTCATTTATTTTTCCCCCTGTCTTCGTTAGAAAGTCAATAAAATGCTCCATCAAAATTTCAACCATTGTAAATTGCTAGGACATGAGTAGAAGTACACAGACTTGCACCAGTTTAGGCACAGGAATACCTTTCCTGCAGGCAACCCATCAGAGAGAAAAGAAATTTTGAATCTCTGGTTATATGTGTTTGGTATTTTGACTTTGTGTGAGAACACCATAGGAATATCAAACCTACTATGTTGCTTCTTGCTTAAAAGCCTTCCTAAAGTCTGTCTTGGGCTGTATTCCAACTACANTGGGGAGGGACTATTTACACGGTCTAGTAATGTTAGGACGAGGGGGAATGGGTTTAAGCTGGCAGAGGGGAGATTTAGACTGGATGTTAGGAGGAAGTTCTTTACAGTGAGGGTGGTAAGGCACTGGAACAGGTTGCCCAGGGAGGTTGTGGATGCTTCCTCCCTGGAGGTGTTTAAGGTCAGGCTGGATGAGGCCTTGGGCGAGCTGCTCTAGTGGGAGGTGTCCCTGCCTGTGGCAGGGGGTTGGAGCTGGATGATCCTTGAGGTCCCTTCCAACCTAAACCATTCTATGATTCTATGATTCTACTCTAACATACAATTAAACTCCAGACAGAGCTGCACTCAGTGCTGTAGTCAGTTTGGTGTGTAGTATTCTCAGCTGAATTCAGTATTGTTTTTCCTCAAGCAATTTCCAACCTTTCCTACAGGTAGGACCACATTTGTTTAACAGCAGTAGGTGTGACCAGGGAGTCGTTCTGCTCCCTGAGTAGGCTCCTTGAAACTTGTCTTAATGTACAGCAAGTCTGAGCAGAACAGCCCTCACGGATACATCCAGCAAGCTTAGCACTGATATGACTCAGAGTCTTTCCTGAGGACTAAATTGAAAGCAGGGGAGAGGACTTCCCACTAGGGTCTGACTTGTGATTCATCAGGGTAAATGATGACTTGCTCCCCCTGGCTTGTGCAGAGAGATACCTCAAACAAGGGCAGCCCAGGAAATGCCAGGGAACACACTTTCCTCGGAGAGACCTTGAAAAGATTTAAATACATGTTATAAGAGATGTTTTGTAGCCTTCCTCAGAGAGTTCATGGAAAGACTAGAAGAAGCAGGAACAGATTCCTTCATTTGCGCCATTACCCGGAGAATGTAAAATGAGAGTACTTTTTTCCAGAAGCAGGAGTAGTTTCCCTTCCTTTGTTCCATTTAATCTCTAAAATGCTTGATCTTTAGATGATGTCATGGGAATAGTTAAGTTGCACTGTGATGACCTTTTACAGTCATTCAAAATTACTTTAAAACTCAGCTGTCACTTCACTTCTCTGGAGTGAAACTAGGTTGCCCCATTCAGTGAAAGGATCTAAGCCTCAGGGAGATAACCTTGGTCCACTTCCTCTTTACTCTGTGCAATAGAGGAAAGCAATAACACAGTCCTGTATTTGGCAGGGGGAAAGAGTATCCTTATTCACTGTTTAGTTCTCAGGAATTCAGAGACTTCCAGCTAAAAATCTCTGCGGATTCCTGAGCATAGAAATGTAGTTAAAAAGAAACGAAAATCATGACAAACAAAACCCCACCATGTACTTTTTTCCTTTCAGACAGTGATGGGAACAGCTGAATCAGTATCTGAGGTCATCTTGATATCACACACTAAAACTATCAACAAGAAAATCTTGGTACTGAATAGGAAAGCTTCTGTCACAGAGATGGATGTCAGAGATTCTTTACCTCAAATGAAATCAATGCACTTGAGGTGCAAATCTCCTGACAAAACTGGCAAGGTAGAAGCACTTGATTGACTGAAGCTGGAAACATCTTAAAGGAACTCTCAGGTGTACTAAGCTGGTGATGCTCCCCTCTCCTGTGCATGGGTCAGGATCTGCTTCCCAGAGCTCTGTAGAAGGTGACTAAGGAAAATATATGTGTATAAACCACAGAGGACTCTGAAAAACCTTTAAAGCAGCAACACCTCCATGTGAAAAAAAAATAGCCCAAAGCTACAGGTGGGAATCACTCATGCTGAACAGTTTGGTCAGATGGAAATACCATTTAACATTAAAATGAGATCTATAGATAAGAAAAAACAAAAATCAACCAATGTAAGGCTGAAGAGATTCCCAGTTAAAATCAAAAAAGAATTCTCAGAAAGTGAGCATTTGAGATCCAGAAAGGAAAAGTACAACAAAGAGGAAAGTACTAACTTTTAAGATAGAATTATTTGGCATTTGTTTAAAGGACTATTAACTTCCTGCACTGCTCTAAAAACATTCATGATTTAATGAGCACCATCAGGATATTAAATGATGATTTTTAAGTTCAGGGACCCATTAGTTTTCAAGATCTTTCTTCCCTGAGAATAGAAAACTGCCAATGAAGTACTCAGCTGTCTGATAAAATCCATCACTGGTGGTTTCATGTAAGTGCTGGGTTTGTGATAAAATCAGAGGCTAGAACACAGAACATTGCTCATAGGTAAAATTTCTGAAAGGCTGAAATCATAATTTGGATTAAAAGGCTCTAAAGAGATAAAGAATCCCCTCTGTCCCCCCCTCAAAAAAAACCCCAAACCCAACAAACAGACAGGGTGTGTGAGATATTTCCATGTTTGCCTTTATTCTCATTGGTACCTAAGGGTGAACTTCTCTAAAGAGCACAATTTGTCATGGGCTAATAAGTGACGAGGTGGAAGACAGTGTGCAGCAAGTGAAGCAGAGAAAGGCTTTTTTGTAAATGGCATGACATCTATGGTCTAGTCTGTCACATGTGTTACAAAGTGATTCCCAAAATCACCCATTTGTTTAATAGTTTCCTAGAATCCTTTCAAATTCCAAAATCAATGAACAATTCACTGAAGTTGAAATCCAGCAAAGACAAAATTGATTGCACTTCTCCTGCATCTGTGTCTGTAATAAACACTAATGCCCAGCTATTTGCCAAGGGCTTGCTAATGGCTTTGACTCTCAGTTGATGCAATTAATTGAGACCCAGATAATTTATTCCAGAAAATCTTGAGTGAGGCATAATAATAAAATCATACAGAGGTAGAGATACTGTTAGGGAAAATTTGGCCCATCTATATTCCTTTTTAATAAGCTACCCTGAGGACAGTAATTCTACTCAGACATGTGGCATGGAAGATATTGGCTGCTGGGAGTTGATCATGTCAGACTGCCTCAAAATGCATGTGGAAATGAGTTTGATCCATCCACCCTGGACAGTAGTTTCCTATAATGTCCTCTTTGGTTGGAGGCACATAATGAACTCTGGAGTAATTAGACAGCAGAAAATACATAACTAGGAACACTGCAAAAATGTTAAGTGTAGTTATTGTACCAATGTAATATATGTTTGTTTATAAGTAATTAACACAATGTCTGTCAAGGAATGGAGAAAAAAGGAGCAATTAATTCTAGTTGTATTTTTGACAGATCCATTTAATGCAGAACTGACTTTGTGTGTGTGTGTGTGTTCCTCTGCAAAATAAATTTGGATAGATGTGAATTAAGAGAGGAGAGCAACCTCACTCAGGACATAATAGCTGAGCTGTAAAGATTCATAGAGGTGTAATTATAACATCGTGCCAGCCAAGACAATGACTGCCAAAACCACTTAGGTAGAAAGTTTCTTAATCAGACTTCTGAGAGGATAAACAGAAAAAAAACCTACAGTGATTGCTTGTCCTCCCAAAGAGGAGGAAGAAAAGGCCATCTGCTCTGCTTTACTAACTGCATCAGGATCCTGCTATTCCTCTTCTGAAAGCAGACATTTTGTATCTATAATGATATGAAATGATTATCAATTGCTTTCCATTTGCTTATGGATAATAATAATAACAACAGCAACAAAAATGTAATGAGAGGACAAGGGGTAAAGGGTTTAATCTTGAAGAGTGGAGATTTAAACTAGATGTGAGGAAGAAGTTCTTTACAATGAGGGTGGTGAGACACTGGCACAGGTTGCCCAGGGAGGTTGTGGATGCTCCATCCCTGGAGGTGTCCACAGCCAGGCTGGATAAGACTTTGAGTAACCTGTTCTAGTGGGAGGTGTCCCTGCCTATGGCAGAGGGGTTGGAACTGGATGATCTTTGAGATCCCTTCCAGTCTAAACTGTTCTATGATTCTATGAAAAACAACAACAACTTTTTTTTTCCCTGTATGGGTTGAAAGCCTTTTAGCTCTCTTCCTTTGGGCTTATTTCCAGAACCTGAACCAAATATCCTTACTGTAGTGATTTGGGTGTTCCCTGCTCCCCCACACTTTAGAAACCACCCAGACTAGACTCAGCTGCTCTGGAAATTTGAATGAAGCTTATATTTACAGCTGGCACAATTTACAAGCAGATAGTTACACTATGTACAGTTATATACAGAAATATACAAGGTAAAAGTAATACAGAAACACAACTCCCCTCCCAGAAACCTGAGTCCCCAGGACGGGCTCTCAACCACCCCCTCACCTTCCCCCTACCCCTCTCAACCTTACCCCAGTCCCAAGGAAGAATGGAGGTTCAGCCAAGAGGATTAAGAAGCAAAGGTGAAATCAGCCAAAGCAAATGGAGGGTGAGGTTAGAAAGCAAGATGGAGTTCAGCCAGCAGCCTCAGCTCCCCAGCAGGCAAAGAGCTGAGAGCACAGCCCAGAGCGAAGTGACCTTATCTAATGTTTTGCTTTTCCTTTCTACACATCTCAGCAAGGCTGTGAGGGAAGTAGACCTCACCATTGTTTTAATTTCTCAGCCTATGATCTAATTCTTCTCACCAAAACAGTCTAGCTAGGCTCAAAGCAGCACACTTACCAAGTTCTCAGTTTGCTCAGGTTCTCTTGCTTCAATGCAGTTTTAAAATCTATTTTACAATATAATTCTTTTAAGCTCCAGAGTTAATGTGGAAAGCCCAAAACACCAGCAGTTTTTAGAACCTGTATCCTTCTGGATATTTTTTTCAGCACTTGACATTGAAAAGTTTAGTGGAGAAGAGAAAAAAAAAAACCAACTTTGGAAAAGCAGCATAGATTTTTTTTTACATTTGATTTCTTTAAGTAACAGCAGTCAGCTCAAAACAGAATATTGATTGCATCAGAGAGATCACAACTTGATTCTACTGTACTGTGGAAGTGCTAGGGCAGATTTTATTGTGAGTATCATGCTTTGATAAATACATCTAGGAAAAAAATGGTGTTTAGGTTCCTGATGTAGTGGAAATTGCTATTTTCAGTGCCAAGAAGTTTTGTGCAAATGAAGAAAAATGAATATATAAAGAATAGAAACCACCTCAGCAGCCTGCTTTCAATGCTAGCCCTCTTCTCTTTCTTTGACTGGAATAACAGCCATTCCTAGCTGTACCATTCATCTCTCCATAGCTGATAGATGTTGTAGATGATTGTGAGGTCAGGGAATAAGATGGATTTTCCAACTGTATGAAAAAAGAACTTAATGCAAACAACAAGCACTCAAGCACTTAATAGATGCAAAGCCAAAGGTTGTAAATGATTGATATTCAAGGAGCTACTGTGTTTGAAGGCTAAGTGGCACAGTGAGACAGACATGCTATTCACATATGAAGACCCAGGTTCAGGTTGCAGAGTTGTAGCTTGATAGATTGAGAATATTGACTAGAGATCATCTACCAACCCAGAATTTACATGTGAAAGATGTAACTGGGCTCAGCTAATCAAGTGTGCTTGTCACAACAACGAAAAAGGAACATGCACACAGAGTATCTCAGCTAAGCAACAGAAATCTCCAACTGTAGGAGGTATTTTCATTCAACAAATTAACTCACTCACTTGAGATCACACAAACATACCTTCAGAAACAGGAAGAGAGAATCTGACTCAAACTCTGGGAGGATTACCTAAACTCTGATACTCGCAGTGTGACAGTTAACTAGGAGAAGAGACAAAGAATGACTCAGAGTTTGGAACTGGAGAATCTAAATATTAAAAAATGATGGGGAAGGATAAAAACTTGTGATTCATTATGAAAAAACAATGCTCTCCATTTCAGACTCCCCAGAATTTCATACCAAAATTTGTAAGGAGAATACAACTCTTTCCCAAATGTAGTGACCTCTTAAACCAGGGAATTCCTACTTTTATCTAACTAACTTACAAGTTGTCTGTTCTAAAGCAAACTGTATCTAAGAAAGCAGTACCAGTCTGGTGGCTTTCTCATTAAATGTCTTCTAGAGAGCTAGTAAGGAAAAAGAAACACACATAGACAAACAAGACTGAAACCCAAACCCAAAACCTCAAGCCAAGAAGAGTGTCCAGTGTCCAGCAGATCTGTGTAATCACAGCCAAAAGTGTACAAGACCTTAGGCAACTACCAAGTCCTTAGAGCCTGTCTTTGGCTGCTTGCTGATAATAGTCATCAGGTCATGCTCGCTCTCTTGCCCTTTGAAAATAAGAAAGTGCACCAAATTATTTTCATATTGTAAGTCTGTGTCACCATCATACTTTTTCCCCAGGAGCTGAGCAAGGTGATGTTTGTTTTATTCTGACTCTCTAGTAAAGCCTCCAAGATCATTATTTGTACAGGAGGCTTTACATAAATCCAAGTCTTCTGCTGTGTGCTCTTTGTTTGTCCACTTTTTATCGTTATCAAAGCAGCAGTGCTCTAGATTAATGCATCATCACAAAGCAAAACAATTCATGCTCCAACCTTTGAAAATACCATGGGTTTAGCTTGCTTTTTTTCCCTCTCAATAAATTGATAACAGTGTAACCACTTCTAAACTAAATAATCCGTGTGTGGGGCTTTGCTGATGTTCTTCCTACGGTGTAAAAAATAGAGGCCAGACTCAGATATTTCTGCAGCAGGGTCAGTGTGTTTGTGAGCAGCATACAACACAGTGCTGTGAGTCCTTCTACACAGACAGACTGAACTACTCCAGGAATATGTCTTCTGCTTGGAAACTTGCTTTCAAACCTTTTGTCAAGGTCAAATTACTTCAACTGGATCATGGCACTAAGTGCCTAGATGTGAGAGCTTGGTAGTTTTTAGTTGTTTGAACTATTTAGTTTGTTTTGTTTATCCATTTGTGTGCTTTTCTGAGTGATGATGAGGTTTACATTTTGTTACAGAACCATTGCATACACATATTTAAGAGAGCCTCTCTCACAAAGGTGTGAAAGACTCACAATTTCATGAAAGCTTCCCATGTGCTTAATGACTCTTACATCTCCAACTTTACTCTGCACACAAGTTTTGCAGAGGATCTAAGACACATTTCTTTCTGAGACTCACAAAGCTTTGCCCTCTCATTGTGTTTCTGCCTGTCATACATGCAATTCACTTCTGCCTCACTTCCAGCTCTAGCTCTCATATCTACAGAACTGGAGTATCTAACATACTCCTGGAAGTGGCCCAGGAGATGTAGTCCCATTCCCTGGTCCTTCTTTGGCCTGAAAATCAGGGATCTAGACGATCTAGAGAAGTCAATCAGCAGATGCTAAGCATACATCTGTATGCTCACTGTACCATAAGCCCAGTCATGTAATGATGACTTCTGCTGGAATCTTAAATGCCAAGATCATAGAATGAATCATAGAATCATAGAATGGTTTAGGTTGGAAGGGACCTCAAGGATCATCCAGCTCCAACCCCTTGCCATAGGCAGGGACACCTCCCACTAGAGCAGGCTGCTCAAGGCCTCATCCAGCCTGGCCTTAGACACCTCCAGGGAGGAAGCATCCACAACCTCCCTGGGCAACCTGTGCCAGTGTCTCACCACCCTCACTGTAAAGAACTTCCTCCTAACATCCAGTCTGAATCTCCCCTCCTCCAGCTTAAACCCATTCCCCCTCGTCCTGACATTACCAGACCTTGTCAATAGTCCCTCCCCAGCCTTCCTGTAGGCTCCCTTCAGATACTGGAAAGCCACTCTAAGGTCTCCTCGAAGCCTTCTCTTCTCCAGGCTGAAGAGCCCCAACTCTCTCAGCCTGTCCTCATAGCAGAGCTGCTGCAGCCCTGTCAGCATCTTCGTGGCTCTCTTCTGGACTGGCTCCAGCAGTTCCATGTCCTTCTTGTGCTGGGGGCTCCAGAACTGCACACAGTACTCCAGGTGGGGTCTGAGGAGAGCAGAGTAAAGGGGGAGAGTCCCCTCCCTTGCCCTGCTGGCCACATTTCTCTTGATGCAGCCCAGCACACAGATGAAGGAAAACTGAATCCAACATACTGATAGAATCAGTAAAAAAAACTTGTCCAGAATCTCTTCCTTTTGCCGCTGTATTGACAATTGCCAATGTCTGTGAAAACCCTTTCTGTTTGCAACACAACCCTTGAAAAAAAACCCAAACAACGAAAATCAAAAGAAAACAAAACAATACAACCCTGAAGAAACAAACCAACCAACCAACCAAGGAAAACCAAACCAACAAAGGAAAACACAAAACAAATAAACAAGCAAATTCAAAACATTCTGACTCAAACAGAATTTCAACTAAAAATCATCGACATAAGGAAGAGGAATTCAGAGAAATAATGTGTGGTCTTTGAGAAAAAGCTTCTTATGTTTAATTGAGGTTCAGTACATACATTCACTACATATTCTGAGCTTTCCTCAGAGACAGGACTCTTCTAAAACATCTGTTGAAACAATGCCTTGGTTGACTCATTTTGTGAGGAGAAATAATGACTCTCAGCATTGTTTCAGGCAGGTACAGTGATTGTGAAAACGTTCCCAGCAATTCTCTGCAGCATTAGTAATGGGGAGAGATGAACCAGATGACCTTTAAAGATCCCTTCCAGCACGAATCTATGAAAAGCCATAGTGGCAGACATTGTTCTGTCATCATTTCTGCTGGGTTTTGCCTTTCTTTACATTGTAGAACCAAACTTAAACAGTAGAAAAAGTGTGCACACAGCATCTGCAGCAGTGACCTAGTCCCGACTCAGCACTGTCGCAGAACCATAAAACTTTAAAGAGAGACTTGGCTGTAACACTGACATTTGTGCAGACACAGCACAAGGTCATGAGTCAAGCAAAATGGCTCTCAAGGTTATTCCCACCAAGATAATTAATTATTCAGGCTGTGATGATTGCAGCAGAGCTGTGCTTTGTCTTATGCATGGCCAGACTTTTCATGGCGAGGAGTAAGGAAATTTCCTCCGTCTTTACATCACGCACAGAAAGGGTTGGACATAGTTTTAGGTCCCATCCTTGGCTGAGCACCAATGTTTTTTTCTGGAGAGGGTGTGAGTGTAAGGAAGGAATAGACATGTCCTGGTTTGGGGGAGTTGTGGAAGTGAGGTGCTTAGTAGGCAGAAAGGGGAAGAATGTGTGTGTCCACTGAAGAGCAGATACAGTGTGATCCAGTGCAGTACCACAATTCCCAGCAGTGCACAGGATTTCCCTGTGGAGCTCAAGGACAGGAACAATCTGTGCTCCACTGAGTATCTAATTAAGCTCAATACATGAAGTCTTGCAATTAGAAGAAGAGGAAAATGAAGCCAGAAGAAACTTTATTACTACATGCTTGTTTTGGCTAGTGAGGTATTAATTTACCCATCTAAACTGTAGACTAAAATGTGACTGAGAGAAGAGGTAAAGAAGCAATAAAAAGAGGAGACAATAACATAAAGTTACCACCAGTAAGAAATAACTTCACTTTACTGGCTATTCATTTACAACTGACAAATACAACAATATAAAAGCTCTTGTAAAATCTTCATTTGTACTCTTCTTGGCATCTCAAAAGTACTTCCTCCTAGAAGCAAAAATCTGAATTTTTTTTTTTTCCTAGTGCTATTTTTAATCAACGGTTTCAAAATTACATTTTTAATGAGAAATCACTTTTTTTGTAAAGGTGTTATAGGAAATAGTGATCTTTATGTCAAGTAGAGCTGCAGTGCAGGATTTGTGTGTGCAAAATTTGGACATCAAATTGGCTGTTAGAATGTAAGAGTGAGGGACTTGGAAAAAATGCAATGTAAGCATCTGATTTGTGTCAGTAGGTACAGATTTTCTGCTGCTTTTTTTCACTCTTACATTAGCTGCTCATAGCATGGTCCAGTTACTGTGTTTTGGACTGTCCAAAACCCATGTGTTGCAAATAGTCCTACATTTGCCTCCTAAACCAGTGTGCTCCTGCCTTTGTGAGTGGTTCTAAAGACAGCCAGCAGGAGCTGTTGTGCCAGGGTGTCAGGTGAGAGGATTTCCACAACTGGGATCTGGTCTTGTCTGTTAGACCATGCTTAACTAAAACACAGCATCTGCTCTTGCCTTATGAATTTTTAACACACTAACCCTACATTAACATTTAATTAGAGCTTGATTATATTTACTCGACTTTAGGATAAAGCTTCTAAGTAATGAAAAGTTAATGCTTAATAATAGCTACATGGAAAAACAAAGCTGCTGCTTTAAGAAATGTTTGTCTTTTTACTTTGTCTTTTTTTTCCCCACAAATGCAGGTTTTCACTGTGTTGGTTTTAGCTGAGATAGAGGTAATTTTCTTCTTGTAGCTGTTCTGAGGCTATAGTTTGGATTCGTGCTAGAAAGTGTTGCTAATACAGGAGCGGTTTATTTATTGCTGAGCAGCCCTGATGCAGAGGACTCTTCTGCTTCTTACCCCACTCCACTAGTGAGTAGCTGGAGAGTGAAAAAGAACTTGTGAGGGAACGTAGCTGGGGTGTGATGGTTTGGGTGTCCCCCGCCCCCCCCACTTTTAGAAATCACCCAGACTAGACTCAGTCAGCTCTGGAAATTTGAATGAAGCTTATATTTACAGCTGGCACAATTTACAAGCAGATAGTTACAGTATGTACAGTTATTGACAGAAATAGACAAGGTAAAAAAGGTAATACAGACACAATTCCCCTCCCAGAAACCTGAGTCCCCAGGAGGGGCTCTCAACCACCCCTCACCTTCCCCCTACCCCTCTCAACCTTACCCCAGTCCTAAGGAAGAATGGAGGTTCGGCCAAAAGGGTTAAAAAGCAAGGTGAAGCAGCCAAGCAAAGGAGGGTGAGGTTAGAAAGCAAGATGGAGTCCAGCCAGCAGCCACGAGCTCCCCAGCAGGCAAAGTTCCCCAGCGAGGAGAAGAAGCAAATGCCCTAATCTTTGTTTTGCCTTTCTTCTTTTGTATACATCTCAGCAAGACTGTGAGGGAAGTAGACCTCACCATTGTTTTCATTTTACAGCCTATCATCTAGTTCTTCTCACCAAAACATGCTAGCTAGGCTCAAACTAGCACACTGGGGCATCTGACTCAAACTGGCCAAAGGGATATTCCATACCATGGGATGTCATGCTCAGAATATGAAGCTGGGGTAAGGAAGAAGGGGGCAGTATTTGAGGCTGGGCCATTTGCCTTCCAAGTGACATGATGGCCTGCTCTCCTGGAGATGGCTCAACACCTGCATGCTGAGAGGAAGTGAGGAGGAAATTTGCGTGGCTGTCTTGACCTCTTAAAGTGGTTGTATCTTAACCCTTAAGCTTTCTGACTTCTACCATGCTGATTGTCTCCCTTATTGTGAGAGAATGGCTTTGTGGGGCTTAGCTGCCACCTGAGCTTAAACCATCTCCTTCCCTCCCTCAGTTCTAAACATCTATTGTTTCTCTTCATTGTCCTCTGCCTTCCTTGCCATGAGCTACAGCGAAGAGCTGCCTCTGCCTTCTTGGCACTTTCCTCACAGCTATTGGAAGGCTGCTGCTAGACATCCTCATACTAACTCAGTTTATCAATGCCTTTCCTGCATTAGGAAACCTAAAACTAGATGCAGGGTTCTCAGTGTGGCCCAATAAGCACTGAGTGAAAGGTCACAATTGTTTCCCTCAGTCTGCTGACTACAATCATTACAGCCCTGGATGCTGTTGGACTTCTCTGCTGCCAGGGGCAGGAAGCTCTCCGTGGCTGAGTTAGCTGCCTTGTGGGTTGCTAGGATCAAGGACTATTGACACAGCTTTTTGCTAGACAGACTGCAGAAAGGACTTCACTAAGAGGATAATTTCACTTTCCTGCAAATCTCTTATTTTCAGGGTACTGAAAAATGCTGACATCATCACCTGCATTCTGACATTTCGCAGAACACATAGAGTTGTTTTTGCTGCTCAGAGCCAGAACAAATAAACTCACTGTTGTGGGGTGCTGGCATGCAGCCACAAGACTTAGTAGGCACTGCACCATCTATCATACTAGGAGGAGCACTGGGAAATGGCACAGACACTGCTGGTCCCTGCTCAGGAGCTCTGAGCTCTATGCTCATTATTGGGAGATGTGACAGGCTGCTTCCCAGAGCAGCAGTACTGTTTGGATGGTACAGAGGCTAAATGTGATTTATCCTCCGCTTTTAGGTACTGGAATAAGGCAGGGATGAACAACATGTTTTCTGTCACAAGTTATTGTGATCTACCCGGGCAAATGTTTTGAATGCTTTGGATGTGGCCAAACAAGGGTACTGCACAGTACACCTGCAAGTCAGTACACAGCTTTGCTTCCCTGTAGTCTCACTAAGGATTCAGATTACACAGCAGGTTACAGATTTTATCTGTGTGACAAATTTCAGTTCCTGACTATCCTTCACGAGTAAGCCTAATGAAGAGAATGAGATTGCTTGTGCGGGAGCTGCCCCTCTCCTGCCCAGCTGCAGAACTAACCTGCTTGTGTGACTCTCACTGTCTATTTTTCGTTACTCTCTTGTGCCTAACTCCCACTGAGGCATGGCTCAGCACCACCTCTTCATCCTTGATGTTCCTTCGAAAGCAGGCAGCAAAGATGAGCCATAAAGAACTGATGTAGAAGCTTGTATCCTCAACAGAAAGAGGAGTTCTCACACTGCTCACAAAAAACAAGGAGCAGTATAGAAGTGCTAGCAATGTGAAAGAGACAACCACGTGGGCAATGTAACCAGGTAGATAGGGCAAGAAAAGGAACTTCCTATTGACTATGATGTCTGGTGTGCACTCAGACTGACCTGTAAACCTGAACATCATACAGGTAGAGTCATGACACCCATTAACCTTCACATTATTGTGAGGTAATGAACCACTTTCAGATTTCATCTCCTAGGGAAACACTCAAGTTACTGCAGATGAGGTCTGGGTGCAGATGGTGCAAGATCTTGTTCCGCCTTGCACTGTCTACAGAGAGAGAACTTGACACCAAAAGAGGAATACAACTAATACATATAAATCTGACACAGGCTACTCTATTTATCTGATAAAAATGTTTTATTATCAGTCCTTTGGTTGGAGATAAATGGTGCTTTCTTTATCTTTTGTGGCAGAGTAATACTAAATTTTCCAGAAGGTGTTCTTCACTCTGCTGCAAGGATTTGTGAAATGTGTATATGCTTTTCTCTTATACTTCACCTGACTATGGATGACAAAAGCAGGGCTACTGCAAATGAAGATGTCTTCAATTACTTTGATTTTTTTTTTGTTTGTTTTCTTTTCTCCAAATGCCAAGAAGCCTACTTGGATAAAATACCAAATTTATCATTAGTTTGATGATGTCCAGAAGTGTCAACAGGTAAAATCAGGATTCCACAAGTACCTGAAGAGCCACACTGGAAATACCTCTCTAAGTACACATGCACAGATGAGTGGGTTTAACAGCTGGGTTAAGAACTAGTACAGCTGGGTTTACATGGTGAGAAAGCTTTGAACACATCTATCTGGTACTCAGTCTCCCCTCTGAATGACACTGTCTCATTATCTCCATTCTCTCTCCCTTAAAAAACAAAATCACCCCAAGTCACTCTTCTGTGTTACTTTGCAATTAGCCCCTGTAAGTGTCAAGATATTAAGTACAGAGTTTGACTGTAAAAATAAGATGCAATGGGATGATATGAATGACATTGCTAGCAATCTTGTTAAGGGCTGGGGCATATGGAAACCCAGTGCAACTGTTTAAAAGGTTAATAAAAATGGCCTAGCTTCACTTCTACCAGCCTGGTCTCTGAAAACTTGCTAAACTTTGCATCTTCTGCACCTCTGTGTGATAAAGAGGTGAGTTGCTGAACAGATGGTGAATAAATGGCTCTCACTTTTGCTGCTTTCACACTTCCCAGAAGCAAAGCTGGCAAATTGTATTTGGAGCCTGGAATGTGATTTCTTTATTTAAACTACATACTTAGCACTAACAAGGGAGCACTCAAGAACATTAATTCAAACATGCAGAGAGTCTCACTCTGGGAACTGTGTTCAGCCTTTTTGAGTATTTATTATTTCCAGAAGATATTCCTCATTGTATCTGTGTGCTAAAAGCACAGTCATGATCTCTTCATTCTGCTGTCACAATTCACTCAAGACAAGGTATGTTTGTATACATATGTGCATAAATGAATAGAGGTGTGCATGCATTATGTATCTAGCAGATAACTCTTGAGATAGATGACGTTTCTGTGCTTGAGAATGTGGCCCCCAAAAGCTGCAATACATTATCCTGAACAAATAACCTAACCCTTCAGGGAAATGCATTCTAACTTTTCCCTCTGTCTTTATTCTAATGTCCTGTTTCATGCTGTGCATATTGTACTGCCTCCAACCACAGTGTATTCGGTGTTCTATCCCTTCAAACCATTACCTTAATAATGTTATGTTCTGCCTCATCCCTCTTTGCAGTGCTGCTGCTTCTACATTGTGTTTCATTTCTTTTTGCTCCCCAATCACACTCCTCAATGCACATCGCCCTGTCACCAAATCCTGCTGCATCCATCTCCTGTCTAGTGTGTTCTATTTCCTATCTGCTACAGAGAGCACTTCCTCATCCTTGCTACATTTGTTGCCAGCTGAGCTAATTGTGGTTTAGATTTCAGAAGTGCCTGGTATCACATCAGGCAAAGGACTGAATTAGGAAGAGAACTTCTGCCACACTTCTCTTTGTCATGCACTTCTCAGCATGAAATTATTCCTGCTGGAAAGGTATTGGGTCACATGGAAAAGCAGCACACCAAACCCAAAACCAAACTTGTGTTGTGGATATGTGCTGGGCTTGCCAGTTTTGTCAAAGGTAGCTATTGTAAGGTGCTGAAAGTCTGCTTGCAATGCATCCTCCACCACTCCTAGCTAAGGCAGAGATAGTGCTGGATACAGTTTCAGAAGCCTGTGGATAATAGCTCTCTGTTGGAACATTTTGCTGCCATCAAGGCTCAAGGCCTTAACAGAACTGTGGAAGTAGAATGACACCACAGATTACTAATTAATCAAAACAGATCTCAGTCACCATGACTGTTTTGTTCAGAAGGGGAACAAATATGCTCCTTCACTGATAGAGACAGATCTGTGCTGTTTGCTCTCCTTCTCTGCTACACCGCCACATATAGCAGCTGAAGTTCAGGTTCCTCAAAACAGGTTGAGGTTTTCTGTGGCAGTCAGAACTCCAAGTAAGCTTGTTTTCTGGTTTTGATCTATTCTGGTTTGCTTTCATGACTCTATTCTGAGTTACTTAATCATTTCAAAAACCCCATGATTGCTACTGTTTTGAAATGATGACACTAGATGCATTTGTTTAAAACTTTCTTCAATTGATCATTTAGTCTGATTATTGCTGCTCATTCAGTCTGATTTCTGTTAACTAATAATGGTCAGAACCATCAAGAGACAATTTAAAACAGAACAAACAAGCAAATAAACAAAATCCCCCAACCAACCAAACAAAAAATACCCAAAACAAACAAAAAGAAACCAAAACCCAAACCCAAAGCATGGAAAGGCAACTTCCTTACATCTGTCTGTTGTAGAAAGTAAATAAAGCATTTGCATTTGCTGTGTGTATATACCAAGGAAATATAATATCAGGGACATGGGAATAGTTGCATGTGCTCTCACATGAGCAAGAGAAGCACAAAGTTTACTACCAGTGACTTGGTTGCAGGTATAATCAGTTGCAGTCCCTAAGATCTTCTGCTGGGCTGGAGGATGCTGGACATTCAAAGGCAATGCAAAAGGAAACCAGTAGTGTGCAGAGTCCAGTCATTCTCAAAGAATCTTTCTGCACTTCTACTCACTCTCCTTAAGGTCACTATGAGAGTTTTTCCCTATCTTAATAGTTAGCAGAATGCTGCAACTGAGTGCTGTGAAATAGCCAACTTTTGTTTTACTACGTTCATTGCTATCAGCGCCCTGTGATGAAAGATGGCTAAGAACCATTTCCTCTTTCCTTCTTGTCATTTTTTCTCTTCCTCTCACCCAGTTTACTTACTGATACATTGGATCAGACCTGCAGAGGATGTAAATCAATGTAAATCTGCTGCTCTTAACTGTTACACAATGAACTCTCTGGTATGATTTCTTATTAATTAGCTCTAGCAGGCAAGCACAGAAAGAGGACAGATGCATTATAGGACTGTTCATTACACTGCCTGGAGATTGCATTCAGTTTGCAGCTCAACAAATGGTAGCTGTTAAGAGCATGTTAAAAACTGATGTGAAAGAAATCTCTTAAATGGAGAACTTGGAAAATAGCTGAAATCTCTGAATCAACAAGGTAAACTGACTTTATTGCACAGGTTTCCTACTGCTGAGTGTAAGTGCTACCTAGAACTCTACATTTTTAGTGTATAAAAGGAGAAGGGCTGAATAGATTATAAAATACCTGGTGGTGAAGCTGGCTTCTAAAGAAAGATTTCTGAGCTTTTTTGTGTGTTTTGATGCTCCACACTATTCCACATAGGCTGCACACTGTGACTGATGGTGATATTCTCAATTCTGAGAACAGAGTTTGTGCTCTACTAAACACTGCAGAGTCATCTTAGAAGAAAAAAAACCACATTGCTATTAGTTTTCACCAGGATGTACCTGTTAAGCAATATTGATTCTGGCAACTGGGAATGCTGTAGTTTATTAATCAAGTATTTTTTACTTCCCCCTCCCCCCCCCCAAATGCTTGCTTTTTTGTATTTCCATTTTACAGAGGACCTTTTCCCACTAACCTGGGAAAACTTTACAGTGCACAGTGACATCTAACAGAAATCATAGAATCATAGAATCAGACAGGTTGGAAGAGACCTCCAAGATCATCCAGTCCAACCTAGCACCCAGCCCTATCCAGTCAAGTAGACTGTACTTTTTCCTATCCCTCCTGCCATCCATCTCTGTCCTTAACAGACCTCTCAGATCCACTGCCAGTACAAGGTGTTCATCTCCTTCAAATCATATTACTCTACAACAGCAATGTCCAGAACAGTTTAGGAAGGATAAAAGCTCTTCTTCTCTTACTCCATTTCCAGTAGCCATCCTGTCCAATATAATTTCCTTTGACATTTCATTTAAGTCACATTTGTGTGGGAAACTGTAATGATCCTACAGACAGGATTTGCAATGGATTCTCCTAAACAAAAGCTGTCTCTTCCCAGCTTCCTTTGGCTTGTGGAATCTCCTTCTATGCAGACTCAAAACTCACCTGGATGCATTCCTGTGCAGTTTTCCCTAGATGATCCTGCTTTGGCAGAGAGGGATTGGATGATCTCTGGAGATCCTTTCCAATCCCTAACATTCTGTGATTCTGAGGAAACAGAATTAGAATACCAGAAATTTTAAAGAGAAGAGTAAATATATACTGAAAATAGTATTGGACAGATGCAACACAAAGAAACAAATGAGTAACAATCAAATATAGATATTTAAAAGCAGAGACATTATAGTGAGGATTATGAAGAGGGTTATAGCAACATTTATCAATATAGCACCTGCAGAGCTAAGAAGATTCTGTTGCTTAGTTTATATAGTTCCAAAAAAGTGAAGTAGAGCTGCACTCAGGATGTACAGGGCAGGTTGGTACCTTGGGCCAAATTTCCTCACATTAAAGGCACAGGTTTGCAAATATGACTTGGATAATGAATGTGAAAATAATGCCAGATAGAGGAGCACAATAAGATTAGAAATGTACAAAAGTAATAGCAATTCATCAATTTGATAGGCAGTGAATTCTATTTAAGTGTAAACCAGTGTAAACTAGAGTTAAAAGCCTGTGACTGTGATCGAGGCAGAGTTATTTCACAGCCTGAGTGGTCAAGAAAAATGATCACACTGGCGTGGCTTGGTTAACTCAATAAGAAGCTGAGAAGTGTTTGTACAAGGAGAGAGAAGACTCTAAGTTGTTGTTATGGGAATGAAATGAAATAAAGCCAAGTAAAATCTGACTTACATTACAAAATATGGCTGGTATGTCTAAGGATACAATGGAAACACTAACAGATCAGCTGAATAATTTAGGGTTGGACTGGACATCACACTTAAAAACATAGTATATCATAGACAAACAATCCTGCTTTGGCAGAGGAGTAGACAAATGACTTAGTAGGTCTCTTCCATTACTCATTTTTTTTTTCATTCAGTGCTCTTTGTTGACCAGTGTTAAGTACCTCTAAAAGGTACTAGAAAGATGAGACCTCCATATCCTTCTTGTCCTAAAAGCCAGCCTTTGATCACAGAGCAGCACGATACATCTGTTAGCTTTCATTGCTTACTCTGGGATGAAAGAATATTTAAAGGCAGTGGATGAAATAATAGTTTTTAATCCATCAATGTGAATTTCTCCAGGAGTTTATGCCAACACACCAACAACCTGCCACTTAGGATGAGTAATGTTTTAGAAACAGTCGTGGTTGCTAAGCTATCATTTCATTAAGAAGTATCAAATGAAAAATGAATTCTTTAGCCAGGATTCAGGGAGAGCTCAAGAAGCAAAACTTGGGATTAATTCTTTAGCAAAATGATAGCCATCTCAAGGCAAGTGCAAAACCTGGAGCATAGCCCTCTGAGGAGAGGCTGAGTGGGCTGGGGTTGTTTAGCCTGGAGGCTCAGGGGTGACCTCATTGCTCTCTACAGCTCGTTGCTGTCTACAACTACCTGAAGGGAGGCTGTAGCCAGGTGGGGTTGGTCTCTTCTGCCAAGCGAGCACCAACCAGAACAAGGGGACACAGTCTCAAGTTGTGCTGGGGGAGGTCTAGGCTGGATGTTAGGAGAAAGTTGTTGGCAGAGAGAGTGATTGGCATTGGAATGGGCTGCCCAGGGAGGTGGTGGAGTCGCCATCCCTGGAGGTGTTCAAGCAAAGACTGGATAAGGCACTCAGTGCCATGGTCTGGTTGATTGTCTAGGGCTGGGTGCTAGGTTGGACTGGATGATCTTGGAGGTCACTTCCAACCTGCTTGATTCTATTATTCTATAAACAGTGCCCTTTAAGGCAGTGTGCAAAATGACATAAGGGGAACTCTAAAACCTGAGTTGCATACTCCAAGATGAACTCAGGATTATCTTTCTGTTATTATTTAGAACATTTCACAGGCTTTCTTCCAGCAGACAAACTAATTAGATAGTGCTGATAGCCTAAAATCCATCTTAGGAGAACAGATTTCCCTGTGTTCTGCAATCTCTCAAAATTTATTCCCTTGATCTTATATCATCCAACATTGTTAGGGAGTATAAACAATTAGGTGCATTGTAAAGTGATTTAGCATAACCACAAGGTAATTTTTAATTCCCTGGGTAAATGATCAATTAATATTTTAAGTGTTTTGTTATTTGATGAATTTCTTTCTGTTTTCCAACAAAGAAGTTTGAGAACACAGTAGGGTTTTTTTGTAAGCAGTTTTAAATACCTTTTCCTCTTCATGATGAAGCCTTGTTTCAGAGTGTAAAGACAACCATAAGTGATATTTTGACATTGTTTTGATTAATGAGAAATAATTACACCTCCAGTCCCTGAGGCAGGAATTGAGTGTTAGAGTGAGCTCTTATAAACACAACAAAACAGAGGGTAACTTCTCTGACCAGGCACCACCCCAAGTTTTAACCGAGACCATCACAATTTCCTTACTCATTTCAATTTTTTGGTATTGTTTTGTTTTCTATTATTTGAAAAGAGGAAAGTAAATCCCACACTTCACACAATGTGTTCAGTCCTCCCAGAGTTGGGTGTTTAAAAAGAATAAACAGATGTTTTCCTACTCTGCAATCTGTAGCTGAAATACACTATTAGAAGCAGAACTCTCCATTTCAGGATCCTTACAGTGCTAAGGTTTACCTTATTGTTTATTGTCCTACAACTCCTTGCTCCTTGAGGTAGGTGGGAAGACTCTTAGGGACATAGAATCATAGAATCAATCAGGTTGCAAGAGACCTCCAAGATCATCCAGTCCAACCTAGCACCCAGCCTTATCAAGTCATCTAGACCATGGCACTAAGTGCCTCATCCAGTCTTTTCTTGAACATCTCCAGGGACGGTGACTCCACCACCTCCCTGGGCAGCCCATTCCAATGCCAATCACTCTCTCTGTGAAGAACTTCCTCCTAACATCCAGCCTATACTTCCCCCAACACAACTTGAGACTGTGTCTTGTTTATAGCATCTGTAGTGGAAATCGATAATAGGTTATGAATTAGAATAGAATAGAATAGAATCAATCAGGTTGGAAGAGACCTCCAAGATCATCCAGTCCAACCTAGCACCCAGCCCTATCCAGTCAACTAAACCATGGCACTAAGTGTCTCATCCAGTCTTTTGCTGAACACCCCCAGAGATGGTGACTCCACCACCTCCCTGGGCAGCCCATTCCAAGGGCAAGTCACTCTGTCTGTGAAGAACTTCCTCCTAACATCCAGCCTATACTTCCCTCGGCACAACTTGAGGCTGTGTCCCCTTGTCCTGTTGCTGAATCTCAATTTCTGTACGAATATTAATTTTTATTATTACTATTAAAATGGTGGGGGAAAATTCCCTGAGGTTCTTTGGATTTTCAGTCAACAGGAAGTAGTTGCACAGAGGGTATTTATAAACACAGAATTAACAGCTTAAGCAATCAGAACTTGGAACACAGGGAAACAAAACCAGGCAAATTCTAACTATGCTTATGGAGCCTTAGCATTAACTCCAGCAGATGTACTTGCAGCACTTTGGTCCCTATGTCTCCCATACAAAGACACTTCCAAAACTAAGGATAATTTTCAGGGACTGAATTAATTACACAAATAAAAGGAATTAGTGAATAGCTGCTACAAGGCTTATAAAATGTAAAAGGAATATAAAATGGAAGGGAGGGAAGGGGAGGGGAGGGGAGGAGAGGAAAGGAAAGGAGAG
>WAAF01020288.1:97955-157765 GCA_013400475.1 Tricholaema leucomelas
ATATGTATATTTTAAGTTGCAACAAGTGAGTTTCTGAAAAAAAAAAAGATATTGAAACATCATCACTGCTTTGGACTCACTGCTTTTTATATGGAACATTGATAATGAGCCCAGATGATGATTATAAATGAAGATCAGTGTTATTCACCTTGACTAACAGATCATGTTGAGAGCTGGCCATGCCTATCTATGTTCAACCCCCTGTTTAGAAAGAAGAAGCCTACAAAAGGGCTACAGGGCAGCCAAATGTAAAAGTCTGAGACATGCAGGATGAAAACTCCATCTGTACTGACTGTAAGAATCCAGACTTGCACTACTGTGGTCACATACTTCCTATGAGAAGTGCAGAGGAACATTATTAGCTTTCATTCTCAGTGGGGTTCCTTCTAAAATGTTCACACTCTAGCTTGAAACAGTGCTTGATGGATGACTGATTAAGTATGTATTTCAAGGTTTGTGCAAATATCTTCTAGGGAGGAAGAAATGCAGTGGAACATTATTACCATGCATGCAACTGATGTATTTCCCTAGCACAAAGACCTTCAACCCTTGGGTCTCGTATTGCTCAGAAATAAATAGCCCTACCAAATATCTAACCTGTCTCCAGTCATTCCTAAACAAAGTACTAGCAAGCTAATAGAAGTTATCTTCTGATTTCTTAGAGTTCTGCTGGCTAAATTTCACACCTTACATAGACATTAATGGACTGATAGCACATCTCTCACCAGCCTTTAATACCAGGGATTACTGATTGTGACATGGAATGCTACAGGGGGAAGATATTCCAATTATCTTTCCATTTTTTAGAAGTTAGTGTTTTCAGTAGCTTGAATTGAGGTCAGCTCCCATGAAGTGACTACATTCAACAGAGACTACATTCTTTGGCAGCAGGAAGTACTCGGATGGACTAGCAAGGAAAATGAATGTCCCCTCTACTGAAAACATGGGACAAAGGCCAAACTCCCCTTGACTGGAAAGTCACCAGGTGCTTGGGATTATATCCCAGTACAGAACTCTGTCATTTTGGTTAGCTGAATCCAAAGCAGGCTTCAGGCATTGCCTTTAATTTAGGGTGTACTTTCAAGCTTGCAAAGAAATATCTATTTCATAGCCCAGGTATCTTTTGCTGAAATAAATTCGATCATCCCTAGACAATCAACTTTGCATTGAAACAAAACAAACCAAACAAAAGAACAACCTCCCCCCCAGCACACCAACATGCCAAAAGCTTTTCACAGCTTCAATAGTGCAGGCATTTCGATGGTCAGTCCTTCAGATGTTTGCATAGGGTTTTAACAGAGTTATTGCACATTTGACATGCCAGCACAAACAACACACTAAAATCTATTCCTGCACAATGCTCTGCCTTGGAGATCCACACCAAAGAGGTTTGCTTGGTTTTGTGAAGGGGATATTTTCCCTGCTCCTTGCAGGGAAAAGAAACATCTCCCCAGTATTTTAGGCACATGGTTCTCCTAAGGCACTTTCATAGGGAAGACAAGCATTTGTTCTGATGACTTTGAAGATGTCTTTGTCCCCAGGGAACGCAATACCAGTTATGTTGGTCGGCTGCTGCCTCTGTGTACTCTGAGACATTAAGTGGCCTCATAAAAATCATCTGCAGTTCAAAAGCGGTTTGCATGCAGCTATGTGTCCTCCAGTTGCTACACCAGAGAGCTGTCAGAACTCATGGCAAACTGTTATGTAGTACTGGTGACTTCCCAGCTCTTGTCTACTGGAAAAAAAGTGGAAAGAAATGCCCCTTTTGTTTCAAGTTCAGAATGCAGAATCACTGTCAATGCATTTGGCATGTCCAGTTGGGACTTACTCTCTGACTTCCTAAGATCTACAGCAAATTATGGTGCAAGACTATGCTCCAGAAGGCTGGAAAATGAGACAATATAGTATTTAATCTCCAGGGGGTTTTATTAGGTTTCAATTTACAATAACCAGTCCTTCTAATCTTAGCAGTATGTGTCATTGAGTGTCCTTAACAGCATCTAGGATCATTGGACTATCTTTTGTAGCTTGTAGGCATTCAAATGTCATTTCCATTTGCATGTTCTAGTCTTCATGTACTATCACTGCATTTTCTTATACATTTCTGTTGAGCTCTGTGTTTTAAAGAGAGATTCAACTTTTACTTTCCAACAAATGAGACATAGCCTCACTCATCATTACAAACCAGGTGCAGGGCTCCCTTCTCCCTTTCCTTTGCACAGCACTTAGAGTGGAGGTTGGATATATTATGACTTTTAAAGACATTTTTTTCCTTACTCTTCATGAAATTAAGTACTTTGTTTCCCTTTCTCCTGACAACATGATTGATTACTTTTGTTTTTCCCTGGGTCATTAATAATGCAATTATGAAATGTGCTATTACAGAGGAATGTAGGAAATGATAACTACGAGAGTAATGTTCACTTGAAAAACCTCCAGACTTAACCCTAGGCTATTCAGTGTGCATCAGTTATGTTGTGATTGGAAGCAGAGAAGCAACACTGTGGTGCATAATAAACCATCTCTTTCCTTCTTAATTTTCTTCACATATCTGATGTTGGCAGCAAGAGAACTTGTAGCCTTACATGCTGCTGAATATGGTGTTTGTATTAGCTCTGCACTGCACATCCAATGAGAGTTTGAAATACCCTTACCCCACCAATTTTTATTAGGTGAATCAGACAACATTTGCATTGGGAATGGAAATCTGAAGGGATTTTCTACAGCTGAGATACTGAACTTTGGAAATGAAGATTTACAAATGCATAGTCAAGAAGTAATGTGGTAATGTAGTTCACAAAATAATTTTCTAAAGAGAGGATGGAACACATGATCAAAGCAGATTTTTCAAATCTTCAATGCCATATTGCAGTCATTTCTAAACTGAAACATCCCAGAGCCACGTTTCACGTTACAATGTGACAGCCTTTCCTCATTTCTGAGCAAGAAGAGCTTTTCTTGAAATCACAAAGAATAAAATTAACAGTAAATAGAGGCTAGGAGAGAGATGGGACACAAGGATCATCCCCAAAGTTTCTGTTTTCTAACTGTTCAATAACAATCTATTAACTTCATTTACCAGAAACAGACTTTGCATAGCAGCTTGAATACTTCCTTCCTAAGGAGGGGAAGGCAATATATTTAAGAAGGATATCAAGCTTCACTCTTCACTTTTGAACATATATATTCACCAGGAGTGCTGACAGACATTTTGCCTCAGGACAGCCAAATGATACTGTACAGCATCTCCATAACATCACTAAAAGCATCATCTGAAGCACATAAAGAAAAGGAGTCAGGGAACTGCTAAATCATATCATAGTATCATAGTATCGTCAGGGTTGGAAGAGACCTCACAGATCATCAAGTCCAACCCTTCACCACAGAGCTCAAGGCTAGACCATGGCACCAAGTGCCACGTCCAATCCTGCCTTGAACAGCTCCAGGGACGGCGACTCCACCACCTCCCTGGGCAGCCCATTCCAGTAGCCAATGACTCTCTCAGTGAAGAACTTTCTCCTCACCTCGAGCCTAAATTTCCCCTGGCGCAGCCTGAGGCTGTGTCCTCTTGTTCTGGTGCTGGCTGCCTGAGAGAAGAGAGCAACCTCCCCCTGGCCACAACCACCCCTCAGGTAGTTGTAGACAGCAATAAGGTCACCCCTGAGCCTCCTCTTCTCCAGGCTGTTGGTGTTGTACCCTGAGCAATTATTCTAATATTCTACTCTAATTATTTTACCTATTAAATAATAATAATATTTTACCTATTAAGGTCCAAAGCAGTTACTGGAAAAGCTTCAGTCTAATCTTAGGGATTTTTTTTTAACTGGAGCCTGTGCAAAGGCTAAACCTGTCCTCAAGTGAGTCACATGTAAAACACTGAAAGCAAACTACAGTTGCCTCTCTCTAGGTTTTACTCCATTGTTCAGAGAAAACATTGGGTTACCATTTGTGCTTGACATCTTGTGGAGACCATACATCAGGAAAATGCTCCAAGACCATCTTTTCTTAATTAAAGCAATTTGTTACTAGCTGAAGCAAAGTGTCCTTTGTCCTTCTGCCAAAAAATGCCTTTCCTGTCATCTGTGTTTGCTGAGCTCACATACAATAATGGAAACACTGTGAGATATGTTTAAAACAACAGCGTTACAAGTAGGACACACTTGATTGTTCTAAAACAATAGACTTGAGGATGTTCTTCGTCATCACACTTTTATCTACCATAGAAGCTCATTGACACAGCAGAGGTTCAGCATTTCTTAATTGCCTTTTTAATTTAGTCCAGTTTTTCCCCAGGGCTGCTATGCTGATTCCTCTCGTTGCTCCCTCCTCCCACTCTCACTAGAACTGCATTTATGAGATGCATTTTAAAACAGCTGCTGCTTTTATTGTGTTCACATATTCTTATAGGACTATTTTTCTTTTCTTTATGAATTTAATAAGCACTTCAATGCAAGTGTTAGGAGTACTTAATGGCAATACAGATGTCCTGGGAGCAGAACCTTTTGTAAAGGAAGTGGGACCAAAAGGATTTAACCCCCTACCCCCCTCCAAAAAAAATACAACATTGAACAAACAAAAAAAAGAAAAAGGAAGAAAAAGGGAAAAAAAATAAAAAGAAGAAGAAATAACCTAGGAAAGAAAAGTGTAAGCTTGTCATGAAAAATACAGATAGTGAAATGGCTCTTAGCTAAACCCATTACCACAGGCAGCCTTAGGAGAGCAAAGCCATATAATTCCATATACATGGCCTTTTTCTGTGCAGTCAGCACTTCATGGTGGCAGCACAGAAAAGAACAGGATTGGTGGGCATGTGGACATAAGAATCTTTAGAGGACAGATGATCTATCTAATGTAACCCTCATTACACATACAAGTTTTGGAGTATTCCATAAGAATTCCTTAAAAATGACAGGAGAACTCTTCAGAAATCATTTAAGTACCTGTAGGATACATGAAACAGTACACATGTGTTTGCCCAGGCTGGTAGGATCAGGAGTATACCTTACATGTCTGTCTTTCCATTACAAATCATCATCATCATCATCATCATCATCATCATCACCATCATCGTCATCATCATCATCATCATCATCATCATCATCATATATTGTGGAAAAGGAACTGCACAGGAATATGAAATATTCATGACTCTCCTCCTTTGAGCAACTGTGGTTAACCCAGTGAGCTAATGTAGACAGATAAGTCAAACAAAATGTTGCATACCACTGAAGAACGAAAGCATAAAGGAGAGTTCTATATATGAGGCAGTATAAATCAGTCATACCAAAAGCCACAGCTTGTATAGCACCAGAATATCCTTCTTCTCCACCTCCAATATGCTCCGGTCATATTTACTGGCAGTCAAAGGGATTTGTCTGGGTATTACCAAAAGAGAAATACTCCTAATGCAGGCCAACTGGCCATGCTGTATGCCATGTATTGCTATTAACACTGACATGGTATCACAGTATTACCAAGGTTGGAAGAGACCTCATAGATCATCATTCCTTCCTTAGGAGGAAGTTCTTTACAGTAAGGGTGGTAAGACACTGGAACGGGTTGCCCAGGGAGGTTATGGATGCATCCTCCCTGGAGGCATTTAAAGCCAGGCTGGATGAGGCCTTGAGCAGCCTGCTCTAGTGGGAGATGTCCCTGCCTATGGCAGGGGGTTGGAGCTGGATGATCCTTGAGGTCCCTTCCAACCTAAACCATTCTATGATTCTATGATTCTAAGTCCAAGCCGTTATCACAGAGCTGAAGGCTAGACCGTGTCACCAAGTGCCACATCCAATCCCGCCATGAACAGCTCCAGGGTATGTATAGAAATCTATTTTTTTTAAATGAATTAATCAAAATGTGTTAAGGTTCTTGAAAAATATGAATGTAATTTTTCATATTTATATGTTTTGCCTTTCAGGAGGAGAATGAGAAAAGATTATTGCCAGTAGTGCTGCAATAAAACTGTAACCCTATTTGAAACAGAGATTTGAACAAGTAGTTAATTTGTTAATGCAGTTTTCATGTGCTGCTTAGCACTTCCTAAAGGTGCTGAGTAAAATAGAGGCATCACATCATGGTACAAAGCAATGCTACTTTTCACAAAGATCTTACTAACTGCCTTGCTTTTTCCTCTGAAAATACTATAGCTTGAGTCAGCTTGAATCCTTTCCAGACCATGGCTGCTTAAATACCATCCCTGCTTGTCTTTGAGTTTACTCCCCAATATCCCATCATTTACCAGCTAGCAGCTACACTATGTGTAACAAAGACATGTTAGGTTCAAGCACCTGCAAATGAAGAATGAGAGACTCCCTTAACTTATTCTACAGTATCAGTTCATTGCTGACTTCTTGTCACCCTGAGCTGGGTTCCAACCTGTGTCATACACACCTATGCTTAAGAGTCCTTGCAAGATAAGTGAGAGCTTTAGTTCCTTAGCACTGGTAGGAATTGAAATAAGAATTCAGGTTGTAGTAAACACAATTATAGGTGGATTTTTTTCTCATTAGGAGAGTCCTGAGTCTATCAAGAGAAATGTTGAGATACTGGAACGTGTCCAGAGAAGGGCAACGAAGCTGGTGAGGGGCCTGGAGCACAGCTCTGTGAGGAGAGGCTGAGGGAGCTGGGGGTGTGCAGCCTGCAGAAGCGGAGGCTCAGGGCAGACCTCATTGCTGTCTACAACTACCTGAAGGGAGGTTGTAGCCAGCTGGAGTTGGTCTCTTCTGCCAGGCAACCAGCAACAGAACAAGGGGACACAGTCTCAAGTTGTGCCAGGGGAGGTCTAGGCTGGATGTTAGGAGGAAGTTGTTGGCAGAGAGAGTGATTGGCATTGGAATGGGTTGCCCAGGGAGGTGGTGGAGTCACAGTCCCTGAAGGTGTTCAAGAAAAGCCTGCCTGAGGCACTTAGTGCCATGGTCTGGTTGACTGGATAGGGCTGGGTGCTAGGTTGGCCTGAATGATCTTGGAGGTCTCTTCCAACCTGGTTGATTCTATGATTCTATGATCACTCTTCTTGTTTCCTGCCATACAAGCCCTCTTACAATCTTCCACACACCTTTCAAGTTACCTCAACTGGAAATAAATGTATGAGTCAGAAATAACTTTTAAATGTGTGTCCTATACACAGTAGAAGATTATACAATTATTTTTGGATGTGGTGACATGCTTTACATGTTCATAACTGAACATGGAGAGGAATCCTGTTTGTTACTCATGTGCCTCATCTAGGCACTCATCCTTCCTTCTTCAGCTATAATCCCTCAAACATCTACACACTTATCTTCCTCTCCCTGACTAGAACCTGTTTAGAACGTAGAAATCATCAAGGTGTGCTGCCCTGCAGGGAGGGTGTCTTTTGAATGTTGTGTTTCTCATCCTTCTAACTGTAGCTGAAAATGGCAGAACTAAGAAAGGCACAGAGAAGTGTGAGCTGCGGTACAAACATTGTCCACAAAAGAAGAGGTACAGCAGGTGATGCTTCTTCAGCACTGGGAAGGGGCAGGAATATGATGGAAGTTAATGAAATCCTTTGCAGCGTGGAGAAGGAGATAATAAATAAATTGTGAAACTTGCTGCTCTGGGATGTTGTGAGGGCCAACAGGATAATTAGTTTTGGAAGGAGGCTGCAGAGCTCCATGAAAGATAGTTCAATGTACACTTTCTATCGCTGGATATATTGGTGGCGATTAACCGTCATGGTACAGATACATTGCTGAGAAAGTGTGGACTGCTGGAAACTGGCAAGGAGTGCCAGCAGGCAGATTCTTCTTCTTCCTTTTCTTGCCTTCATTAATACATTGTTTCCTTAGAGACAGTATTACTCATTTTCACACCAGAAGGTTAGGTGAACCTTTGCCTTGATCCAGTTTAGTCAGTCTTGTACTCTTGCAAATCATAAACCTCCTCTTCTCCACAGAGCCCTGATTTCTGACTTGATGCCTCTGTCAGATCATGCTCTCCTTTACAGACTCTTTTGATGTCATTAGTCCCAGTAGCTTTTCTCACTGGATGCTTTACAGCTCCTGCTTCCACTGATTTTAATTTTTCCTTCTTCCACTCATCCTTGCCAAAGTTAATTTATGCTAGGTAAAATAATTCCAACATTTTGAAAATATATGATCTGTGTTATGTAAATGTGAATATGGTCCTGTTTGTGTTCCTCTAAGGCTTGGCCTGCTTGTGACAGAAAAATAGGCAGAGTACAAATTGCATCCCGTTTCTGTTGTGGCTTTTTTCACTTCAGCCCACAGTAAGAACTGTGTTTTTTTAACCCTTTGCAAAAGAAGACTCCATTTGTATATGCAATGTTTTAGATGTTTACAAGCTAATGACCACATTGCTAAAGGTATATACCAATCTTGGTTACATTCAGGCTAAAGGTTTATACCAATCTTGGTTACATTCAGAGGAAAAATAGGCTTTGTCTGTGTGATACTATCTGTAAGGTAAAAGTAAAGACAGAGATGGGAAGGGCTTTTGGCTTTCAGATTATTGTTTTGTTGTCTTTCATTTGTAGTAGTCTGTTTGCTTAGTCTGGGCAGAAATGTGAGTACTTAGGCAAAGGTTTCCTGTGGTTTCAAAAGTGGAATCCAATATACTCTAATGCACATCTCTATTGGAGCTTCTGTCATAATAAGGTTGATTCACTTATTCAAACCACTCTTATTCCCAACTGCACCTTCACTAGAAATAGATCCTAATCGTTGTCGGTTCCCTCGAGACTCAAAAAGCTGAAGCAATACAATAGTGTGTATAAGTTTTAGATAATGTAGCCACATTTTTCTAATCATATTTCTAATTTCACTAGCTTGTTACACAAAAGCACTGATTGGGGAAGGAGATCATAAAAGCCTAAGAGATAATAGTGAATCACTCACACACCAGAATGTAATAATTGTGGAGTTGCTTAAAGAGCTAGCATAAAAATGCAATGAATCCCCAAAGCTGCATTTGCAGGGTACTTTTGAAGGCGAACAAATAATGCCCAGGGGTGAGGAATGATGAAGCTTGTACAAAAACAATGATTTCTACAATAATTAAATTTTTAGTCAAACCATTGATTCCCTTCCCCACCCGCCAATGTTTCAGTTCAAACAGGAAAAGCTTGTGCAGTGCTTGTCAAGAAGCACTGCACAAATGCAGCTTCATGTACATCTGAAATAAAGGGAAAAGCAAATGTACTGTACCTGAAAAGCAGATGGCTTTCTATGAGGGCAATACCTTTACATTCTTGTTTTCACATGTGTCTTAAAAGCATTGGAATCACTTTGAAGTTTAAAAAGATCTGATTTTCAAAGATTGCCTAAGATAGAATAAACTGGAATAAAGTGCCATCTTTGATAGTTCTGTGTGTGTGTTTTCACAGCAGCCCTGAACTCTTGTGTGTAGAGGGAGCTGGTGACAGTGTACCATTGCCTCAGTTTGCAGCAGAAGGCTGTGAAATTCTTACCCTGTCTTGATTTTCCTCATTTCCTATGAGCGGTGAGGCAAGCATTAAAGGACGTGATGGATCTAGCACACCAAGATACAGAACAGTGAGAATGAGCAGTATTATGTGATATTTGGAGCATGTCCCTTAAGTCCCTTTTAGTGTGAACTCCCTGAAGAAGTTACAGGCCTCAGGAGCAACAGAGAGCAGTGAAATCTCTCCCATTCTGGGCACAGCATATCACCAAGTTAGGAGACTGAATGGCATTTGTATGTGCTGTAGGAGTGACAGAGCTTCAGACACACACCACCAATCTGCTGCAGATATGCAAGTAAGACCCTCAGTCTGAGAGTGTCTGAGGCAAGCCCATCTGCATAAGGGCATGCTGAGTACATGCCCTCAGAGCCAGGTTCCCAAGCCCAAGCTCTTGCAGCAGGATTTGGGAGTCAGCCATTTCTGGCTACATAAACAAAAATCCTTCTTCTTTTCCACATAGCAAAGCAAAGCCGAAAAACACAGCCTGAGTGTGTCTGTCTGGAGCTGCTGATACCATTAGTGTCATTATTAAAAGACTTGGAGCCTGGCCAGATGACTTGCAGCAGTTGAAGGTGTTATCACTTAGAACAGACTTGTATCAGCTCAGCCTGATGGACACAGGTGGGAGCCGGGAGGTTAAAGCAGAAACTCCAATGATGTCTCTTTATGGGGTCTGTACAGTTGCGACAACGGAACAGAGTAGGCTCTTGGGGACAACTACATCTTCCAGGACTTATCTGCCAAAACACTAAACTGACTTAAAAACTGTTTTGATTAAATCAGTGCAACTGTATCCAAGGAGAGACTCTGACTGGATTAACTACCTCCTAAAAAATGGTAGTGTAAATTTAGGATGTTGTTGAAGGTAGTTTTAACCAAAGTGCTAAACTACATCAGGGGGTCAGAGGAGGTCTTGTACTTCCAGCCTGCCCTCTCTGATGTGGAGCAGTATTAACTAGAAGAGAGGTGAAATTACATAAATGGAGACCAGTTTTAAGTGCTACATCCATTTCTTTACATAAAGTCTGCCTACAAGTCATTTCTTTTTTCCTCTTTAAAATTCAGGCCACTATTCCCATACCCAGTGGGTAAAGGAATTATTTATTTCCATCTCCTTATATAAAGACAGCTGTCATATTGTGGTGGTGCAAACTCCCAGAGCCACTTGGCAATGTCAGGACCAGCCAATAGTGTGTTGTTGTTTTGGCAGTGCAGTGAGTTGGAAAATTCTGGTACTTGTCCTGGTTGTGGTACAGTGAGTTAGGACAAACAGGCAATTCTTAACTGTATCTGACACTCTTGCTGCCTGGATTGTGGCACATTCTGCAAGGTATCAGGATTGCATAACTAGATGTGTGGCCAGAATGGAAATATACTCACCAAAGAATCATCTTGTGATCTCCTTCAGAGTCATTTCAAGCAAGAGCATTTGAACAGTCCAAGATAGCAGCAGGCGTGATCCAGTATCTGCCTCTGAGCTGGGATGCTTCTCACAGTAGTTTTCAAGAGGATTTTGAAGATTTTTGTGATGATTTCCAAGATCATCTGCTGATAGATGCTGATGAAGAAGGGGGTCAAAGATCATTTGCTGACAAATGCTAATGGAGTATAATAGTGAGTAATTCACTACAATTAGATTTTGCAAGGTTTCAAAGACCATTTGGCACCAATAATGTACTACGATTGTCAGAGAGAGAAGAATCTTTGTCATAGGTTAACCTCTGTGTGTGTGTATGTGCAATTCAATTTAGGAAGTGTTGTAGGCTTGATTATAGCCTAATCTTGTGATTTACCAGAACAGTGCTAGCAAATTTTAAATTGCTGCTGTCTCCAAGTTGTGTAGCATCCATAATCACTCACTGTGACCAACTAGCACAGTAACTCAAGAGGCTTTCCTTGCCCTTTAGATTAATTCTATTAAACATAAACTGCTGACCAAATCTGGGACTAAGTCTGGATGCAGCTGCAACTCATCTCTCTGGGAAAGAGTTTAGAAAGTAAAGGAGTCGTTCTGAACCTTGTGACCCAGTGAAAGGTTTTTGTTACCCTTTGTACCCCTTCCATTAGATAGTCTGTGGCTAAGACTGAATCTAACCTCACTAAAGATCCATCAGGAGTTCAGAAAGCAGAAAGGTCCATTCTAAACCTCACGACTCAAGAGAAGGGTCTCACTTACCCTTTTGTATCTCTGGTCTCTGTGTAAATAATTCTAAATTGATTCTAAATCTACTTTCCTTTGTAGATTCCTTTCATGAAGCAATAGAATGAACCTTGCCATCATATGTTGCTAAATTGCACGTTTAGAAATTCACAGTAACATAATTGTTTTGATGATACCTTTGATAGTGATTCTTTAAATGATCTAATCACTCATTTCCATGATGTGTTCAATATTTTTTTGATAAATGGACATTTTTTATCCACCTCTGAACTGCTTGCTTGGGCTCTGTAGTTACCTAACACTCTAGGAATGGTAAACATTTCCAAGATGCAAATGGCAGAGCCATGAGATGTAGATATCATGGTTTACTTTGCCCTCATGTGCCCTCATAGCCACAACATGACTGCGCTAGTGAACATTTGCCTATGCAAGTATTCCATGGACTCCCTGATGTATGCAGAACTCACTGCTCTGAACCAAATCAAAACAATTTATTGCTTTTTTTCAGAATAAGGAAACTTTATTCCCCAGATCACAGTGCTTAAAGACAGATTTATTGGTAAGTTTAGAGTCTTTTCTTTGAAGGAGCATTTGCTGTTCCAAAATGAGATTGACTGCTCAGACTTCTTGGCTGTAGTCTAGTAAGATAAAAGCCATACAGTTCAAAATCAAAACAGAGATTCCCATATAATTATTGCCATTGGAATGGGCTGCCCAGGGAGGTGGTGGAGTCGCCATACCTGGAGGTGTTTACAAAAAGCCTGGATGAGGCACTTAGTGCCATGGTCTGTTTGATTGGCTAAGGCTGGGTGCTAGGTTGGACTGGATGATCTTGGAGGTCCTTTCCAAACTGCTTTATTTTGTGTTTCTATGATTCTATTAGACTGCAGGAGTTAAGTTTGAAAAAGATGTGACAAATACCCCAAAGCTTCTAACAGAATTGCAAGAAGTGACCAACCTTAAAACTCAATTCATGGTGTGTAATTGCCTTGGCAAGACACAAAGTAGTGAGAATGTACATTTCCTTGTACCATATGGGAATGACCTGAATTCTTGATTTTCCTGCATCTACACAAGCAGCACAGTGTATGGAATGGTTAGGTGAAGGTCCTGTGGTGGGGGGTGGGGAGGGAGAAAGAAAAAAAGAGAACCTTTCAGGGTGCGTTTGTCTCCATGTGGAGCCTCTGCACATCAGAAATGCCATAAAATCAAAATCTTCACAGATAAAAGTGCTGGCCTGTCTCTTTCACAGCACAATAAAAGAATTAATCAGTACTTTTACTTCGAGCCTTTGTTATGCCATTTGTATAGATCTCTCCTAGATAGCAGCTAGACTAAGTGCCATAAATTTTTCAGACACCAGGTCTGCATTATCTGCTGTATACAATGCAGCAAAACCAAGCAGATTGCATCTATACAGAGAGGAAAAAGGCTGTTATTTCTGTAGTTCCAACAGGACTTGACAAACTTGTGATGCCTCTCAAAGGATTTGGTGCTTTGCACCTAATAACTACTGCTTAAACTTTCCAAGAATAAATGTAATTGTAAAAAAAGTCATATTTGTTTAAAGGGGTAATAAATGAAAACTATTCTGGTTTTGAGAGATCTGGAGGCTGTTTTTCAGATGCACAATTTTCCTCAGTGTAACTGGGGACCTCTGAGAAGGAATGGCATATGTTTGATCTGTTTTGAACAGCAAGAAGCAATTCTCCAAGGCATGTTGAGATCAGTCATACCAGTGTATAACAAACAGGAAAAATGAAAAAAATAAAACAACAAACCTATTTTTAGTTTCAAGGTGGGTGAACAGCAACAGTAAGACATGTAAAATACTCCACTCTCCCCACAATAAGGTGTTGCAAAGACAATAAGGATAAAGTAGTAAGAAAAAATGCAAGTATTTGTGCCTTGGACTTCTCACAATGTCCAAAGCAATATTTATTTGAACTTACTGGAAGCCAAGTGATGGAGAAAATGAGAAGTGAGAGCACTGCTGTCATGGTTAGTTAGATGTGCACTGCAACTGCATGCTACAACTGCCATGAAAATCTGCAGAATCCAATCAAGTTCCAGATTTTGGGGAGGGAATGACTAACACAGCTCTGTGAGAGCCAGTACCAGTCAGATCCCAAAGAAGACAGAGTTACTTGGCACTAACTGTTGTCTTCACCAGTTCTATTGTTCAGGTCATGTTTATGTAACCTGAAATCTCTTTTCCTGACTAAATAATTTCTTTTTACTACTTCCTTTCACTAGACCTGATACTTCCTTTGACTAGACCTGATTACATGATCACTCTCTTAGAACATGCCTGAAGAAAGAGAGAATTATTGAGAATTCCCTGAGCATCTATAATTTCTTCAATGCCTTATTGAGGCAGCCAGCTGTTGGAAAGACTAAAGAAGCATCTCATGGACTGGCTCTAATTTCAAGCTCCAGTTACTTTAGATCTCTTAGAGAAGCTGTCTCAATGGCTATGCCACTGAAGTGTCTGGATTTGTAACCACATAGGAAGATTTTATGCCATGAAGTAAGGGGCTTTTTGGAACTTGTTTCTGACCATGCCTAACAAAAATGAGTGCTCAAGCAATCAATGTGTGTACAATAAAATGGTCATGGCATGTCCACTTCTAATTTGTTTGGTTCTAGTTTTGGCTTGACTTTGACTATGTGAATTTACTGCAGATTGGAAATCTACAGTCAAGTAGAGAAGTCTCACTAGCCCAGAACAGTTCCTTGCTTTCCCCCAGAGCATAAAGATTTGGAATAATCTGTTGGTGCACAGAGTTCCTATCTTGTTGTTAGTGAGCAGGCAAGTTCAATGAAACTTCCCTTGCTAATGGAGAAAGTATTGGAAAAGAAGACATCCTATTTAATTTTATCCCATAGCTTCTGGCTTTCCCTTGACAAGAATATTGATTTTTGAAAAGAGATAAGGTAAGCAGTAGAACTTCAACTAGGCTGAAGATATGTCCCTAAGGATCTCTTCACAGACCTCCAGACTCACAGGGTGCAGTTCATTGTTCAGGCTGAAGGAGTTTCTGTTACTTCATGATGAAAAATATTTGGTGGATGTCCTCAGAACTTCTCAGCCCTTTCTGAAGTTAGGCTTGGAACTGCCATCTCTTATTTGAGACTGCATTCCTACAGATACTGACAGGGGTTTCCAAATCCAAGAGCCCAGCAGAAGACAGGCTGCTGCAGCTCCAAGTCTGCTCCAACCATGGCTGAGCATGTATTCCCTGCAGGCACAAACATAAACCTGTACACAGCCCACATATACAACATGGATGCTGCAGAACTGGGCTCAGACACTTAGTCTGCACAGTAGCTGACCTTAGATGCCAGTCTGACAGCTAGTGTCACCTATGCACGTCAGCCCTTGAAGTCCCAGGTCCCACTCGCGCTGCTGGTGCAGATGTGTGCAACCAGACACACAGATCATCCAACAGCTGCCCTGGCTCCTCACCTCTTACTTTCCACAAAAGTACATGCACAACACAAAAAAATGGTCTTTTAGTCAACCTCCAGGCCTCGGGGTCTCCTTGGTATTTGGTTATGACTCCCTAGTCCCTTTAGCAGCCAGCTTCTCCTTGGTATGTTAGGACAAACGAAACCTAACTCCAGCTCTCTTGTAGATAATGTTTGTAAAATAGGAGGCATTAACAGGAGATAAACAGTGAAAACCTGATTCTTTGTGATTCTCTCTATCATCACTGTCTGTAAAAATATCTCTAATCCATTTCAGAGCAAAACCAAGCAGCTAACAGAATGATAGAAGTAGCTGTAGCTATCAGATTGATGCTTGTACTGTGATATTTAGGTGGGATATTAAGAAGCACTTCCTCATGGAAAGAGTGATTAGGCACTGGAATGGACTGCCCAGGATGGGGTGGAGCCACCATACCTGGAGGTCTTCAAGAAAACATTGCATGTGGCACTTGGGGGCATGGTTTAGCTGATGTTGTGGTGTTAGGTTATAGGCTGGAGTTGATCATCTCAGAGGTCTTTTCCAGCCTCAGTGATCCTGTGATACGTTGCTGAACTATGCTCAGTAAGCATTTTGCCTCCAAGAGTTACTAGTATAAAGTCCATGGCAGACCTGGGCACAGAGCTCAGGGACCGTTTATTTGACCATGAGACAATCAATCAGACATCCACCAAAACTGACAAAAATCCACTTACAATCACAATTGAAACAAAATAGGTTGGAGTTTTTGTTTGTTTCTTTGGGGGGAGGGGGGAGCGGGTTTAGAATTTCAGAAAGATGTTACCAGTACAAAGCTGGACTTTCTCAGAGACAGTAAATAAATTCATTCTCCAGCAACAGCAGCAACAGAATATCTTGAATCTATACTCTAATTAAAATAAGTATTTAAGCATTGTACATGACTACATAAATGTCCTTCAATGTTATTTAAAATATTAATATTTTGGATTTCCCCCCCCCTCCCAAATCTCATATAAAGATACTGGGGAAAATAAATCCTTGAGCAATGTAAATTATCCTGTTTTGATCTGCATTTAAACAAGAGTGTACACGTGGAAGTTTACAAACCTGGTTCACTCTCTTAGGACAGAATGCAAATTTAATTCATTAATTGCCTTTTGCTTTATTTACAGGTTAAAACTCCACTGAGACAACTCATTTCACATTTAGGAGATCCTGGTTCCACAGCTATCAATCAGCATTACAAATCAGTTAATCATATAAAAATTACTTTTCCTCTTTAATTTTACCAGCTTGCTGAAAATATTCACCCACAATACATAAATCAAAACATCCACATTCTGCTCTGTATAATGTGACTTACAGCTGTCAGTGGCTCCAGTACAAGCAGGATACCCCATTAAAGATAAATTAGTCTTCACTCAAGCATCAGTTAGTGCCTAGCACTCGCTGCTGGCTGTTTGCACTCTGTGGAGTGCTATACCTGTATGAGGGTGCTAAGTGTTCGTCCTGACTTAAGTTTTTAAGACATGAACTATTTCTCTCTGTAGGTGCAGAGGTACTTGCAGCTGACAATTTGCCTGGCATGGACTTCAGATGGACAAACTCTGCCCCCACCCATGTTATACTCTTATGCTCACATTATGATCTGCAAAGAGATGAATAAAAGATGAGTTTTGGCATTGTTAAATTTTAGCCAACCAAAGTTCAAATGATCTGGTTGATTCTATGTTTCTATGATCTTAGGACTACAGCCAAGATGTAGGAGTAATGAAACCAGAGCAAACTCCTAGAAGAGGATACTTGCAGATGCAGTCTGCAGCCTTGCAAATCCAATTTGCAACTTAGTCTGCAGGTAGCTTGAACTTTTGTGTAACTCACACTGACCAGTAACAGGAGCAGAAATGTATCACTGATAGAAAAAACTTTGGAGAGCAGAAGTCAGGTTAAGCAAATGGGAAGAAGATAGCACAAAAGAAACTCAATGTCCTAATATTCATGTCTGAGGGCACAGTACAAAGAAAGGTTCCACAAGAATCGTAAGATGTTTAATGTTACCCTTCTGTATAATGAAGTGGAATGGTTATATTATAGAAATCAATAAAATGGTGCCTGGTTTGAAAAGAGAAATAGAAACATTTCATTCAGTTGCTCATAATAGAAGAGGAGAAAAGGAATCAGAAGAAATTATCAAGCAGGAGATTTTAAATAAATATAGTTTTCTTATCCACATGAAATTGAACCTTGGATTTAATCATCAAGAAATGCTGCAGAGGCCAAAATTGTAGATGGATTCAAAAAGTAACTAGGCAAAATTATGGCAAATACTTCCATAGCAAACAGAAAGAGCAGAGTTCCAAATACAGCTTTTAGTTCTCAGAGACTCTGAGTTGTGTCTTTCCACTCACATCCTATTTTCATTCCTAAAAAGCCTACCTGTTAATTGTTGTGAGAGAAGGACTTCTGATTCTCTCCTTAGATTCCTACATACAGGGACTGCAGCAAGTGGTTTGAATATGGCATGCTGGATCCTGTAAGAAAAGGAAAATGCTTTTACTATCAGCAAGAACACTAGTACAGCATTTAACAAGTCATCTCAGGATTCAGATGTCATTGTTTTAAACAAGAAAAAGCCTCTTAAACCACAGCTCATAAGCTTTTTTTTTAGCAATGGGATGTATTTTACTTAACCGCATGCAAATATGTCAGGGGCAGTTATCCAAAAATCTAATCACAAATAATTTGTCACCCTGGCTTTGAAGTCTCACACTTCCAGTGTGAGAAGAGAGCTGCAGGGATGAGAAAATAGGCAGCTTAGTCCCAATGTCACAGCCATCTGAAAGGGGAGTAACAAGTTGTACAAATGATGAGGACTCCAAATTAGGTGCTTGAATTTATTTCGGTTTTAATAAATCAAAGTCCTTGCTAGCAGCTCTGAGACAGAATTTTGCAGTGTGTGTTATTCCTTTCTCAACACAGACTCCTTCTCCTTCTGAAATAATGCATAAATTACAAACAGAGGTCTGCTGGGGCAGCACTGAGTGCTGTACTAGGAGCACATTTTAACTAGACTTGTCAACAGGTTGAGATCAGCAATTTTTGCAGGCATAACACTTCTTTTACTGTAAAGCTGCATAATAATTTCCTTCACAATTGGAAAAGTATTTAATGTTTGTTTCTCTGAAATAAACTACACCTAACTGAAATAAAACCTTAGATGTCCTTAATAATATGACCTTTAAATTGCAATACCTTTTTGGCTACACAGGTAGTGTGAAATAGAAGATGAGTTCTACTACATGCTAGGAGATGAGCAGAGAGGTGATAATTTTTTGCTTTTCTCTTCTTGTAATATTTATGTATTAAGAAGTATTTTCTCTCCCCTTCTCCAGCTAAGATTAGTATTCTTTGCAGCATCAGCCTAGATCACTTGTATAAACACCACATTACTTCATTGCACCAAGGTGACTGAATACCACCAGGTCATTCCGTCCAGAGGAAACATTACAAGAGTGTTTTGTGTCTGTACAGACTTAGGTATTTCAGATGTGGAAGAAGTACCAGCAGATGGTGCTCAAGAATATACTGCATAAGCAGCTATGCATTGGCAGAGAAGAGAGAGAAATAATGGGTAATGCCTTTCTGAAGCAGTCTTCCAATAGAGCAGTAGAGGCAAGCAGCATTAGCTGTTCCCAAATGCAAGTGGGTGAGAGTAAGAAAGCTGATACGAGACAGAGTAAGGGAGCTCCTGCATGAAGGATGTTGTGATACAAGATTTAGCTGTAAAATTTACCTAACTTACTTTCACTACAAAGTTGAAATCACAGCTTGTTGGTCACACTCCCTTTATATGCAATGGAGAAAAGACAAGCAGGCAAGCAAACAAATGAAAAACAGCACTAGTGAAGACCTCATTTTCTCTTAGGTGGACACTTCTTGGGTTTTTAGGTGTCACTGTTCTGGCAGCTTAAGACTGATCATAGAATGGTTTGGGTTGGAAGCATCATGTAGTTCAACCACCTCTGCAGTCAGCAGGGACATTGGGCTGCCCACAGCCCAGTTGAGTCTCACTTGGACTATCTCTGGGGATGTGGCCTCAACCACCAACCTGGGCAATTCATTCCCGTGTTCCATCACCTTCATGGTAAAAACTTGTTCCTAACATCTGATCCAAATCTGCTCAAGTTGGAAAACATTGCCCTTCATCCTATGGCTATAGGCCTTTGTAGACAATCTCTCTCCATCCTTCTTGTAGGCCCCTTTGAGGTACTAGAAGGTCATTATTAGGTCTCCCCAGAGCCTTCTCTTCCTCGGACTAAACAGTCCCAGCTCCTTCAGCCTGTCTTAGTAGCAGAGGAGCTCCAACTCCATGCTTGTTTTGGTACCCCTCTGATGGAACCACTCCATCAGGTCTGTGTCCTTCCTTATGTGCAACAACAGTTCACACCAATGTTTTGACAAAATCTCCACTGCCTCCAGACACAGAGCTGTATTGTCCTACATCTCATTAATTTTTGGCCACTGTGACACCTTGTGTGTTTGATAGGGAGCCATCATTAGTGTGATCTGAAAACCCCTATCAGAATAAAGAGATTAGAAAACACGCAACACAAAGATGCTTCAGGATGGAAGAAGTTCAAAGGACTTTGTGATCATCTTTCTGACTCTGTACTGTATTTATTCCAGCTGCTCTTTTGGCATCTGTGGGCTCTGATGTCCACATTCTTACACAAAACAAAACAAGAGAAAACAACCAAAATGCCTCAAAACCAACCAACCAAACAAAAAAAAAAAAGAACCCAAGTTGACTGAAAATATTTTTTCATGCCTGAGCAAATAAAATAAGCCTCTAAATGAGTTCTTGTTTGATAGAGTTTTCTTAAAAGAAAAGTAGATTCTATACCTTTTTATGTATGTAAATATATAAACAGAGACATTAATATATATATTTTATATATATGCATATAAATTACCTCACTTTGTTGAATTGTGTCTTCTAAAAGGAGCTGAAAAGCTGGTGAAAGGCCTGGAACACAAACACTATGAGGGGAGGCTAAGGGAGCTCGGACTGTGCAGCCTGCAGAAGAGGAGGCTCAGGGCAGACCTCATTGCTGTCTACAACTACCTGAAAGGAGATTGTAGTTAGGTGGGGGTTGGTGTCTTCTCCCAGGCAACCAGAAACAGAATAAAGGGACACAGTCTCCAGTTGTGCCACGGGAAGTATAGGCTGGATGTTAGGAGGAAGTTGGTGCCAGAGAGAGTGATTGGCATTGGAATGGGCTGCCCAGGGAGGTGGTGGAATTGCCATCCCTGGAGTGTTCAAGGAAAGCCTGGATGAAGCACTTAGCACCATGGTCTGGTCGACTGGATAGGGCTGGGTGCTAGGTTGGACTGGATGATCTTGGAGGTCTCTTCCAAGCTGGTTGATTCTATGATTCTATGATTCTATGAATAGGAAAATAGAAAGGGATTTTTTCACTTGATTAGTCTCTTTTCCTTTGCATTACCACGGGATATTTGGCACTTGGAGGAAGATGTTCACTGTGTTTCTATGCTGATTTGCCATTCTTCCCTGTCGTAGTAAAGGGTTGGGAGCAAGTTTGTGTTCAAAGGAAAATCACTTTGGGAATCATTCATAGCTGGCCTTTTGTGGAATAAATATGAAATTGAATTCTGTGTCTGCCAGGATATTTGCCACCTTTTCCAGAATCCTTTCAACCTAAACCTTGTTGCAGTCTGACGAGATCCATGTAGGAAATCTCTAGAACAATGTTTACAGTGACCTATTTACGGATTCTTTCTATATCTCTGTTTTGAATGTTACAAGGTGATTTTTCTGCTTTCCATTCACTTGAAACACAAAGACAGTTTCTGCCTCAGTAATATGAAATACTTTTCAAAAGGAATATTAATACTGCTGGGATTTCCTTAAATACACAAGTCTGATGGCCTCCATAGTAAATATGCAAACAATATTGCAACCTTTGCAACAGAAAATCTCTCTCTCAATAGCTCCACCCTGTCAGAGTCATCCAACTAAGCATTACTGATGGGAATTTGAAGACAGAAATTAATTACAAGCTTGAATTGTTTCACCACAGTGTGCTGCCATGTTTGTCACATCACTTTAAGCTTCAGTGCTTGATGCCACTTGTCTCTCAAGAAGTATTAGATTCTAGTCGTTTTACAAATATGTAAAGAAGATGCATTTGGAGATGCATTTGTGGAAATTAGAATTCTATTGGTGGCTCATGGCCGAGGGAGATCTGTTCAGTTTTTCAAAGCCTAGAGTGAAAATCATCCCTTTGAAATCTGACACTATCATCAGTGGACAATGAGACAGGAGTAGGAAATGAAGAGACAAAGGCCAGCTGGTCTGTTGCAATGTGTGCTGGTAGCAGCAAGTAATTATTTTTGAACGTTCTGTGAAATTTAAGTCCATTATTTCCCAAAGACCTGCCTGTCTCAGAGTTTAAAAGTCCACTGTGATTGTGGAGATATGCCTAAACGTATGGCTTGCTTAGCCTCTGATCAACAGGTAACCTTCATCTCTGGCATTTATTATGACAGGCTTCAATTTTATGTCACAGCTAGTAAGGGTTGTTTGACTTACAATCCCAGTCTAAAATGTGATTTATTTTTTTTAGGGAAACAACATTGTGGGGCTCCAAGTTAATTTCTGACCCAGTAATTTGCAACTCTAATATGTGTTACCAAGGAAGAGAGATGTTCCTCTCTACTGTCTCTTGTTAATTTCTTCTTCCATTTTGCCTGTGCTCCTCATTCTGTTCCCTATTACATAGATTCTGCAGACTCAGCCTGGAGTCTACAAGATAAATTAACTTCTTTGTTATTTTTTGCAGCCAGTTAAATAGGATTCACCAAATCAAAAGCTAGATTAGGATTAAACTTTCTTGTATTTCATGTCTAAGTCATTCACAGACTGTTTCTGATATTTTAAATGTAAACTTTGTCATTTGTTTTGATGGACTTCCAATTTCAAGATCTCTTCACTGCAGTTATTTACTGATGCTGATAGTGAGTTACAGTGATATTGGCACTGCTCCAGAACTCCGTGTGTAATATTTTTTTCATGGAGATAAGCACAGTAATAAATCATTCTATGATATGAGAACACGAATTCATGAGGCCTCATCTGGAACACTATGGCTCCTGTGATGACTGAGGGGCTGGAGCAGATGGTGTTAGAGGAGAGATGGGGAAAAGGGATAAATACCCTCTGCCTATAGGGCACTTATGGGAAAAAAAGAGACCAGTTATGGATGGGTGCTTATGTTTAGGCCTTACCTGGGTCAAAGCTGTAGCAAACCCATGAGAATAGGTAAATTGTACAGTAGTCAGTGAGTCCTGACTACTTGCTTCCATTTTTTTCTTTTCTCCTGTACTTAGCAGGTGCCCTCTTCCTACCTTTGTTACCCTGAATGTCTCTGCCTAGTAGTCTCAATATCTAACATCTGTACACATTCTGATATTACTGTCATGCCTTCTTCATCCTGCTTTTGTCTCTGCCTCCTTTCCCTCTCAGTGTGTTCCCCCTTTTAGCTCCTTCTACAGATTCTGTTCTTCAGTGTATTTCTTCTGTCATCTCTTTTTTTTTGAAGGCCTTCATAGTAAGGTTTCTAACCCATCAAGTCTTATCTAATTTCAGGTATTCTTCTTCACAGTTGCCAGAAATTTCAGTCAGCATTTGCAGTTTTTTCCTGTAAGAGAATTCCCTTATGAATCTATCCCAAAACCTTATGACAATGCCAAATGTGATTTCATTTTAACGTGGTAAAGCACCTCTACAAAATTACAATGAATAAGATGGAAAACTAGAGCTTGAAAAAAAGTTATCTTAAAAAAAATTAAGTACTTGCAAGAATTTGTTTTCAACAGCAAAACAACCTATTTGCTCATTCCCAGAAATGGCCAAAGTCTATTTACAGAAATCTCAAGAAGCGAAGTTGCCTCAAGGCAGACACCTGGCATGGGAAATTGAAGCAAGAAGAGTTAAACTCTGTAAAGTCTATAAATAGTTTAAATCTCTTCGTTGAATGTGAATAAACTGGATAGAGGAGACATTTCTAATTTGACATACCATAGAATCATAGAATCAAGCAGGTTGGAAGAGACCTCCAAGATCATCCAGTCCAACCTAGCACCCAGCCCTGTCCAATCAACCAGACCATGGCGCTAAGTGCCTCATCCAGGCTCTTCTTGAACACCTCCAGGGACAGCAACTCCACCACCTCCCTGGGCAGCCCATTTCAATGCCAATCACTCTCTCTGCCAACAACTTCCTCCTAACATCCAGCCTACACCTCCTCCAGCACAACTTGAGACTGAGTCCCCTTGTTCTCTTGCTGGTTGCCTGGCAGAAGAGACCGACCCCCATCTGGCTACAACCTCCCTTCAGGCAGTTGTAGACAGCAATGAGATCACTCCTGAGCCTCCTCTTCTCCAGACTAAACACGCCCAGATCCCTCATCCTCTCTTCACAGGGCTGTGCTCAGGCCCCTCACCAGCTTGGTCACCTTTCTCCAGACACATTCCAGTATCTCTACATTTCTCTTGAATTGAGTAGTCCAGAACTGGACACAGTTTTATTTTTGTGCCAGTGTAATGTGGTGGTTTGTCATTGTATTCATCCTCAAATCTATTGATGATTTTCTACTGGACACATGCAGATAGTAAGTCTTGAGCAGTGTCTGAAATGACAACTCTTTATTTTGTTTTTCTTGGTGCAAACTTGATTCACTACAGGTAGATCACTGCATTCCTTACATTCATTAGTCTCTCAGTCACCACTTAGCTGTTGGTAGACAAGGCAGGAATCTACCTGCTTCCTGAGCCAGCTGAGTTTCCTGTTTGCTCTTGCAGGCTGAGATATGTTTTGCAGTATCTTTTTAAAACATGCAAGCACTTGAATTTCACACAACACTATATGCAGAAGAGCTCAAAAATCTTAGAGTATTGCAATTTTATTATGATTTCATAAGGTATTTTTTTCCCCATAGCTTTAATTAGGTGAACAATTTAAATGTCTTTTCATGCCATTTTCATGTATAGAAAGCTAGACTGAAATATACAAACCTGTAATACTCTAAGGGTGATCCAAAGAGAAATCAGCAAGGTTAGTAAAGAAATAGTTACTAGTATGTATTTCTGAAAAGAAGAATTGTATATTACTAAAGCCAAAGTAGTCCCTAATGCAGTATTAGAATTTCTGGGATTTTATGTTTGGTTCTTATGACTAAAACATTTATGGCATCATAAGAACTGCTTAATGAATGTGCTGCCTAGCAATACCCCACAGGGCATACTTCATTCTCTTCCTATTATGGCCTTTGTGTCTACAGATAATTCTACAAGCTGACTGTTAAGAAAGCAGAACAGCTACTGATCTTGTATGTTTACGAGGAGGAGTTGGTCATGGAGTGGCTTCAATGGTTTGGATTTAGCTGGATATTTTACACATAATTACACACAAATGAGAATTGATGACTGCTGGGATTTTTTTCTGATTTGCATATTATGCTTGATAATATATTGGTATGTACTGAAACAACATCATGTCTACTTCTATAGGGCTCCTGGAGGTGATTTGGTGTATGAGCTCATGTCTTCAGTTTTTTCCACCAGTTAGTAATTTATTAGGATCACAGAATCACAGAATGATAGGGGATGGAAGAACCTGTGGAGATCACTGGCTCTTTTGATCTCCAAGAATCTCCTTCCTTTTGATGATTCATTTGTGAAGTCCAGTATTGTAAAATACTTAAGAATCTTTTATTCTGTCTTTATTGATTTAAGTTTCATGGATAGGACCTCAATTTCTTTTTAGTTCTACTATATTACATGGCAATTTAATGGCTTTAGAGCATGTCTAATTCTTGACTAATTTGCTACATGGATATTATCATGTAGGACAGATCAATGGGAGCAATTCTACAGAGTGAATCCAATGCTTCTGAGGACTATATGCGTACAAACATTTATGTGCATGGTTTAATAAACCTGTCCCTTAAAATTTATGAACCTCACAAGATAACAGATGTTATATTTAGAACATAAAGGAAGCTTTTTGCCATCTTTGTGTTTATTTAGAGCAATGCTGTCTCCTGAGTGCAAAACATCTACTAGGAGTAACATAGAAAAGTTTTCTTTGCTTGTGCAGGAGAAGTCTGTATGAAGTCTCAACACAGTCTCAATTGAGGTCACATCCGTGGCAGGCCACAGGGCATAGAGTGTAATTGGGAAAACAGCAGCAGCAGTGTTTCTGTTCGTTTGTAGATAGGAAGAGTTCATTTATTTATTTATTTTATACCCACAGTGATAGCAGGCATTTTACTTCCCTGGGTGCTGCAACAAAATAAACCTTGCTTTCACGCTCTAAAATTGTATACATATATATATATATATATGTATATGAACAGTTAGTTACAGATGTGTTCTTTAAAGTTTACTGCTTGGAAGGTACTTTCTATTAGTGAGCTACTCCTTTCATTTCCATGAAGATCAGTTCAAATCTCAAGGTGATGTCCATCTGAAAGACAATGCAGCACAGTTGGGTTCAGCTGCACACTGAGATAATCAATTTTGTGATGGGATATGTGTGGGACTTGACAAATTTAGAAGAAAACCATTGAGATCTTGACATTCAACTTAAGGTCTGTATAATGTCACTTGTGATCTCCTTCTTTTACTGTTTTGGGTTGGGGTTTTTGGCTGTATTTTCAGGAATAACCTTGTCCATGTAAAACACATACATCCATATGTAGAGACCTGTATATACAGGTATATATTAGCAAAGAAATACTTGAATAGTATAGGCTGGATGTTAAGAGGAAGTTGTTGCCAGAGAAAGTGACTTGCCATTGAAATGGGCTGCCCAGGGAGGTGGGAGGTGGTGGAGTTGTCATCCCTGTAGGTGTTCATGAAAAGCATGGGTGGGGCACTTAGTGCCATGGTCTGGTTGATTGGACAGGACTGGGTAATAGGTTGGACTGGATGAGTTTGGAGGTCTCTTCCAACTTGGTTGATTCTATGATTCTATGATCTTATTGGAAGGATTTGTGAAGCTATATTGAAAGTTACTGTGGAAATGTCTCTGGAAAGTCACTTTGGGTATTATTCAATTAGAGCCAGTGCAGTGTTCATATCTCCATACATTCACAGAATGGTTTGGATTGGAAAAGATCTTTAAGATCATCTAGTTTCAGCTCCCTCTGGCTCTGGAAGGGGTACCTTCCACCTAACCAGCTTCCTACCTGTTAAAGCAGAAATATTGGAAACACAGCTTTTATCATTGTGTGGTCAGCAGCGCTAGGACAGTGACTGTCCCCCTGTCCTTGGCACTGATAAGGCTGCATCTCAGAAAACAAAACAAACCCAAACCCTGAAGGGGAAGAAATAAAACAAAATAAGTAGGAAAAAAGTAATACCAGCATAAACTCGGAAGAAAAGGTTAGAATGCTTTAATAATAGAAATTACTTCTAAAGGTTATTTTTCCTTTATATTTGGACTGGGATTCGTGTCTTAATTTTGTGTGTGTGAATAAGTGATAAACTGGGTGTAATATGTTGAGAGAGGAATACATCTTAGGATCATTTTAGTCAGATGTAAACTAAATCATCAGGGCAAGAGCTTTCTATTGATCAACATAGGATGTCCAGTGAAAGCAGAGACTTGTGATACTAAGTTTGCATTTGGTGGTTTTGCTTCCTTGTAGCTGTTGATCGAGGAGCACATCTCTTTGTATGCCTGACAGGTAAACCTTTGCCAACAGAAGCCAGTAACTTAGACTTGGTCATAATTACCTGATGGTATCCCTATTAAGTGGAATTACCATGCTCATTAAATAGCAGTTATTGCTATTAGGTGTCATTAGTCTTAAATTACTTCCCTGGGAAACATCTCAGTTGAGCAAATATCCCTGTTAAGTGCATCCTGGTTAACTGAAGTGCACCATACTGCTTTGGTTCTTCATGTACCCAGATCAGTAGCCTTCATCCCTCCTTTACAGCCCTCATGCAAATTAAGTCTGGCCTTTCTAAGAGTCACTAAAAAGTACACTCAGCTGAAGTACAGACTGCAGAGAGTCTTCTTAGTTTCATTTTGCTACTTTTAAAGTTATATGTGAAATTCAGATTCCACTTTTACAAAGTGTGTTAAGTTTTTGGGTTTGGGATTTTGTTTCTTTATAACTCCGTATACATTTTAATTAGCATATAATTACACAGAGTCACAGAATCACAGGTTGTCAGCAGATGGAAGGGACCTCAAAAGGTCATCATGAGGCTCAGGGGTGATCTCATTGCTCTCTACAACTACCTGAAGGGAAGTTGTAGTCAGGTGAGGTTGGTTTCTTCTCCCAGGCAACCAGCAACAGAATAAGGGGAGACACTCTCAAGTTGTGCCAGGGGAGGTCTAGGCTGGATGTTAGGAGGAAGTTCTTCCCAGAGAGAGTGATTGGCATTGGAATGGGCTGCCCAAGGAGGTGGTGGAGTCACTGTCCCTGGAGGTGTTCAAGAAGAGCCTGGGTGAGGCACTTAGTGCCGTGGTCTGGTTGATTGGCTACGGCTGGATGATAGGTTGGACTGGATGATCTTGAAGGTCTCTTCCAACCTAGCTAATTCTATGATTCTGTGATCTAGTCCAATCCCCCTGCCAGAGCAGGATCATCAGATCACACAGGAACCTTTCCAGGCATGTTTTGAATATTTCCAGAGAGGGAGAGACTCCACAATCCCCCTGGACATCTTGTTCCAGTATTCTGTCATCCTCACAGTGAAGAAATTCCTCCTCATATTTACATGAATTCCTTATGCTTCAACTTCCAGCCATTGGCCCTTGTCCTGTGCTGTAATTGTCTTGTTATGGGGTGAAGGCACACTTTGACATCTGGAAAAAGCTGTCAGTTGTGGCCATGCAAAAGAATGTGTGATGCTATTTCAGCTTCTAAAATACTTTTAGAGAAAGGTATAAAAGTAATCCCACTGCTGAAATGATGTCATTTTTCCTCCTCTAGAATGTTATTCTTCAGAGGTCAGAGGCAGTGGCACTGATACAGCAATGAATCTCAGCACTTTTATTTGTTGAAAGAGCAGTTTTACTGCAAACATGTTAGAGGTGAAAATAGAGCCAGATGTATTTAATGCAATCATTAATTCAAAGTTCAGTTTTTAACAGTTAGCATAGTCCTGGGTGATGCTGAGAGGGAAAAAAAAAATCCAAACAAACCTTTAAATCAAATGAAGACTTTCAGTCAAATATAAATCTATGACTATTAATGTGCCTTCAATAAAAGTTAAAGGCAGAACAGCATTCTTTTAAGGTGTTATTATATGCTTTTATATCTGAAATGGTTTGGTTACTTCTAAACTTTTTCAAAATCCACATTACACTCACATGTTGTCAATAAAAAGTCAAGACACATTAATAAGTCTGGGTATTGTAAACTGACCTGTTTTCCTGCTAGTTGTAAGAATAACATTTCAAAGCAGTGAGAATCTTAACATTAGATTATAATGTCTTGTCATTGATCTCGTCATGGAATTCAGCTCAAAATCTCCTTACCTCTGTGTAATAGAACAAAGGGACACAGTCTCCAGTTGTACCAGGGGAAGTATAGGCTGGGTGTTAGGAGGAAGTTCTTCACAGAGAGAGTCATTTGCCATTGGAATGGGCTGCCCAGGGAGGTGGTGGAGTCACCATCCCTGGAGGTGTTCAAGAAAACCCTGGATGAGGCATCTAGTGCCATGGTCTAGATGACTGGATAGGGCTGGGTGCTAGGTTGGACTGGATGAGCTTGGAGGTCTCTTCCAAGCTGGTTGATTCTATGATCCTTTCTTGTCTACATTTAAGGCAAAATGTTCAACTGAGCTATGACACATGAACTGCTGGACTTGTGGTTCATGTCTTCAGCAATGAATTAAGAAATAATCTCCTTTGGCTCCAGATGTGGTCAACCTGTGTACATCATTTGCTTGCTCCCAGCTTATGTGCCAGTTCAAACCATGTGCCATGCATTCCTGTTCTGTTGACTCTTGCTTTTGGTTTTCTTTCAGGTTACTGAAAAAAAATAGATAGTGTATGGCAAATAAATGTATTTAGGAGACCTGTCTCTAATGAATCATGTCATGATAAATTGAAATAGCTTGCAAAGGACCATCCAGATAGGATCTTCTTGTGCCATGTTGAAGTTGTGCTTCTTTCTGCCCTGCTTATAAAAATGTCATTTGGTGATTTATATGTAACTATTGTCTGCGTGTGAGAAAAATGTTTAATCAAGAAATCACATCAGCTTGGTTTGGCAGGGTCCATTTGCCAAACCCATCAATAATACTTCCATCTTTAATTCCTTATTAATGACTTGGAGATTGACCATTCTGTTGGTTCATCTCGGACTGACAGCTGGAAGACAGATGAATATTTACACAGGTGTCTTCCTTGATTTTTATTTAAGCAATTGTGTTGCTTCCTAAGGTGTCCCAGTTTAGGGGACTGGAGCTACCCAGGACTGGAGGACAGAAATGATATTTACTTCTTTGGGGCAATAAAAATGAAGATAGCGCTTACTGATCAAAGTTTAAAGGGAGATTCTATTTACAGGTACCTATGTACAAAAGGCAATCAGGTAGAATGAACACATCCACAAACTAGGCCAAGACTACAGGACTAAAACCATCTAGAATCCTCCACTCCTTCCTCCCTCAGCAGGCCTGAGAGTAGGCCAGAACTGCTCTCCCCGTCTCAGGCTTACGAGGCCCCAGCAGGGGGCCTGACGCAGCTCACAGTTCCCTGCCAGCCGGGAGCTGGCTGCCCCACACAGACCGGGAGGAAAACAGGGACTTGCGCTTCCCAGAGAGAGCAGTGAAGGGAGGAGAGGCAGGGAGAAGGGAGTTACCAGGCAGGCACTGCCTTGTAAGCTGTGATACTGGCAAGCAGAACAGTATAACAACGTTACAATATCCTGGGATGACCAGGTTCGTCCCCTGGCATGGGACTTTGTGGTATTCTTAAGGGAGCCTGCCCCACCCCTGAACCACCACATAAGGAAAACTTCTCTGACCTGGGAACAAAAAAGAGTCGATTAGACAGACAACGGCTTTTTGGCAAAGAGCTACCACAGATACTTAAGACATAGGTGTCAGACCAGCAGAGGTCTGCTGTGAGAAGCAGGCACCTCTAGAGCAACAACTATAAGCTAGACAAGATGAGAACAGACTGAAAGAGTTGGGGCTCTGAGGTGACTTTCTTGTGGCCTTCTGGGGAGACACTTTTTAGGCTATCAGGGAGTGACAGGACTAGGGGGAATGGAGCAAAGCTGGAGGTGGGTAGGTTCAGACTGGATGTGAGGAAGAAGTTGTTCATCATGAGAGTGGTGAGAGCCTGGAATGGGTTGCCCAGGGAGGTGGTTGAGGCCTTATCCCTGGAGGTGTTTAAGGCCAGGCTGGCTGAGGCTGTGGGCAGCCTGCTCTAGGGTAGGGTATCCCTGCCCATGGCAGGGGAGTTGGAACTAGATGATCCTTGTGGTCCCTTCCAACCCTGACTGATTCTATGATTCTATGATTCGTCTTAGAGTGTTCATGGACACAGTGAATGTAACCAGATGCAGAAAGTCCTCATTAGCAAGTGATGACTTCTGATTAAAAGACAGAGATAGACCTCATCTGAGTTACTTTCAGTGACAAGGAAAAAAACAAAACCCAACATACCATTTCCATTTGAAATCTGATTATATCTTTAGTAAGGGTATACTGCTGGGAAGTTTTCTTCCCAGTGCAGCTAATCACCCAGCCAACAGGCAAATTTGCTTTTAACATTTAGTCAAAACTTAAAAACAGAGGAATGGAATACTTCATATGAAAATTGGGGGAAATAAAAGCAAGACGTGAGCATCAATTAGATTTTTGACCTGGGTAAAGCATTATGTTAATCTAGTCCTGACCTTTATATGAAAAATCATGGAAATACTTTGAAATCTCAATTTTCTAAATGATTGGGAAATTTGCATAAATATTAGCCCAGTCATCTGGAGTCTGACATTTAGCTGTTGACAAATGGAAAAATAAAAAGCTGGGATATCCATTTTCTTCCCCCCCCTCCTTTAGTTAGTTTTGCATTGCAGGCAGATGAAGGCTTCCTTCAAAAGCAGATAGATGCAGGAGTGCAATTAATTGCAATTAATTATAGTTATGAATTATGCATATTAATTTCTGAATGGCTATTATTTTTTATTAGTAGTATTCAAAACATGGGGAAATTCCCTGAGATTCTTTGGGTTTTTGGTCAACAGGAAGCAATTGCACAGAATTAAACAGTTTAAACAATCAGAACTTGGGAAATAGTAACATGAAAACAGGAAAAAAAATCTAACTATGCTTTTGGAGTCTTGGCATTCACTCCAGCATATGTACTCATGACTCTTTGGTCCCTGAGTAAGTCTCCTGTATCAAAGACATTTTCAAACTCGTGATAATGATCTCAAGGTAAAATGCAAACTATCTCAGGCATAAGGGAAGGAGTTGCTGCTAAGCCACGAGTGTACACGTGGCTGCCTTGGATGAGCTGCAAGTGAGAAGAGGCAGGAAGAAAGATCACAGGCTCACAGGATGTTAGGGGTTGGAAGTGACCCAAGTTGATTATCGAGTCCAACCTCCCTGCCAGAGCAGGACAGTACTATCTAACAAAGGTCATAGAGGAACACATCCAGACAGGCCTTGAAAGTCCTCAGAGAAGGAGACTCCACAACCTCGCTGGGAAGCCTGTTCCAGTGATCTCTGACCCTTACAGTAAAGAAGTTCCCCCTTGTGTTGAGGTGGAACCTCTTTTGCTGCAATTTACACCTATTGCTCTTTGTCCTGTCCCAGGGAGCAAGTGAGCAGAGCCTGTCTCCCCCCATCTCCTGGCCAGCATTCAGATAATTGTAAACATTTATCAAATCCCCTCTCAGTCTTCTTTGTGGATGCAGAAAAGCTGAATGCAGAAGGCACTGTTTCTAAATCACCTCCCATTAAAATCTTCCTTTTGAAAATCAAACTGGCCAACAGGCACTAGCACCATTGTTCTGGCCAATGAATTCACAGCTTCCTGCATCCTTTGATCACGCAAGCACGTTGAGGGCAGCATAAGACACTTGACAGGTGGTGCTAAGCCTCTAGCCCTCAAGGCTTTGNTCTCCTGGCCAGCATTCAGATAATTGTAAACATTTATCAAATCCCCTCTCAGTCTTCTTTGTGGATGCAGAAAAGCTGAATGCAGAAGGCACTGTTTCTAAATCACCTCCCATTAAAATCTTCCTTTTGAAAATCAAACTGGCCAACAGGCACTAGCACCATTGTTCTGGCCAATGAATTCACAGCTTCCTGCATCCTTTGATCACGCAAGCACGTTGAGGGCAGCATAAGACACTTGACAGGTGGTGCTAAGCCTCTAGCCCTCAAGGCTTTGCTGGGGCCCAACCCTTATTGTTTGCTCATCTGACTCACTTCTGGACTCGCAACAGGAGGAGAAGAGAAAGGGTTAAACCAGCCTGTCCCTACCAGGACAAGGATACGCAAGAATTTTATCAGCTAAATATTGCTCATATATAAAGTATGCATTTTAAAGACCGAAGAGAGACACTTACTTGTCCTTTTCCCCACACAATCTTAAGTACGTTGTAAGTTTGAAATAATGAAGAATCAAGGGGCTATAATTTTAATATGTAACTAATTGTGTCATGGAGCCGATGACATTCAAATGATGATTCTCAGTTAAACCCTCTCGTGTGAGATGTGATCCAGAAGTGCTGAAGAACAGGTAGCTCTCCCTTGAGTACTCTTTCCTTGTTACATTTCTGAAGCTATAATGTTTCTTTAAAATCAGCAAAATAACCTTTAATTTCAAGGGAAAAGAAGAGGAAACTCCTGCCCCTGCTTTCTTCCCTTGCTATTATTCAAGTTTTAAACATCAGATATATTTATTTTTGTGAGACACCTACATCGCCTAAGCTTTTTTGGGGGTGAAACTATGGTTTCCTACTAGATAAAAATGTTATTTTGGAGGAAGAATGAATATGTACAGTTTGTTATTGGGCACAAAGCCATTAGGGTTTATTACAAAACCCTAATGTTTGGGCAAAAGCTTGATATTGTATTTTTTTCTATGCTAGATGAGACAGTACATTATTGATGGGCCAGTTAATGTGCTTCATGCTTCTGCTGTGCAAGGAGACCCTCTGGGAAACCTCAACTTATTTACAGTTGAAATGATCTGCAAATAAACTGACTAGGAAACTTCGATATATTAAATGGAGAGAAAACATTGAAATGGCAGCCTCAGACTGTATAGATTTTTGGACTTAATCCCTCAGGTCTGTAAAACAATTAGAAAATCAGTGATGTGGGCCTCAGTACTAGTGGGAACAGCTACATTGCCACTAGTGAGGTATTTTCATTTTATACCAGCTGTCCATTATTTATTTAGATATGTTGAAAATCTGAGGTAACTACATCTAAGAGAAACAAATCAACCCCATAAATACACTAACGGGTGATAAGGGAAATATGTGATGAAGTGACAGGCACTAAAAGCAGAGTTTCCTATATTTAAGATTGCTCTTGACTTAATATTCAGTTCAAAGCTGCCAGTAGCTTTCCAACACTTTAATTTCCCATGTCAGGTATTCCCTGAAAATTTGTTGTGAAAATATGAGAAAATGCTCAGCCAAAAAACCCTGCAGGGCTTTGGGGAGCAGATTGGAGGAAGCACATGCATTTTTGGGAAGAAATAGGGGATAGGAACAGTAAGGAGACAGGATGACAGAATGTCGGAGCATAATTAGGGTGTCAGAGGAACAGATATAGAACTTAAAATCAGGCTTTAGGATGGCATTCAGTTGAAACAAAATTACTGCAATAAAATAGTATGAAAATAGCACCATCTAACTTGGAAAAAAAATGAATCTAGGACTGACTTTTCAAAGAAGAAGAAAGTCCTGCACTCACAAAAGAAAATGGACTCAAGAGAAAAAGAGATCTATGTATTGAACTAAGGCAGAATGAGCAACAATTCTCAGTTGCTCTCCACTTTGTCAACTAGCTCAAGAGGTGATGAAAAGTTTTCCAGTTACTGGAAGCGAGGCAACAGTGAATCTTGGGAATCTTGACTTCTGGAGGGGAAGAAGCTCTGCTGAACTTGGTTTCATTCTTCTTGTGGATGACATTCCCCTATTTCAGTAAGTATAAGTAATCCAAGTTACTCTCCACTTCATTCACCATGAAGTCAGCCAACACTAGTTGATCAGTCATAGTTAAGTAACTAACATGAAGTGTGCAGTCAGTGCTCAGTGCTAAGGGCATCATCTACATTAGGTTTACAGATGAGCTGTTGGACAGCAGCAACAGGTGATCGCTCCAGTCACTACCACTAAGCAGCCTCTGAAAGGTCTGATCTGGGTTGTAAGGCAGAGTGTGTTAGGTCGTGCAAAATGATGGTACGGAGACAAGAGAGAAGGAAGGACTTGTGTCTTGTTCTGAGAGAAGGTGGGGTGGAGACATCATAAGCAGAAGAGGAATACTATGTTGGAGGCCTGATTTACATTGTAAGAATAATACCAAAAATGGGATTTTGACAGACTCTGAGAGTGTGTAAAGGATAAGCTTTTAATAAAATAAAAGTTCATCTCATCACCAAGGCTTACCTGGGGGCTATATATTGATATATAAGCATATACAGCTGTAGGTGTTTGTTAAGCTGCAGCTTGACTGAAGGAAAGCTTGAGATTTTACCAGAAACACAGAACTTTTTTGGCATAAACTCTCCAGTTAATAGCTCCTAAACACTTGATTTCTAGAAAGTGGGAAGCCCTGTTACCACTACCATTCAGCCCATGCCCACTTCTTACATTCTTCCCCTCAGTGTGTTTTATTGCTTGTTGTGGGAGGAAATGTATTAGGGTTCATGCCACTGCATTTGTCTCAAGTTTTGCAGCCTTTTTGGAACTTCTTCAATAGCACTTGCTCTTGTTGTAATGACGTACTGATGCCAGACTACCTGCCTCAATTCTCATCTGTTTACCTTTCCACAATTTGGGATTTGCAGCTTGATGGTTAGGTAGGCTTAGATAAGTCTGCTCTAAGTCCTATGTATTCTTTTCTAACTCAACAGGGAAAATCCTGATGTCTTGTTGCAGAACACTTCTTACTGATGCTCTACAAGCAGCATAGGTATATAAGGTGCCCTCTATCTATTTCTAAGCCACATGGGCCTAGAAATGCCTTCTTATTAATAAAAATAATAAAAACAAAACAAAACAAAAAAAAACCAACCAACAAACCAAAACCCCTAAACATCTGCTTTTCTGTTTAGCATAATACTAATAATTATGTAATTACAGTTCATTAGCATGCACACGCACATGGCGTTTTGTTCTGTTTTGTGGTCTGACATAGATAAACTTCAGTAGTATCTGGAGGATCATTTAAAAATAAACCATTATTGAATAAAAGCCAGAAATGTGTGAAAGGCTCTATTCAGAGCAGAATACTCAAAATTTGTCTTGGCTGGGGTTTTAGCTGCTGTTTAATAGACTATTAGCTCAAATTTACTACTGCTGTATTTGTGTCAATGCACTCTGATCTGAGCTTTTTTTTGTTTGCTTTTTTTGGTATGAGCTGTTTTACTCTGAATATAACCAGGAAAATATTCCTAAAATGCCACTCAGCAGTGAGATGCAAGTTGAACTTGTGTGTGCTTAACAAGACTTGCATGTAGAATCATAGAATCGTCATAGAATCAGTCAGGGTTGGAAGGGACCACAAGGATAAGCTAGTTCCAACCCCCCTGCTATGGGCACGGACGACCTATCCTAGATCAGGCTGGCCTGAACCTCATCCAGCCTGGCCTTAAACACTTCCAGGCATGGGGCCTCAAGCACCTCCCTGGGCAACCCATTTTAGATTCTCACCACTCTCCTCACATCCAGGGTGAACCTACCCACCTCCAGCTTTGTTCCATTCCTCCTAGTCCTGTCACTCCCTGAGAGCCTAAATAGTCCCTCTCCAGCTTTTTTGTACGCCCCCTTCAGATACTGGAAAGACGCAATAAGGTCATGTCCAAACGTCCTCTTCTGCAGACTGAACAGCCTCAACTCTTTCACTCTGTCCTCATAGGAGAGGTACTCCAGTCCTCTGCTCATACTCGTGGCCCTTCTCTGGACACACTCCTGCATGTCCACATCCCTCTTGTAATAGGGGCTCCAGAACTGAGATGTAATTAGAAACAAGATGATTTTACCTTTGACAGAAAGCTTTCATATTAACAATTTTTAGTGAGGAAAAGAGAGATCAATATCACTTCCACAAGATCGTGTTGGTTCTAAATTTTCACTAGAAATTTTCAAATTATTCAGAATTTAACTTTAACACCTCTGGCCTGCAGGGAGGATCCTCCTCAAAATAACCCCAAAACCAACCAACCAATCAAAAATCCCCCCTAAACACACACACATTGCTTTCATTCAAGATATCTTGTTCTGGTGAACACAACAGATTATTGGGAAAAGCAGGTTGAGTCTTCAGGAAGAATAACAGGAACTCTTCAGGAAGAGTCAGGCCTCAGGGTTTTGTGGGGTTTGGTTTTGTACACGTGCTGATTACCAATTGTTTCAGAAGTATTTTGCTGCCAGACTTCTACGGGGTTATCACCAGTCAGTTTGGACAGGAAATGCGCTAATTTGACTTGTGTATCACAAACTCTTCCAGAATGAAGATGTATTATCTTCACAATGCCACCAATCTACCTTTGTTTGTTTGTTGTTGCTTTTTTTCTCTACAAGATTACTAAATGAATATGAAAAAACTTACTCTGAAATACTCAGTACTTTTCATGTCCCCATTGTTTAAGATAAATGCACTTTTCTTGTTGAGTTGAACTGGCATTAGGCTGAGAAAGTAAATCTAGAAGAAACCTTTGGTAGTTGTAGTAGAATTCTACTCTGGTTTCTGTCCTGGTTTCATTTTTCTGAGATCTGAGTTTCCAAAACATTGCCAAGGTTCTCTCTCATGAACATTCACTGCGAAAGGAGGGACACAATGACCACGAATCAAACCATCCATCTGAAGTCAAGGGTGAAAAATGATGTAGCCAACAACTACAGGGCTGCAATTCAAGGCCAGTGTACTGTTAGAAGTAATTCTGAAGTAGTAAAAAGTTGCCCAAACATTTCTGGTCATAAGAAGTGCAAGAGTAGATAGTTGTGTTGTGCTGAACACACTTACTCTGTGGGTTGCATTGCATAGTTAAGTAGTGATATCACCAGGTCAGTGTAAACAGGCAGTTAGAAAAAACAGTCTTAATAAACACAGAGGAACCTGTAGTGACAGCTAACTTTTCATTATATAGTATTTGCAAACGAGCTAATAATAACACTCTCATGATTTATGTTTGATAAACCCATATATAGCTCAAAAACACTCTTAGCAAAACATCCTTATTACTTTATTAAATACTACTTTTGCCTGCTTGAGCTTAACAAACAAATCTAATGGTATGAAAGAATTTAATTTCAGAGCTGAATGATAATTTGTCAGGCATGGTTAATTCACATAATTCAAAGTTAATTATGTTTGCGATATTAGAGAGTGCTGTAATTTTGTTCTGTTCAGCTGCAGCTTTTATTAAATCTTACATTTTGATTAGGAAAGCCAGGCTTAAAGAGTGTACAGCAAATTAAAACTAATGGCAAGGTATGGGGAAGGGGGTTATAGACACAGGCTTTTCTCCATATCCACATCCTCTTTTCTATTACATCACTTTGTCAGTCCAAAGCTGATTGAGATGCACTGAAATATTTGCTTACAGATTTTCCTTTATGTGTTTCCTTTCTGGGAATGCTGTAACTGGTGTTCCCTATCCAGGGATATACTGATGTACCTTGTGATCTTCAACTGTACTTTCTGGTCTAAGCAGTACTTCCTCAGTTATATTCTTCAGTGAAAAAAGAGAAAATCCACACAGCAGAGATTTGCAAAATCAATTAGAAAGTATCATCACATTTTCTGATATTGCCTCAGCTCATTTCGTGGTTAGATTTGCAGTATTGATTAGACATGACTAAGTTCATATTCAAGAAACACATTGAAGCATCAGTTAAAGGCATAATACTCTGTACAAACTGTACTCCTAGAAAAAGAAAGACAAGTTAGTGGGTCAAGTTGCTGGGGTTTTCAGTCCGAGACCAAGGGGACTGTTTGTCTTTTAAGGCATTCACATGAGTTCAAGTCCTCTACTGAGTTGCCAGCTGTATAATTTAGATTATCCTTTTTCTTTTTTTTAATTGATGTGAATAGATTCAGATGACCAACAGGTATGAGTTTTCTTCATTTGGGGTTTTGATACATGCTAGAGAATGGCAGTACCTTAGCACTGTATTAGAGGCCATATGAATTTCTGACTCTTCACTTCAAGGACACACACACTACAGTCCAAGCTCTTCTCAAGGCTAGTTCCACTATCATTGGACTTTATCTCTGGATGTATACACAGAACATTAGGCACTTTTTCCAATATGAGCTTCTGTCTTTCTCAGAGTAGCTTTGAACTTCCTTCCATTATGGTGTTTTTACTGTCTCTGGATTAGTTTATTTGTTCTACTTAAAGTAAGACTTTCTATTACATTTTCTAGTTTTGTTATGGTGCTTTTTTTGTTGCTAGGTTAGTTTATTTGTTCTACCTGAAGTAAGCTTTTGGGGCTTTTTTGTTTATTTTTGTTTTCCTTATTCAGAAAAAGAAAAAAAGAGGTGGTTCCATAGTTTCTTGCATGCAAAAGAAAACTATGACAAAACTATGCTCTTGGTCTTGGAGAAAAGAACATAGAATAATCTTACTCGTAGAGATTCCTTGATTCAATTAATCACAGAAGCCCATTGTATCCTGAAGAAGTCAGGGTCCTACAACAAAAGCAAAATGAAATCTTGAGCTCACTTCTGTGCCTGGAAAGATCATGGAGCAGATCCTCCTGAAGGCTCTGCAAAAGCAAATGGAAAACCAGGCAGAGGTGACTGGCGGCAACCAGCATGGCTTCACTAAGGGCAAATCATGCCTTACAAATTTGGTGGCTTTTTATGATGTAGTCACAGCTGCAATGGACAGGGGAAGGGCAACTGACGTCGTCTACCTAGACCTGAGTAAGGCATTCGACTCTGTCCCACATGACATCCTGGTCACCAAACTGGAAAAGCACAAACTGGATGGGTGGAGCACTCACTGGATAAGGAATTGGCTGGATGGTGGCATGCAGAGAGTGGTGATCAATGGCACAATGTCCACCTGGCGACCGGTGACAAGTGGTGTTCCTCAGGGGTCAGTGCTGGGACCAGTGCTCTTTAACATCTTTGTCGGTGATATGGACAGAGGAATTGAGTGCACCCTCAGCAAGTTTGCAGATGACACCAAGCTGTGTGGCACAGCTGACTTGCTGGAGGGCAGGGATGCCATTCAGAGGGACCTGGACAGGCTGGAGAGGTGGGCCCAGGCCAACCTCATGACGTTTAACAAGGCCAAGTGTAAGGTCCTGCACCTGGGTCGGTGCAATCCCAGGCACAGATACAGGCTGGGTGATGAATGGCTGGAGAGCAGCCCTGAGGAGAAGGACCTGGGGGTCTGGGTCGACGAGAAGCTCAACATGAGCCGGCAGTGTGCACATGCAGCCCAGACAGCCAACCGAGTGCTGGGCTGCATCAAGAGAAGTGTGGCCAGCAGGGCAAGGGAGGTGATTCTCCCCCTTTACTCTGCTCTCGTCAGACCCCACCTGGAGTACTGTGTGCAGTTCTGGAGCCCCCAATACAAGAAGGACATGGAACTGCTGGAGCGGGTCCAAAGGAGAGCCACGAAGATGATCAGAGGGCTGGAGCACCTCTGCTATGAGGACAGGCTGAGAGAGTTGGGGCTCTTCAGCCTGGAGAGGAGAAGGCTTCGAGGAGACCTTATAGTGGCCTTCCAGTATTTGAAGGGAGCCTACAGGAAAGCTGGGGAGGGACTATTTACACGGTCTAGTAATGTTAGGATGAGGGGGAATGGGTTTAAGCTGGAAGAGGGGAGATTTAGACTGGATGTTAGGAGGAAGTTCTTTACAGTGAGGGTGGTAAGGCACTGGAACGGGTTGCCCAGGGAGGTTGTGGATGCTTCCTCCCTGGAGGTGTTTAAGGTCAGGCTGGATGAGGCCTTGGGCAAGCTGCTCTAGTGGGAGGTGTCCCTGCCTGTGGCAGGGGGTTGGAGCTGGATGATCCTTGAGGTCCCTTCCAACCTAAACCATTCTATGATTCAGAGCTCATCACATATTGGTGGAGTCCTAATTGCATCAATAATCCTTGTTTCAGGGAAGAAGGAAAGCCTGAGTAAGATCTTGAATGTATAACCTTACTTCTCGTCTTTCTTATCTTTGGCTATTCTTTTAGTACAGTGTTTCTGTGCACATTGTATACTCAGATTTGTTCTTGGAGTTAATTGCACGGAGCATGTCATCACTGCTGTCAGACTGAAGCAAACTGAGAAATAAATCAGGCCTTTGAAGTTAGGAATTTTATTAAAGTGCTAACAGGCAGTGAATATCTGTGGACACTGAGATCATAAGTCATTTAATAACTTAAAATTCCAGGCCAAAAGGTTCCCATGGACCCAAGAATCTGTCCTGCAAAGGAGGGTTGCTACTGGGGTGAAAGCCATTTTCTCTCCTACCAAATTTAATCACATAGAATCATGTTCCTTTCTGTTCAGTCTTCTCTCTCATGCTTTTGACAAAGCAAATATAGCATTTGACTATGCTTGGGAAGAACATGAGCAAGATGAAAAAAAACTTCTGAACAACAGTGAGATCATTTATGTGTAATTACAGCAGTGTCAGGCTCTGAGTTGGCTCTGAATGGATTTACTAATGCAGTCTACATCTTATTGATAGAGGCCACTCTGCTTCAGCTGTAATCAGATTCATAATAAAGCCATAGATGTTTTTCTATTTAGAGGAAATACAGTTTCCTAGTATGTCTGAAATGTCACTGGTAATGACTGGAGTAAAAAGCCAACGTACTAAGCTCTCATGGGATGCCAAATATTAATGTCCACAAATGCTAGCAATTAATTTCCCTTGATTTTATACACAGTTATGCTCTCTAACATCAGAAGATGTGTCTTGAACCTGAGAAGATGAAATGTTTCTCCAACAGAATGTGGTGGTGTTTGTTAAAGAAAGCCTCACATTTCACAACACTGCTGGCGTAATACCTTTCAGCTTCACTTTTGAGCTTTCACCAAGAGAAGCCACTCCATCATTTGTCTGGCAGCAGAAGCAGAGGGAGTGCTGGCCTCAAGAGTCTCTGTTATTACATTAGTAGAAAAGTGACAAAATTTTGCTTTGCTCCTGCACTACTCATGTAACTCCTCAAAGTTGAAAGATCAATCTACTGAGAAAGGTGATTGCTGCAGGTAGAGGTTTTGCAGTTTGTGTCGCTGCAATCTCTCAGTGACTTGCCTGTAAGCTTAAGTGCATTGCTTCAGGTTAAACATGTCCAGTGGTGGTCAGCTTGGTATATTTAATAACTTCACATTCTGGATGAAATCTATTAGCTGTAGTTCAGCTTAAACAAGCTGTCTGCTTTGCTTCTTATTCTCCAATCCTCCAGGAGCTCTAGTTTATCATCTGGTGACATGTAATAGCTAAAACAAATGAGAACAGACTTTGCAAAATATATTCCACATTTTTTCATGTTATATAGTGCAAGAAAAATACAGATCTAAGCAAAAGAAGGAACTGTTAAATGATTTTCTGACTGTTATTGCATGCTCTTTAGGATTTAGTCAGAGTGCAATATGGAGTCCAACACAGCACAGCTCACAGCACCTGGAACTAGAACTGCTTTATGGTTTTAGTCTAGTTTACTGCTGATGAAGACAAGTGGCACCCCAGTTTAAATCACTCAAAGACTGTCCTGAAATCCAGAGAGGATATTCTAGAGCATGAGTGTTCTCACAACTATAAATGTCCTAATCTGGAGAGCATTTATTTTTGTATCCAAAGTACCAGCTTACATAGTTCTTTTCCTTACCTGTTATTTGCATTCCTTTTAGTGTAGAAATAGACATGTGATATAGCTCAGCTCAAGATGCATTATATTATAGAATCTACTGTAAAGAGCTTTGTAAATACAACAGGTTCCTTTATCATGCTCCCGAGCAGTTCCAAAGATCTGAGGAAAAAAATCCCACAAAACTTTCTCACAAATTTCAGCCATCATGGTATTTCTTTTAGATGTGGTCTATTATCTTGCTGCTAACACTGAACCTTCCTCTTCCTACCCTCTCTTCCCCTGAAAAAAAGAAGAAATGGGTAAAAACGTTTCAGAGACAATCATAAATGGCAAACACAAAAACCAATTCCAGATACAAAATACAACATCTTCTGAAATTTGTTAGTAACTCATTATAATTTTCTCCAGAAATATAGACTTTCACTTCTTTCCCCTTTCACATGAGTTTTCCTATGTATTTTGGGATGTGTCGCTATTCCAGGAAACCAATGGTCGTGGGGATTCACTGATTTTGCTTCTGAAGTTCTTAGCCTGAACACAGTGAAGAGGATGTAGATAAACAGGATAGAAATTATGTGATCAGTGAGAGTGTACTTTTCAAATGCAAGGGAAGATGACAGCTTGTTGGTTTAGTTTCTCACTTCCGGGGAAAAGAGGTGTAGTAGAAGATATTGAAAGAAAGTTCAATTCTGCTTACTAAAGTAAGCAGCTGAGAAACTAGGGAATAACTTTCCTTGTTTTTAAGAACTCTTCCCATTCCATTGCTAAAGGAGTTATTTATTCAGTAAGAACTGAAGTACTTGCCTAAGCAGTTTAGAAGATCAAACTAATTTGCTATTAATTGTGGCCCTATCCTCCTCCCACATCATGCTTACTTTCTGCTTGTTTTCCAAGTTTGGGCCGAAGCAGCAATCCCAATAACAAGCATTAGATTCACATTATTCTCTTTCCTTTTTTCCATTATACTCCTAGTACAATGGCTATAATGACTAGCCATGCTTCCCTTGGCACTGCTTATGCAGTATATTACCGTGGTAGTGGAAGTTCGTTTTGCTCTGTGAATCCTGCCTGAGAACACTTTTTTATCTCTGTAGTACTAGATAACCCACCTAAAATAAAACATCTCTCATACTAGAGACATATATATATCCTGAGAAGGATGGTCTAATGAAAGAACACATGTACATGGACAAAAGCTAGGAAAAAGGGAAACTGATTATTTCCTATTTTGCAGATGGTTCTGCAGCTCAATGAAATAGCAAGCCAGCTTTCCAAGCGTTTAGCAACCTAAAGATGCAGATGGTGCTTTTGTGCTTTCAAAAGCACCTGTCTGTGCATTAATACAGCTGTGTGTTAACTGGCTTTAAAAATCTGGGTTGGAATTTGGTGTCCAGCTTGTACAGGAAATTTGCAGTAGAACTAGGAATTGAGCTCTAGATCAGATATTTTAACAATGATCTCTATCCTCTTTTTATATCGTGTATAAAAGCGCACAAGATGACTTTTCAACTGATACAATCTACAAATGGAGCTCCTGCAATTAAAGCTGACATTCACACAAGCTAGAATGCTGGAACATTTTCTCAGATCTTTCCCCCTGCAATCCTGAGCATCTTTCTCAAAGTTCCCTGCAGGCTGCACTATTTTCCCTGCCTTGACTAATCCATTTTAAGCTTGTCTTCCTCTTCTGCCCAGAAAAAGAGAAAGTGGAAGTTCATTTCTATGAATTCTCAGGGCTGGTGTTGTTGCAACTCATTTTTAAAAGGGTCTAATTGCATTTGCTTACCAAAAGCACATCAGGAGCATCATCATAATTCCAAATTTATATTACAAAATGAGACATGGCACAGTGCTTATAAATTAATTACTTCAAAGACAGGGAAACACTACCTTGGAAAAGGGTTGGCAAAGCTTTGCTACACATGTAATTTATTTTTACCTGGATTCTTCTCCAAGCTCTGAAAACACACAGACACACACACATACAGTTCTTAGCATCACCTCTTCTTTCCCATTAGTTTCTATGCAAAGGTAAGCTCATTCTATTGATCCTATTTTCCTTTTGGCTGCATTTTTCCTCCCTTATTTTCTCTTGTAGGGGAAGAGATCATGTAAGTGCTCTGAGGAGCAATTGCAGATGGGATGGATGCACTGAAGCTGTAAGCTTCTAAATGTGCTATTCCAGGACAAATTTGTAGACAGCCAATCTGAGACATAGTATTTTTTATGTCTGTGTGTGTGAAGAATAAGCCAGAATTTTAAGAGCAGGAAAAAAACCATAAATCTTGACTAATTTGCCTCAAACTTTGAAATGCAGATGAAGAATTGTACAAGTACTTCCCTAGGCACCTCCCAACATTTGCTGTAGATAAAGGGCCTTCCCACTATGTCCAGACTCCATATTCAGTTGTGTCAGCAGGTTATGTTTAAAACCCACTTAGTAAACTTGGGGTCTAGGTATGTTTTCCTCTTAATTAACCTGCATAATCTGTTCTTTTTACATATTTCATTCCTTAATTTGCATTTTAATTAGAGAGTGTACAAAATGTCAAGTTTAATTGGCTTGGGAAAGCTTGGTAGAACAAAGCCCTGGACTAAATGTAGCTGTGGGCAGTTGGCAAACAAACAGCTGGTTTGCAGCTCAGATTAGGACTTCAGTATATGTAAAGGGTTTTCTTCAACTAGTTTGTATCAACACTGACTTCCTGATCAATGTATCAACACTGACTTCCTGAGAAGGAAAACAGGAGAAACAGGAGGACCTGAAGACGTGTTCCTTCCTCTTCTCAATTTACTCTGCTCTCATTCCTATTTCTTTTTTCCCTCTTTGAAAAGTGCTGTATTTAACCTTTTGTGGCTGTGTTGTCAGAAGCTGAAGATTCAGGGTATACCAAATAACATACATTGGAAAAGGTTAATTTTAATGAAAGAAAATGTAGATCTCTATTTCAGAGGGATTTTGTAAAAACCTTCTTACTGTCCCAGAGCTCTTTGGGTCACTGTCCTGGTAAAATCTAGGCAGGCACTACAGATAGAATACAATATTTATTTCAACATCAAACAGGACAGTTAATAGTACTTGAACAGAATTTACTTTGAGCTTTCACTCCCTATATTTAGGATGGCATTTAGAGGATGCCAACTGAGGACCAGTAGATAGTTCTATGCTGTACCGAAAAACTACTAAGCCCTCCAGTCACAATCCCTTCCTTGCTAATCTGTACCAACAGATCTGAAATCTATTCTATGGTACCTGGGCCCTTTGCCCTTTCACTCTCACTAATACCATTATTCAATGGGAAATGCTAAGTTACTGGGACAGACTCTGATCTTTCCTGTGTCAGTCTAAACCCAGTGCTGTCCCAGTGAAGTAGATAGCTTAAAGGAATTATTATGGATTTAACTGTGGTCAATATCGTTAGTTTGCTGGGTTTTTTTATATGTAGATACCCAGGAAATTAAATTCTTCAATCAAGAGTAGAACTAAAGAAATTTCATTTACAGAGAAGAGGACATTATAGAGCAAACATTTTTTTAATGTTCTAGGTTTTAAGAGGATGGCATTTTCCTTGGTATACATTAATGTCTTGTGCTAAATGGGAAACCTGTTTTTTTTTTCCCTGACAGTATTGTTATGTTCAAAGTCTTGTCCATGTAAAAAGTAAAGGTATCTTACATGTAAAGCCAAGAAATTATTGATACTGTAACAAAAATCTTAAGGCTATAGCGAAAATTTGTCATTATTATTTCAGAGAAATAATTATTTCAGGAGATGAAAATGCAATAAAGAACTTTATTGCAGAGAGGAAAACGTGGGAATGACTTGCACTTTTGAGAATTTGCCCTTTTTTCTGCTCTTAGATTTGCATTTCTTTGCCTTATGACTGAGTTGTTTGTATCCTGGGGTCTTTTCTGTCATCTCCTGTCCTGTCCCTTATCATCTCATGTCCATAATAGTCTACATCGTGTCTTGTGTCCCCACTCTCAAGGTCTCTGCTATCTTAGAGGTCTATGTTCCTCTACATTGCATCACTAAGCTAGGGACATCAGTTTGACATGATGTGGAATAGATACTTGCTACCATGTTTTATAAAGGAAATATGATTATGCTCCACAAAGATAAGTAAAAAGTAAATCAGATAAGGCATAGCCACCCGATCATTAGAAAAAAATTGCTTTTACAAGCATTTTTAGCCAAATAAGCTAAAACATAACTCCAGAAAAGCCAGTACAAGATCAGACCAAGAAGCCTGACAGCGCTCAATCCTGAGGCATTGTAAATTTAGCACAAAGGCAGTGGCTTATTATGAGATAGACTGCAGGTCTACAAGGTCAAGGGAAAGTGCAGCAGTTCTGCAGCTTTAACAGGTCCAGCAGCATTAACAGTACTTGGCTGATTTCCCTTTCTTTTTTTCTCAGTTAGAAGCCACCTAATAACACATTTGATCTTTCAAACTCTCCTGAACAAACTGCTTGTCACAGTCTGTGAGCGCTACCATTTCATATGCGTGTGTAGTTCACTGTAGATATTCTTAAATGATTTGTTTCCCCCTGACATAGTACTGAAAATAATGCAATGCTCTTGTTCAGCAAAACTCAGGGCACTTTAGAGATGTGCAAAACTCGATATTAAAATTTCCTACACCTGTCTTCACTAGAAGAGGTTCCTCTTGAAATCCACTTAGTAACCAGCTTGATCTTTGAGGGCTACTGCAAGAATATGTTTCTATTCCCACATAATTTTGTGCTGGCAGAGCACACATCCAGCATTTCCATTGTTTTGCTGGTGTTGATTTTAGCATATGACAACTGCTTTGTAGTGGTATTAGCATAATAAAGCTCAATACAAGATGTTATGGATTGGAAAGATGTATTTGTTTTCAGGGCTTTATAGGAAGTTGATTTTCTGCTTTCACATACTCTCACTCACATACTCACCAGAAGCAGCATGTCTGTGTCTAAGTGATTTGACAGTGATTGCTTGTGCTCAATACAGAAGGTGATGCAGACTGTCTGTCAAGTTCTCTGCATCTCTGAGGCTTCTCTTGACTGGCAATGACAAATGAGTCTTTGGACAGAACTTCTCCTTCAGAAATTATCAGCTGTTTAAGGTGGATCTTTGCTGCGGCATCTGGTTCCTTCAGTCACTGCAAAGCTAAAGCCACATCGCTGTCCATTCTCTGATTTCCCAGTTTTGTCTGTTCTCCTGGCAGCTAAGCAGGGAAAGGAGTGGTGCATGTAGTGCACTGAAGCCTTGCTACCACACTGCCAGTGCCAGGGAGCTGCCTTTTTTACTGATGAATCATCTGCTTTTCAGACTGCAGTCTTTCTAATTTCAACTCTGACCCTAATCCTAGCCCTAACCCTAACCACTAACTCTTTATTCTCCGTGCTTTCTTGTGTAGGCATTTAACCAGCATCAAAAAAGCCCCAATTTAAATGCCTATACCCTGACACACAGAGTGTAAGAAACAAGCAAGAGGAACTACAAACCTTCACATGCCTGCAGGGCATTTTCATACACAGCTCCTTCATGCCAGTCTTAATATTTTTTAATGAATCTCTAGTGTGTAAACAAGCAATACACTGCTTTCCTTGGGTAAATGCTTTCCCCCTAGCATTTAGATTTATGAAATCAAATACCACCCTTTCTCTTGCTGTGTGGCAGATTCTCAAAGGTCATCACAGGTAAAATAAAACCAGAAGTTACCACAGAGGTAAAGAAAATGCACACTGTAGTCAGGGCGGGTAATGAAATTTCATTGTAAAACCACATAAATTAGTGTCCCACAAAACCAGAACCTTGCCTACAGGGAAAAAATGATTCAAATATTGTATGATGGCTGTCCAGTAGCATTCCTATTGTTTGTTTCACTCTCCTTTCTTAGTGATTGCATCCATTTGTTGGTTCTTGACTTAAATTAGATTGAGAAAGGTCTCAAGGCAAGGTCATGTCATTCTATATGTCTGAGGCACAGAGTCACCTCACCTTTGATTGGTTTCTCAGGAATTGCTGTAATAGGAATAATAACAACTAACATTTGACCTGATAGGACTACAACATACATGCCTTAACACATACATGTTGACTTAATCCCTCGATGTTTGGTCATTATGGGCTTCCTCAGCTTTAAAGCATAAAACTTTATCCTAAATGTTTTTCTTAAAAACATAGCTTTGATGTCACTTTTTATTTTACTAAAAATGCCTTTGCTGTACTTAAGAATTCTGCAAAACCAGCACATAGCTAACTACACATCTATCTTCTCCAGTTACTTGTCCTTCTTATCGACTACTCCGGCCAGGGGACCGAATGATAAACTTGCTTCAGCTTGCTAAGCAAGAGAACTTCTCTGTGGTAATCTGCTGTTTGGTTTTCCATAACAATACATTTCTGTGTGACAACGATTCAGATTCCCAGCTGGGGAAATACGCATCTCCAGTTTCTAAGTTTTAGAGACTCCTGTGACTCTTGTGCTGTGGGATTTAAACGTAACTGTAGCCACAGCCTTTTATATGAGAGCTGTGTTAGACTGCAGACCATAGGAAGTCACAGCTATGAGTCTGTTGCATTGAGAAAACAGCTTGAAAGATTTAATGAAATTCCAGTGAATAAAATGAATTAATGGCCATGTTTCCAGCCTACTAAGAATAAAAAGCAACTACAAAATGCTTGTAGACAATTAATATTGCTTTAGTTGCACAGATGTATAATCAGCAAATACAAGAATAGCTTCATACAGGCTCTTTGCTCATTCTTTTTCTTCAGGAAAAGCTGAATATGTATTACTGCAATATGTAGCTGAACTCTTGCAGCGTTCAACTGACTGAATTTTCATAGATGCTTCAAACTTGTTATTTTCTGTTTCTAAAGAATTGGTCTATTCATCCTTCAGTTTAATAGATTTCTGCTCTTAGGCTGCTGCTCAACTGAAAGGTTTTTCTCCCATTCTTTATTAATTCAGCTTAGTAGGACGAGAGACACTTGTGCAGAGCAAATGCAATCTGAGACTCTGCCATGCAGCTGCAAAGACAGTGCAGATCCTGAGATCATTTAAATCTCAAAGTGGCAGAGGAAGATGGCTGTCATCGAAGTACAGGGAGAAGCAGAAATAAGAAACCTCATTGAAACACCTACTTACTGTAGATGAGTGTCAATAAACATAGAGCAAACTGTGTTTAAATCAAAATTAAGCACAGAAGTGCCAAAAGTCCCTCCCAGATGGAAAACACTGAACAAAACACTTGCTAAACCCTCAACAGCTTCAGCATGCTGGTGGCTTTCTTACTCTGAACTGGACTTAACCCTTTCACAGATATAACTGCATTACTTAGAGATGTATTCTCCCCACCCCTCATTTGCCACCTCTTTCCCCCCTTACTATGAAACCTCAATGTGAGTTCATCTAGAAATGTCCCATGTGCTTTGATCTGCCTAGTACATTTTGCTGTCTCCACATAATAGTTCTGCACATTTTGGGGCCATTGACTGTTAGCTTTTTCCCCCTGAACAATACAGAGTATCTGTGATCTTTACATATCCCCTGAAATTCCTTCCCTTCACCTGCTAACAGGTGCTTCAATGATTTTGCCATTTTGCAGATTTGCTTCAGACAGCTTCAAGTCCATAGAAGCTTGAAGGAATACATCTCACTTGTGGATTCCACGAGAGATGGGATAATGTTAGATGAAATTGCATGCATTTTTATAATAGAAATACCTTGCAATGCAGGAAATATGAAATTAGTATTTAATTAAGCCATAGTTCCCCTGATCTAATGGAAATTTGATTGTTATTTCTTTCATGTAAGTAAGTGTGGGACAAGCATTGCAGGAGCACTTAAATGCTTGGCTGGGGAGGGACTATTTACAAGGTCTAATAATGTCAGGACGAGGGGTAATGGGTTTAAACTGGAAGAGGGGAGATTTAGACTGGATGTTAGGAGGAAGTTCTTTACAGTGAGGGTGGTGAGACACTGGAACAGGTTGCCCAGGGAGGTTGTGGATGCTTCCTCCCTGGAGGTGTTTAAGGCCAGGCTGGATGAGGCCTTGGGCAACCTGCTCTAGTGGGAGATGTCCCTGCCTGTGGAGGGGGGTTGGAGCTGGATGATCCTTGAGGTCCCTTCCAACCTAAACCATTCTATGATTCTATGATTCAAGCCATGTGTAGCTTTCTCTGAAATGAAATGAACCAGAAACTATGGGAATTTCTTAAGTGTTTGCTTAAGTCTTATGCTTTTGGTCTTCTGGGATTGAAATGGACAGCTCTCAATTTTGCAGGATATAGTTCCTAAAGCCAGGATCTTACAGCTTAGGATCAGCTCTAAACATGATAATAAAAGACACAATCTTGCACTGAACTTACATGCAGGCTTAATACTTTTAAAGAGGTTTATTAAATCAGTGAGATATTCAGATACTCTGTTATTGAAGCATGCATGTCCTCTGTAAAAGCCCTGAGCAAACCCTTGGCCATTTTGTGGAAGTAAAGAACATTGGTTTGCTTTTGTGCACACTCCTCAACTATACCTCTCTGGTGGTAGGCTTGATGGGGCAAATATGGGCTTATCCATGTCCAGACATGTTTGCCTGCCCCCCCTCCTTTGGTGCTGGGGAAGCAACCTTGGGAGGGGAAGGCAAAAGCCCTGGCTTTGCCTAACATGGTGAGGCCTGGCAAAGTGCCATTCCGATTGGCTAATCCATGTCCAATGCCCCACTAGTCGTGGGCTGGATATTGATAAAAGGGATGAACAGGTAACATGAGGTTGCTGCCGCCTCATTTAGCATCCCAAATTTGCCTGGAGAGCTTACCCAGAACAGGTTCCAAATGTCAGCACGCGGCCACCTTGCATAGCCCCCAGCATGACACTGTGCTGAGACTGTGCACATCTCAAGGCATCCTGCCTGCCCCTGAAAGTCTTCCTAATAAGACTCCAAGTCTTGGAGATACAGAGGAGCTGGGGACAAGGTCAGGGATTGTCGGCCTCCTTTCAACAGAAGCCAGGGAGAAATCAAATCTCAGTGGCCAATTGGACAGAGTTTTACCTGCTTTGAGCATTGTCTGATTTATAATTTTGTGAGTAAATACTTAAAAGCCTCTTCCAGTATAATATTTGCACTTGCCACTTTAAGACTTAAACAAGTGCTCTAGTTTTGCCTGTGCCCTGTCTGTATAAATTTCCAAGCTGTGCATTGTTTTGAACCCATGAATAAGTTTCTGGTGAGTTTTAATGTTAATAGACAGTTTTCATAGTTATTAACAATCATCACCTGGATATCAAAATTAATACAGATTATTAATTTTACATCATCCTTCACAACCTCAAGCACTGTCTAATTCCATCCAGCCTTGGAAATACTGAAAGATACACTTGGGCGGTGGCAGAGCCTTTGGCTTTAAGGTTTTTTTCATGTTCATCTACTTCAGTTTTAGACTTCTATAGCAAATAGGATTTCCCTAATTCCTCTGAGGAATGGATTATGTTACAAGCTCTCCTAGGCATATTTTCCTTTTGTTAAAACTAAATTTACCTATTTCCTCCATTATTTTTTTTTTTTTGCTACAGTAAACAGAATTATCTTATGAACCTGTAGAGCAGTGGAGGCAGAGATTTTTCATAACTGAAATCACTTGCTGAGACTGTGAATATTTCTCTGCTGGGAAACACTATGCCACAGCAACTCTTTTTACATTTTCTTAAAGTTCTGTTTTATTGCTTTCAGAGATACTTTTCTATTGTTCAAAACCAACGCATTTCACCACCAATTTTGACAAGCAAATATTTGGCGACTCTACAAGAACGATAAAGAGGGGGAAAAAAACACCACCAAACAACCACCTTCCTGCTGTTGTCAGTTATGAGTTATCGATTTCCAAGAAAAGAGTTAAATGATGATGATAGAAGAATGTGCAAGCAGAAAAAGAGCTGCTTTCCCCTTTCCTCACCCACAAAATACATTCTGTAGTCTCTCTTTACGCACACAATCGCAGCACTTACTGCCTTAAAGAAAATCGCCTATTTCTCCAAAGAAACTTAAGGTTTAGCACAGCAGAGTCAAATTAAAATGTCTGGACAATTACACTTCTTCATAGCAGAGCTTGAACCATTTAATAGACAGACTTCTTTATACTCAATACCCTGGGGCACTCTGATCTTCTGCTAAAGTCCTTGGTCTCATCTGCTGTAATTGCATGTGTCACAGCCTTCTTTTAGCTTATTATGTATATGACTTCAGTTGCTACAAGGAATTTTTACTACGAGACTTGACATTAAATCTCCTTCCTTACTTTTGTATTTTAGTCCGTGTCAATATTGTTAAAGCAGCAACAAGTGGAAGTGGCAACTGAAATTCTTTTCTTGACAGTGCATCTGGACATATGCAGAGATCTATGTAAACTTTGGCTGTATTTATGCTAAGAAAATGTTTAATTTTATGATACATGTGTTCCATCTTTCTTGTGCTCAGAAGGGTTTCAGATCTTTAATCATGGACTAAATATTACAATGCTGAAAGCGACTAGGATTCCACAACTGTAAATGTCTTTCCAGCTTAAAATAGTCATCTCTATATTTATTGTACATCTCTCCAAAGCCATATCATGCTAGAAATCTTATATAATCATAATGAATGCAATAAAAACCTATTTCTGCCATGCCTCGTGCATTCATTCATGCTGACAGAAAGTGTTGCCTGATAAAGGAGAGTGAAGTAGGATGATTACTATAAAGAGAAGAATAGAGACCCTGATTAGACCCTGATTCACTTTCTTTTTGTCCCTGTGCTCTGTCTTACCTTACACTTCAAATATCCTGAGGGAGAGAATCATAGAATCAACCAGGGTGGAAGAGACCTCTAAGATCATCCACTCCAACCCAGCCCTAGCCAATCAATTAGACCATGGCACTAAGTGCCTCATCCAGGCTTTTCTTGAACACCTCCAGGGATGACAACTCCACCACCTTCCTGGGCAGCCCATTCCAGTGGCAACTTCTGGGAGATTAAATGTGCTGGTGATCTCTATCTAGCCAAACCTTCACTCACATGGAACTTAGGTTCTGTCAAAACATTGAAGTTACTGAAGTGTTTAAGTAAGTAATATTTAAAAATCATTGTAAAGAACTAACCATTCCATGAACTTATAGATAACCTATGAAGGGGAAAAAACCCTCCAAAAACATGTCCTATCCTAAAACCCTATTTTTTTCCTTAACATGATGCAAAGAAATATTATTTTTGTTTAAAACTACTGCAGTGTTGTACTATCTAATGCTTGCATGCAAGCAAAATGAGTTAGTTTTTTAAAGCCCAAGAAAGGGCACCACATCACTGCCTAAACTGTTTGGTGACTAAGCTCTTACCAAAAACTGCTTCTAAATACATGAAGTGATTCCTTTGTAAAAGCCATCTGCTGTCTTTGAAAGACTGAGCATCTGGGTTCCCATCTTGTGTTACTTACCACCCCCAAGGTAGTTGTTCCCCTATTTAGGTCCCCTGAGAAGGGCCCAATCTGGTCTGTATGCTTGCACGTGCCTAACACATACAGATAGATACAGACTTTACACAGGCCACATCAGTCTTGGTTGTATTTAATTAGAAATGATGTCAGCAGGCCAGAGCTGCTGTTTTTCTTCTATTTTAATTGGATTGTAATTAGGCCAATTATCTAATTTCACAATAGCCAAAGCACTGGAGCACCTCATGAGGACTATTATTATTAATAATAATAATTTTACCACTGTATTTTGTTTTTTTTTCCCTGTACTTACATTTTTTTTTCTCTATTAGTAATTTTTACTTGTTAACATAAATCTGTTTTTCAGTCTGTTTTAGCTTCTAAGTCTCTCTTTCATTAAACTTGATCAGTTTGACTTACATGGTACACACTGACAAATCCATAACTCTGCTGTGGACTCATTAAATTCTTCCAAGCCCATCCTCTGCTAGTTTGGGTACAGAAAAGTGCCTAGAACAACTTAAAGTTGGTGGCTGAAGATGTGAAAAATCATTTCTTTTTGATGAGACAAGACAAAATAGGGACAGCCTGAAACACATGTTGCTTGCTCTGGGACAAGATCAAAGCCAAAGGACATGAATACTATCTTGTTGCACCATAGATCAGTCTGAGTGGGGATATCTGTCACTGTTTCTGTCAAAACGACACAACTATCTGCAAACAAGAGTTCAAAATTGAATATGCCACCACAAGAGTGGCACATGACTCTGAGCTGGCAATGGAGGATTTTCCTTGGGAGAAGGAGCCTTACTTTTGTTTCAAGACAAAATAATATTCCCACTGCTTATAACGTTTGGGCATCTAGCTGTGACTGGTACTCTACTCTCTATCTGTAGGATGGTTAGCATCATTAACACCATTTTATAAAGCAAATAACCATTTTCTGTGACTGAAATGGTTACATTTAGGGCCCCTTTCTTTTCCTTCTCAGTCTGTGATGGGCCTGCACACCAGGCAGGTTTCTACTTCCCATTCTTATGAGCTTCAAGATTCTTGTCTCTAGGCTGACTTAGAATCATAGAATCAACCAGGTTAGAAGTGACCTCCAAGATCATCCAGTCCAACCTAGCACCCAGTCCTGGCCAATCAATTAGACCATGGCACTAAGTGCCTCATCCAGGCTTTTCTTGAACAGCTCCAGGAACAGCGACTCCACCACCTCCCTGGGCAGCCCATTCCAATGCCAATCACTCTCTCTGCCAACAACTTCCTCCTAACATCCAGCCTATATCTTCCCTGCACAACTTGAGACTGTGTCCCCTTCTTCTGGTGCTGGTTGCCTGGCAGAAGAGACCAACCCCACCTGGCTACAGCCTCCCTTCAGGTAGCTGTAGACAGCAATGAGGTCTGCCCTGAGCCTCTTTTCTGGGCGGCACACCCCCAGCTCCCTCAGCTTCTCCTCACAGGGCTGTGCTCCAGGCCCCTCACCAGCTTTGTTGCCCTTCTCTGGACACATTCCAGTATCTCAATATCTCTCTTGAATTGAGGAGCCCAGAACTGGACACAGTTCTTAAGAGAACTGAAGGCCGAAGGAGCAAATCAGCCAGTTGGTGGTGATGACACATCACAGGACAGGGAAATGTCAGTGTGCACACACAGCACTGTCTGTAAATTTCAGTAGTTAAAAGTCTTAAGTAGGACTTGAGCCCATGAGGCCTTGGTGGTCAGGGATGCCTTCAGCATGATCTCCTTCCTCCAAGGGCTGAATGAACAGCTCCTACTCCTATGTATGTTTTTTGAGTCTAGATTAGAACTGTTAGATTGATGTGGCAAATAAAGTGGCAAGATGCAATCCTGCTTGCAGAGAGTGCACGTGATTGGGAGCCGGGAGCTAAGCTGCGCTATAAATTCTGTGCTGCCTCACAAAGTTGTGCTATGCTGATTCTGCTCTGTCGCGGTACGCGGGAATCAGACACAGCACTCATAGAGTTATCGTGTAGTTCCAACTTTACTAGGATTCAGCATGGTTATTTATACAGAATACAGCTGCCGTGTAACTTAATGATTGGTTAAGCTCAGAGAGCACGAGGCAAATGCAAGTTTCTGATTGGTGATCATGCGCCTAGCACGCGCCACAGCTGGCTCCATGCAGTTTGCAAGTAAGCATCTGGTTCCTGTTATCACATCCTGCTTGTGTTGTTTTTCATGTAGCTGTTTCCTCATTCTTGCTCGTTCACTTGTCCTGCGATGACCCAAGCACTGGGTCATAGTACTCCAGTACTTTTCCATGTCCTCCGTTGTCCAGAAACTCTCCCACAATTCCCCCTTTTTCTTTAGTCACTATGAGTACTTGCTTAGTTAAACGAGAAACAGTATTATTGATCATGGTTTGAAGGCATGAGCATAGGCAAGGCAATATAAGTAGAACTGCAAAAATAATTATAAGAACAACAAGGCCCATCCGTACTATGGAGGTGAGCCATGGTCCAAGCCCTAGCGACTTTAACCAATCTTCCAGCCCCCATCCAGAGTATTCTTTTAATTGGCTGGTTAGAGCTGTGAGTTCTTGTATATGAGCATGAATAGACTTTGAATGCCCTGAGAGGTTCATACAGCACATACCTTCGAAGTCATCGCATCCATGACCATGCGCTAACAATAAAAAATCAATAGCTGCGCGATTCTGTAAAGTAGCATGGCGAACAGAATCTACATCAAGCAGTAAATCCGAAAGCGCTGCGGAAGTAGCATTTGTTTGTTTAGCAAGCCAACATCCAAGTTCAATTCTCCAGACACAGACTGCTTTTTTAGATTTTCTACCTGCGTCAGTATAAACAGTGAGGGCATCTAAAATGGGCGTAAGTTGTATCACTTGCTGTGGGTGCCAAGGCAAACTGATAAAGCTTTGTAATCGCTTGTCTCCTAACCTTCGTGCCTTCAATTGACCTTGGAACCCTTCTAACGCCAATTGTACAGTGAGAGATTGTGAAATAACCCATTCCAGCATAGCTTGTGTGGAGATATCTATCCAGATTTCAGTTGGTTCCTGCCCTGATACATCTACACACCGCTTTCGACCTTTCATGACTAGAATTGCCAGCGTATCAGTGGGTGTAGTTATGCTGCCCTTTGGATTAATACTAGGGAATAGCCACTCTAATATCTTCCCTCCCCCTTTTTCTTTATCACAAGATTGGCAAAGGAGTGCGATTGCATTATCAATCAAATTACAAATTGCTAAGATCAATGGTTCCCCAGCCCAGCGTCGATCTGCAAAGGCACAAGAGAGTTTTGCAGCAATAGAGTTACACGCGCGTTGTAGGTCAGCAGCATCATAACTAACAGGCTTTGCTGGATCGGTGCCCCGAAGTAACTGGACAAAAGGTGCAAGGTCAGAATTCGTGAGACCAGCTATGGGACGTAACCACTGTAATTCCCCAACTACTTTCTGGGCGTCTGCTAACGTACGAGGCTGAGTCAAAAGAAGGGGTTGTAGCGGATGCACAGCGGTATCAGTAATTTTCCATCCAAGATACTTCCATGGGGATTCACATTGTACCTTTTCCGGTGCAATCACAAGTTGACGCTGAGCAAGCAGTGCAGCAACTGTGGAGACAAAATCTTGTGCAAACGGAAGAGGAGATGCAAACAGAATGTCATCCATATAGTGATAAATAAGCATTTCAGGATAACGTATCCGGATAGGGTGAAGTGCCCATGCAACATACAATTGACACATTGTGGGGCTGTTTTTCATTCCTTGTGGAAGAACAACCCATTCATACCTTTTGTCGGGTTCTCCATGATTTGTGCTACGTAAGGTAAAAGCAAAACGACAAGTATCCTGGGGTTGAAGAGGGATTGTGAAAAAGCAATCTTTTAAGTCAATAACTATCAAATGCCAATTTTCAGGGAGCATAGTGGGCAAGGGTAGACCTGGCTGCAAGGCTCCCATAGCATGCATTTGGTTGTTTACTGCACGCAAATCATGGAGAAGCCGCCAAGTCCCTGGTTTCTTTTTGGCTATAATGAAAATGGGAGTATTCCAAGGGCTAACAGATGGTTTAATGTGCCCAGCATCAAGTTGTTGTTGAACTAGTTGAGCAGCAAGTAATTGACGCTCTTTTGTCATAGGCCACTGTTCAACCCAAACGGGCTGCTCAGTTTTCCATTGGATGGCCGGAGTGGGTGGCGTCTCAACAGTGGCCGTTAAACTAAATTTTGTTGTGGACTAGGAATATTAAGGAGCACTCCCATTTGTGCCATAACATCTCTCCCAAGCAATCCCAGCAGGTCCCCTGGCAATGGCATTACATATGGACAAACAGTGGCTGTTTGACCTTCAGGCAAAGTAATTTTTACAGGTTGCTGTGATTGCATAGGAGATCTCCCTCCACCCACACCATAAACAGAATCAGAAGCAGGTTGTAGAGGCCATTCCGAGGGCCAAACACGCTTGGAAATGATCGTGACATCCGCTCCAGTATCACACATTACCAGAAATTGTTTTTTACAGCCCTTAAGCTCAATAGTAACAGTAAGCAAAGGTCGTTGATGCATTTTTTGTACCAAATTAACCAAATATTTTCCAGTAGAGCCAAAACCATTTGAACCGCGCTCTAATTTTTGCCCCACTGGTGTGGCTGGATGCTGATCCATTAGAATAAGCTGGGCTATAGCTGTTCCTTGTTCAATAGTACAAGGTGGAAACAATGTATATGCAACAATCATAATCTGCCCTGTATAATCTGCATCAATTACACCTGGTAATACGATCAGGCCGTTCACCCCACTAGACGATCGTCCTACCAACAAGGCCCCAACTTGTTTGTTTGTTGATAGTGGACCAAAAGTTGTGGTAGGTATCTTTGTTGGCTTCATGTCAAGAAGGGTTACTGTCCTTGCGGTTTCCAAATCGATTCCCAAGCTGCCTGTGGTTGCTGGACGGGGTAAGTTGCTGCCCCTATTTGTGTCGCAGCGCGGGGTTTCGCGCTCCTCATGCCGTTTTTTGAACTCCGACATACTGTGGTAGCATGATTGTCACGTTGACAGTTGTCACACCATACTGCTACTGTGCAGGTGCGACGAAAGTGTCCTTTTCCCCCACACCTGTAACACTGTGATTGAGTTTGAAGTTTCCCTCTTTGGAGTTTTCTGCCGGACATATTTTGAACGGTAGCTGCAATTAATTTAGTTGTGGGTGACAGTGCAGTTTCTACTGCTACAGCGACTTGTCGGGCATCTGCCTGTTGCCCAGAGCGCAAGGCCAATTCAAGCATTTCAGATACATCTGCCGTTTTTGGGAGTGTAGCCAATACTGCCTTCGTTTTTTCATTAGCATTTTCAAAGGCCAGTAATTTTAACATGCTTTCTTTGTTTTCATTCGGGATCTGTGCGGAGTTCCGAATAGCTGTATGGAGCCGGTCAATAAAATGAGCGTACGTTTCAGTCAGACCCTGTCTAATGCTTGTAAAAGAGAGCGTTCGACCCTCTTCCGGGATAGCATCAAAAGCTCTTAAAGCCACATCCACTACTTCTTGAATCAGAGCTGGTGGGTAACGGATTTGTTCCTGTATATCTGCATATTGTCCTTGTCCAACAAGCATGTCAGCTTGAAGACCAGCTAAGGGGTGGCCTGGTGGTCGTGGGAGATTTTGGGCTTCTCTAGCCAGCCTATACCATTCTTTTCCCCATAACAGGTGTTGGGAGGGTGACAGTAAAAGGCGAGCCAATTCATCACAGTCAAAAGGAATTATTGGTTCTGTTGTATATAACCAACGTAAAACCCCCCTACCAGCTTCAGATTTCAATCCCTTTTCTTTTATGGTGGCAATAGCCTGCTGGATAGCCTTCCATTCATGCCGAGAGAACTCTGGCTGTCCGTTCATATCATGTATTATAGGGCAAGCGAGCACCTCAGGCTTCCATCCTCCCTCAAGTATAGCATCACGCACTACCCCTGACCAGCGCAAAGGCCGTGCTCCTCCCGTTGCGGCCCCAGTTCCTCCTTTTATAATATCGTGCAGAGTAGGTGCTGAGGCAGGAGGAGAGGGAGGGGTTGGGGATAAAGTTGCTTCCATCCTGGCTAATGCCTGCTGCAACCTTTCCTCTAGTGTCTGCATTTGTTGCTGTAATGCCGAAGCCTCAGCTTGTAGTTGGGGAGAAGAGCCGTTTTGTGCCTGCTCCAGAACCTGACCCTCCTCTTCAT
>WAAF01020289.1:0-14519 GCA_013400475.1 Tricholaema leucomelas
GAAGCAATGTGACCTGTGTCATGAAGCAATGCATACCATAAGGAAGATTTTCTTCATGGCTAACCCTAATCTCCTTTGTTGACATTTAAGTCCATAACCTCCTGACCTAGCTGGACTAGAAAGCAGCCCACAAAACCCCTCCTCTTCTTCACAACATTTTCTTGCTCAGTCTCCTTGTCCCTCGGTTCTGACTTTCCCCTAACCCAGACAAACTCAGTTCTTCTGGGTGCGTCCAGAAGCCATTTTCCCACAGTGTTCCCTGCAGAGCACAGGACTTAACCTTCTAGAGCAGCAGTCTTGAAACAAGAGGCAGCAAGGAGGACATGGACCCAACCAGGCTTCCCTCAGCTCCTTTCCTGCCAAGAATAGGGCAGGGCAGGCTGAGAGACAGCTGAGGTTACTATCCAAGTGCAAAACTGTGATTTTTCTTCCTTGGACCCTGCTGGACCCTGCCATGAGAATTGGGTTTTTGTAGGAACTCACTGACCACCCACAGCTTGCAATGCAACTCCTACAGCTAAAGGTCAAAGTCTTTCTGGTTCTAACTGATGACTGAGTGAAATAAGGAAGCTCATTCTCTTTTTTAGGTCTTATGTCTATCTACCTGCATTTACCCCACCACCTGGCTTCTTTCTCCTGGATTGCAGCAGAGCTACCACACTGCCAGGAGCAAGGACACCCTGCAATACTCCACTGCACACTCAGAAACCTAGAAAGAAGTGGAGCAGAACTGGGGGCACAGAGTCCACAGGGCCAGTAGACAGCAGCATTAGGAGTCCCACTGTCCATTTACAAGGTAGAGGAGGGAAAAAATGATACTTAGGTATTCTTAATTGTCTAATACTCAGCACCACCTATGGCTATCATGCACAGAACAAGCACTGCAGGGTAGTTTTGCCTCCCATAAGCAATTTGCCAAGACAGGCAGTCTAGTCTGGTATCTGGTACAGGGATATGGATGTGCTGGATGGTACCCCGAGAAGGGCCACTAAGATGTGCACCCAGGTAGCCAAGACAGCCGATGGCATCCTGGTCTGCAACAGGAGCAGTGTGGCCAGCAGGACAAGGGAGGTTCTTCTGGCCCTGTGCTCAGCACTGCTCAGGCCACCCCTTGAGTGCTGTGTTCAGTTCTGGGCTACTCAATTCAAGAGAGATGTTGAGGTGCTGGAAGGTGTCCACAGGAGGGCGCCAAAGCTGGTGAGGGGCCTGGAGCACAGCNAGGCTGGGTTCTAGGTTGAATTGGATGGACTGGAGATCTCTTCCAACCTCATTGATTCTATGATTCTGTAAAGCTCAGAGGGCTGGAGCTGCTCTGCTATGAGGAGAGACTGAGGGAGTTGGGCTGTGCGGGCTGCAGAGGGGAGGGCTCCCAGGTGACCTTTTGTGGCCTTCCAGGATGTGAAGAGGGCCTCCAAAAAAGATGGGGAGGGAGTTTTTAGGGAGTGACAGGACTGGGAGAAATAGAACCAAGCTAGAAATGGGTAGATTCAGACTGGATGTTAGGAAGTTCTTCACCATGAGAGTGGTGAGAGGCTGGAATGGGTTGCCCAGGGAGGTGGTTGAGGCCTCATGGCTGGAGGTGTTTAAGGCCAGGCTGGCTGAGGCTGTGGGCAGCCTGCTCTAGGGTAGGGTGTCCCTGGGCATGGCAGGGGGGTTGGAACTAGATGATCCTTGTGGTCCCTTCCAGCCCTGACCAAGTCTATGATTTTATAATTCTATGATCTTCCAGGCCTCTGTAAGGATTTCTTTCATTCCAGTTTTACTGCTTGGACCAAGTCTTCTTCTAGTGTAGGGGAAACATCTGCAAGATGGAGCCAGTCTTTAAGAGATCAGCATGGTGCTTTCAGATGTGCAGCTGAACAGCATCCAGCATTGCTGCTGCTGTATCACAGGAGAACCAAAGCAGGAAGAAGAGGGTGGGACATTTTTAAGACATATGGAAAGCATTATCTGAATAGCAGAAATCTGACATAAAACTATAGGCACACACTTTTAGCTCAGAGTTAGGCTCTCCATAGCCCTTGATAGGCAGTCAGGGACAGTAACTTTTTGTTCACAGTGTGCTGAAAGGGGTGGGGGGGTGGGGGTGTCCAACTCCCATTCTCATGCGCCAGTCTCTCTGCTTTTAGTTAAAGCCAAATGTCCCTGACAGAGTGAGTGCAGAGAGGGAAGAGCAACTGGTGAATCTCAGCTGATGCAAAGTGCTGTTTGGCTTGTTTCAAAGGACAGTCAATTGGAAAGGACTTGCCCTAAATCAGTGTGAAACAGACAGATCCCCCCAGAGCACATCACAACGCCAAAGAGCTCCTTAGAGGTGCAGTGCTTCTGCAGAGGGAGGTTAGGCAGGCAGTTTTTCTCTTAAGCCTGTGTTTCTGACAGTTGCCTAGTACCTTTTTTTCCTGCCTTGTGACATTTGTGCTGAGAGATATAAATGACTTCTCTCTCTTTTTTTTTTGCTCCTTAACAACTGCACAATCTCTCCATTTTTTAAGCAGGCAAAGATAGAAGCCGTATTTTATATTGCCTGTAACTGAAGCTGGAGTTTCTCCTGCACAAGGAAATGGTTTTCTTGCTATCTGAAGAGGACATCTCTAATTTACAGGAAAAGCCTTCAGCCCCTTTTTTTTTTTTCCTCCCTAGTTCTCTTTACTCCCCCCTCTCCATCTTAGAAGCTGAAGTTATCCAATAGCTGGCAAAGGAAAACAATAAAATAAAGATGGTTTTGCTCTGTCTCCTGGCACCAAGGAGACCCCAGGTAGTAACATGCTGGCTAATGGAACACAGAAACAAGCACTCTGATAGCTGAGTGGGAGGAGAAGAGGCACTGCTAACCTTGGTGCAGAAAATCCTTGCCACAGCTGCCTGCTCTTCATGGTAGGATTCAGTGTCAGAGGAAGCTGGTTTGAACATGGGAAATTATGTTCCATGAATTTCTGTTTGGCTTTTTGCTTGTGGGGTGGGGTTGTTTTGTTGTTGTTGTTGTTGCTCATTTTCGCCTTAAAAAGCTTAACCATGTTGGCCTCTCTACCTGTGAAATCACAGAATCACAGAATCAGTCAGGGTTGGAAGGGACCACAAGGAGCAGCCAGTTCCAACCCCCCTGCCATGCCCAGGGACACCCTACCCTAGAGCAGGCTGCCCACAGCCTCAGCCAGCCTGGCCTTAAACACCTCCAGCCATGGGGCATCAACCACCTCCCTGGGCAACCCATTCCAGCCTCTCACCACTCTCATGCTCAACAACTTCCTCCTCACCTCCAGCCTGACTCTCCCCACCTCCAGCTTTGCTCCATTCCCCCCAGTCCTGGCACTCCCTGACAGCCTCAAAAGTCCCTCCCCAGCTTTTTTGTAGCCCCCTTCAGATCCTGGAAGGCCACAAGAAGGTCACCTGGGAGCCTCCTCTGCTCCAGCCTGCACAGCCCCAACTCTTTCAGTCTGTGCTCACAGCAGAGCTGCTGCAGCCCTCTCAGCATCCTCCTGGCCCTGCTCTGGACACACTCCAGCATCTCCACAGCCCTCTTGTCCCAGGGGCTCCAGAACTGGATGCAGTACTCCAGGTGGGGTCTCAGCAGAGCACAGCAGAGGGGGAGAATCACCTCCCTGGCCCTGCTGGCCACACTTCTGCTGCTGCAGCCCAGGCTCTGCTTGGCTTTCTGGGCTGCAAGTGCACACTGCTGGCTCCTGTTGAGCTTCTCCTCCACCAGCACCCCCAGGTCCCTCTCCTCAGGGCTGCTCTCCAGACACTCACTGCCCAGCCTGGATTGGTGCTTGGCATTGCCTTGACCCAGATGCAGGACCTTGCACTTGGTCTTGTTGAACCTCCTGAGCTTGGCTTGTGCCCACCTCTGCAGCCTGTCCAGGTCCCTCTGGATGGATCCCTGCCCTCCAGCCTGGCTGCTGCACCACACAGCTTGGTGTGCTCAGCAAACTTGCTGAGGCTGCACTCAGTGCCTCTGTCCATGGCACCAACAGAGATGTTGAACAAGACTGGTCCCAGGACTGATCCCTGAGGGACTCCACTTGAGTTCAAAGGGAATAGATTTATCCATCAGTAGGGGAAGCAGATTGTATTTCTGCAGGCTGTGTAGGTGGGGAAGTGGACTTAAGAGACCCAGCTAGGGCTGGGTGCTAGGTTGGGCTGGATGAGCTTGGAAGTCTCTTCCAACCTGGTTGATTCTTTGATTCTTTGATTCTTAGCTGAGTGCAGAACACTGCACTTTGGCAAGGGCTCCAGAAGCTGTGCATGTGCAAAAGGCCCTGTTCTTCCAAAGCATTTACGCACAGGGCCAGGGCAATGAGGTACTTCCAAGATTAACCTTGTTGTCTTCACTGAAAAAAGACCACCACCAAAACCACGTTGCAGACAGGGCTGGGTGTCAGGAGTTGTGGGGACAGGCTCTGCTCACTGCTCCCTGGGACAGGACAAGGAGCAATGGGTGTAAGCTGCAGCACAGGAGGTTCCAGCTCAACACAAGGGGGAACCTCTTTGCTGTAAGGGTCCCAGAGCACTGGCACAGGCTGCCCAGAGAGGTTGTGGAGTCTCCTTCTCTGGAGCCTTTCAAGGCCTGTCTGGATGTGTTCCTCTGTGACCTGAGCTAGATTGTATGGTCCTGCTCTGGCGGTGGGGGTGGACTGGATGCTCTCTTTGGGTCCCTTCTAACCCCTGACATCCTGTGAGCCTGTGATCCCTAGTGAACCAGAGCAATAGAAAGGCAATAGGGAGACAGCCTACCCCTCCCCTCCATTAGTGAATGCCAAACAGAGGGAAATGCCAGAAGCCCAGGGGGAAATGTTGTCTTCAGCCCTGTCAGTCGTGGACGTGACAGCTGGGACCTTTAAAGGCTGTCCTAGGAGGAAAAGCAGGGCAGTCAAAATGCCAAGCCTGTCAGGAGTGTAATTAACACATCACCTATGGTCTGCTCAGAAATCCAGCACTTACTGCACCTCCAGCTGCTGCATTGTCTAAAATTCTGCTCCTCTGGCAATTCCTGCACCTCGCAATATCCTCCAAGCTACTGCAAAGCCAAAAGAAGCAAATTGTGTGTTGGGAAGATGGAAATCAGTGTGTAGCTCATGAGCACAGACAAGGCAACCTCCAGCTCCTGGGATGGAGTCCAGTTGGAGGCCTGTGACTAGTGGAGTCCCACAGGGGTCAGTACTGGGGCCAGTTCTGTTCAGTATATTCACCAATGACCTGGATGAGGGCACAGAGGGCACTGCCAGCAAGTTTGCTGATGACACCGAGCTGGGTGCAGTGGCTGCCACAGCAGAAGGCTGTGCTGCCATCCAGCCAGGCTTGGACATGCTGGAGAGGTGGGCAGGGAGAAATGGAATGAAATTCATAAGGGCAAGGGGAGAGTCTGGCACCTGGGAAGGAACAATCCCAGGGAGCAGGATAGGTTGGGGACTGAACTGTTGGAAAGCAGTGAAGGGGAAAAGTATCTGGGGGTCCTAGTGAATGAGAGGGTGACCATGAGCTCAGAACTGTCCAGCAGCAGCACACCAGGCACAGCACCTCCAATCCACCCAGAGCCTCAGCATAACAATTGAGGTGTGGCTGAGCACAGTCCCTTTCTCAGGGTGCAGAAGCACAGCATTGCTGCCAGCATGGGCTCCTCCACAGCTCTGGCACACAGGTCAGGGAAGCACTGGAAGGGAAACTGAGGGTGAGCTCCAGGTATTACTGTAAGGAATGACAAACTCATAAGGACAGGGTAAAACAGAGAGAGAGGTGAAAGGGCAAGCATGCAAGAAAGGAAAAAAGAGCTCCAGTAGTGGTTAAGTCTGCTAAGCAAGCAGATTTTTACTGAATGTAACAATCAGCAACAAAGACACACAAGGAAGTTTTCTCTAGAGCCTGGCAGAGAATTTCAAATCCTAACCATACAAAAATAATCTATTTCTGCACAACTAATGCATCACTTTCCCTCCTCTTTCAGGTGAACCTGAAATGATGCAGGTGAAGAACACACCTTACAAACAACACAGGATCTCAGTTAAGAAAATACTGATGAAGGAAATTTCCCCTTGCAAATTTCTATCTCTGAACAACTGACTGGGAGAAGAAAACCCCACAAAGCTCTTCAGTGATACCACTGATTGCTTCATTTCAGAGGCTTCTAGTCCACTTCTTGTGTGGATGTCATTTGCTTGTCTGAACAGCCAGAACAAGAGAGCAGCCCTGTGGTCAACCCATTGGTTCCATTGAACAAAGAGCTTTATCAGGAATTCCTGCATCAGAACAAAGGGAGAATCACAGAGTCACAGAATCTCTTAGATTGGCAAAGCCCTTCAAGCTCATCGAGTCCAATCATTAGTTTCACACTGACAACTCCTTGACTCAACCAAAGCCCTCAGCACAACATCTCATCACTAGGAATAGCTATGGTTGCAAAGGACCACCAGCATCAGCCAGTCCAACCTTCATCACCCAACTGTTGGAATCACAGGTAGTCAGCTCAGAACAATTGCTGAGCAGAGATGGGTTGCAACACAAACCGTGGCAATGAACTGTCTGAGTCAGCATGCAGGAATGAAGACCTGCTAATTAGAAAATGCAAGAAAACAAGATCTTGTTATCTGAATATGCTAAATATGCTAATACTGTGGCTCAGCGGGAAAGAGACATGGCAAATAGACTGTAGATTAGAAGAGACAACTCTTTGCATGATAAGATGACTAATCAACAAGGAGAAATAGTATATATATCTGTGTAGGTTGCTCAAATAAATGGGAACTTTGCTTGCATCAAGCTGTCCCTGATCCCTCAGTCGTGGCACCAGACCATAGCCTCAAGCACCACAGCCCCAAGCACCACATCCACTCTCCTTTCAAACATCTCCAGGGATGGCAACTCCACCACCTCCCTGGGCAGCCTGTTCCAGTGCCTGACCACCTGCTCAGGAAAGAGCTTCCTCCAACATCCAACCTAAACCTCCCCTGACTCAACTTGAGGCCATTTCCTCTTGTCCTATCATTAGTAATTTGGGAGAAGAGGCCAGCTCCAGCCTCACTACAACCTCCTTTTAGGTAAAAGATGCTGCTCTTCAAGTGAAATTTGCTTCCTCTCATCCCTTTTAAGACACCTGACCTCATTTTCCAACCAAAACAGTTCTATGATGCCATGAAGTCAGTCTGATATGAACAGGTACCTGCCAAGAGCTACTCATCAGAAACAAATGAAATGAGGACACTTTTTAGAGGCTGTGTGTTACTGGAAGCTGTTTAAGAAAAGACTTGACATGGATGCCTCCATCCTGCCAGAGTCAAAGAGTCTTGCTTCTCGTCAGGCATCTGTCAGCAAGAGACTCTGGCTGCGATCTTTGCCACTTCCAAACACAGAATCTCTCTCTGGTAGGGAGTATTCTCTGAGAACAGCTCATAGGAGTACAACTGCATTGAAAGCAAAGAAAGATTTCTATCAGGAGACTCTCAAGGTGTCATATCACCTGGAAATGTTCATAACTCCTTTTAAGTAGTGGTAGGGGGCACTAAGGTCCCCTCTCAGCCTCCTCTTCTCCAGACTAACAAATTAAAACCAAAGCAGAATGAAGACTCTAGAGGGACATCTTTTACTCTTGATGGTTGGAAAGGAGTCTGAGCCACAGCAAAGAGCTATCAGCAACCTGATCAGATGGCACTAAAGACAGGAGATAGCAGTATCTGAACACAGGCTCAACAGGCTTTGGAGAGGAATAGCTGCACTCGAGCTGCTGCCACTAGACAAGAGGTTCTTGCTGAGATTACAATCAATGAACAGAGAGACACAACACATTTGCCTAGATCAGTTTTTGTTAAGACCTGTCACTGGTACAGGAAAGGAATAAAATTGCCCTCTTAGTGCAAATCGTTTGCAGCTTTGTGATATTTATCTTGCATCTTTGATCCCTTGTGCTCAGGCTGCTACTGCAGCTCCTCTGGGAGCCATCAATGCACTATTTCTCCCTGGCTCCTGCTTATCTCAGTCTCTGCTACAAAGAGGCTTTTCACAGGCTCACAGGATGTTAGGGGTTGGAAGGGACCCAAGGAGATCATCCAGTCCAACCCCCCTGTCAGAGCAATACTATCTAACACAGATCACAGAGGAACACATCCAGACAGGCCTTGAAAGGCTTCAGAGAGGGAGACTCCACAACCTCTCTGGGCAGCCTGTGCCAATGCTCTGGGACCCTCAAGTAAAGAAGTTCCCCCTTGTGTTGAGGCAGAACCTCCTGTGCTGCAGCTTACACCCACTGCTCCTTGCCATAGAATCAACCAGGCTGGAAGAGACCTCCAAGCTCATCCAGTCCAACCTAGCACCCAGCCCTAGACAATCAACCAGACCATGGCACTAAGTGCCCCAGCCAGGCTTTGCTTCAACACCTCCAGGGATGGTGACTCCACCACCTCCCTGTCCTATCCCAGGGAGCAGTAAGCAGAGCCTGTCCCCCCACTCCTGGCCAGCCCTCAGATGTTTAGAACCATTTATCAAATCCTCTCAGTCTTCTCTTTTCCAGACTAAGAAGTCTCAAGTCTCTCAGCCTCCCCTCATCAGGCAGTGCTCCAGTCCCCTAATCATCCTCATATCCCTCTGCTGGACTCTCTCCAGCAGATCCTGTCCCTCCTAAACTGGGGAACCCAAAACTGAACACAGTTTTCACCTCTGTCCAGTGAAATTTCTTGAATTATCTGGTAAGAGAGAGTTTGAGCCACAATCACAGCAGGCCCAGGAACCTGCCCAAAGGTTACAATAAAGCATGGGGCAGCTGTGCTATGCTGTGCAGTACCAGGAGAGCTTTGCTGGAACTTCTTTACCAGAGACCTGCAGAAGTGGAAGGTGGCTTTGTCATCCAGGAGAAGCACATCTCAAGCAATTAGGCTAATCAAGAGTGATTTCACAGAAAGAGGCATGTATTTTCATCAAGTTCTCTTCAACTAAGGTCTAGCACCAAGCAAAAGGCAGCAAGGACTAAGAAAGCCAAAGAGTTTAGCACATTTAAAAAACAACAACAGCGATTAGCACAAACCACCCCTGTGTTTTCCAAGGGCTTTACAAAACAAAACAATGATGTAATTAAGCCTCACACCTTTGTGAGACAGTTAAGTATTAGTCCCATTCGAGAGACAGGGAAATGGAGGTGCAGGGAGTATGACCTGCTCCCCACCACACATGGAAAACCTAAGAGCAGAGCATCAGATTTGCTCTGTCCCACTCCCAACAGACAAAAAAAGCTCCTCCCACCACAAAGGAAGATCAAGTTCAGGACCATCTGAAGAACCTGAACATATGTAAATCTCTGGGACCTGACTGAAATGCTTCCCAGAGTCCTGTATTGGCTGATGTAGTTGCAAAGCCACTCTCAATAGTATTTGAAAGGTCCTGGCAGTCAGGTGAAGTCCCTGGGGACTGGAAGAAGGGAAACATTTCACCCATGTATAAAAAAAGGTAAGAGGACCCTGGAAGTTACCAACCTGTCAGCCTCCCCTCTGCCTGGGCAGATCACGGAACAAACCCCCCTGGAAGCTGTACTGGAACACATGGAAGATGGGAGGATGATTGAAGACAGCCAACAGGGCTTCACCAAGGGCAAGTCCTGCCTCACCAACCTTGTGGCTTTCTATAATGGTGTAGCTATGTCAGTGGACAAGGGAAGACCAACAGATGTCCTCTATCTGGACTTCAGTGGAGCCTTTGACACAGGCCTCCACAGCATCCCTCTGTCTAAGCTGGAGAGATGTGGGTTTGATGGGTGGAGTGTTCAGTGGATAAGAAATTGATTAGATGATCACATCCAAAGGGCAGTAGTCAGCGGCTTGATGTCCAGATGGAGATGTGTGACAAGTGGTCCCTCAAGGGTCTGTGGTGGGACCTGTACTGTTCAGTGCCTTCATCAAAGATACAGCCAGCAGGATTGAAAGCACTCTCAGCAGATCTGCAGAGGATACCAAGCTGAGTGGGGCACTGCCAAGACTGAAGGACAGGATGTCATCCAGAGGGCCCCGGCCAGGCTGCAGAGGTGAGCTGAGGAGAGTCTCATGAAGTTCAATGAGGCAAAGGTCCTGCACCTAGATCAGGGCAATCCTGGGCATGCACACAGGTTGGGGGATGATGAAACCGAGAGCAGCCCTGCAGAAAAGGACTTGAGGCTACTGGTGCATGAGAAGCTGTACATGAGCCAACAATCTGCACTTACAGCCCAGAGGGCAAATCACATCCTGGGCTGCACCCAAAGAGTGGCCAGAGAGGTGATCCTGCCCCACTACTCCTCTCCGATGAGACCTCACCTGGAGTACTGTGTCCAGCCCTGGGGTCCGCAGCACAGGAGAGACGTGGACCTGCTGGAGCAGATCCAGAGGAGGGCCACAATGATCAGAGGGCTGGAGCACCTCTGCTGTGAAGACAGGCTGAAAGAGCTGGGGCTGTTCAGCCTGGAGAGGAGAAGGCTCTGGGGAGACCTTAAGAGCTACATTTCAATTATCTGTAGGGGAACTACAGAAAAGCTGGGGAGGGACTGTTTAGAAGGGCTTGTAGCAATAGGAGGAGGGGGAATGGTTTTAAAACGAAGCAGGGATATTTAGGTTGGACATAAGGAGGAAGTTCTTTACAATGAGAGTGGTAAAATACTGGAACAGGTTGCCCCAGGCATGTGGGCAAGATTCACAATCAGACTCAACATGGCCTTGGGCAACCTGATCTAGTTGGAAGTGTCCCTGCTCATTGCAGGGGGGTTGGACAAGATACCCTTTGAGGACCCCTTCCAAGCCAATGCAATCTGTCTATCTGTGGAGTTTTAAGTGGTCTGACTGCTTAAAAGATGCTGCTCTTCAAGTGAAATTTGCTTCCTCTCATCCCTTTTAAGACACTTGACCTCATTTTCCAACCAAAACAGTTCTATGATGCCATGAAGTCAGTCTGATATGAACAGGTACCTGCCAAGAGCTACTCATCAGAAACAAATGAAATGAGGACACTTTTTAGAGGCTGTGTGTTACTGGAAGCTGTTTAAGAAAAGACTTGACATGGATGCCTCCATCCTGCCAGAGTCAAAGAGTCTTGCCTCTCGTCAGGCATCTGTCAGCAAGAGACTCTGGCTGCGATCTTTGCCACTTCCAAACACAGAATCTCTCTCTGGTAGGGAGTATTCTCTGAGAACAGCTCATAGGAGTACAACTGCATTGAAAGCAAAGAAAGATTTCTATCAGGAGACTCTCAAGGTTTCATGTCACCTGGAAATGTTCATACCTGTCAGAACATATCTGTCACAACACCTGGAAAGGTTCATTCACTGTGCTGAGGTGTGTGGGAGAGATGATCTGGAGACATCCTAGGGATGAGAACACAACTCTCCACAGCACTTTAAGAAGGTGAGAACATCTGGAACTGTCCACTTATTGTGCTGTGTTAAGAGAGAGATGATCTGCAGACATCAGACATCCTAGGGGTGAGAACACAACTCTCCACAGTCACTTTAAGAAGGTGAGAACACCTGGAAAGCTTCATTCATTGTGCTGTGTTAAGAGAGAGGATCTGCAGACATCAGACATCCTAAGGGTTAGAAGACAACTCTCCACAGTCACTTTAAGAAGGTGAGAACACCTGGAACTGTCCATTTATTGTGCTGTGTTAAGAGAGATGACCTGGAGACATCAGACATCCTAAGGGTTAGAACACAACTCTCCACAGTCACTTTAAGAAGGTGAGAACACCTGGAAAGCTTCATTCATTGTGCTGTGTTAAGAGAGAGGATCTGCAGACATCAGACATCCTAAGGGTTAGAAAACAACTCTCCACAGTAACTTTAAGGTGAGTTCCTCTAGCACACCACCCTCACACTGAACTGGTCAGTGACAGGCTAGGACTACAAATTCCAAAGCACCTGAAAATTCAAGTCAGCAGACTGAATTCTGTAAACTAACAGATCTGGCAGTGCTGCTGCTGCCTGTCTGCAGAGCCAGACAAAACCCCAGCCCTTCCACCTTCAGTTCCACGTGGCCAGATGACACTGCCTAGAGTGCAGGAGGTCATTTTCAGGACAGTTTGACCTGAAGATCCTCCCCGTACTTTCGGATCAGCTTGCCGTGGTTGTGATCCACAGCCCACTGCTGGGGGAGGTGCCTGGGCTGCATGCTGTCCAGGAAGTGCTGCCGCCAGCGCCTCTCCAGCTCCATCAGCGAGCGCAGACCTCCTTTAGCAAAGCACTGCACCACCTTCAGTCCGTGGGGCATGTAGCTCTCGTTGCAGATCCTGCCAAGACACAAGCAGAGTTTATTTTCACACGAATTCTCTGTGCCTGGCAAGGTGATGGAGCAGATCCTCCTGAAGGCTCTGCTAAGGCAAACGGAAGTCAAAGCAGAGGTGGATGGTGGTACCCAGCAATGGCTGCACCAAGGGCAGATCCTGCCTGACAAATTGAGTGGCTTTTTTGATGAAGTTACAGCAGCAGTGGACAAGGGAAAAGCAACTGACATCATCTACCTGGACCCAAGTAAGGCATTTGGCTCTATCCCACATGGCATCCTGGTCACCAGACTGGAAGAACACAGACTGGATGTGTGCAGCACTGCTGGATAAGGAATGGGCTGGATGGTGGCATGCAGAGAGTGATCAAGGGCACAATGTCCACCTGCAGACCAGTGCCAAGTGGCTCCCTCAGGGGTCAGTGCTGGCACCAGTGCTGGTTAACATCTTTGACAGTGACATCGACAGAGGAATCAATGCACCCTCAGCAAGTGTGCAGACAGCACCAAGCTGTGTGGCACAGTCAACTTGTTAGAGGGCAGGGATCAATCCAGAGGGACCTGGGCAGGCTGCAGAGGTGTGCCCAGGCCAACCTCATGACATTCCACAAGGACAAGTGTAAGGTCCTGCACCTGGGTTGGCACAATCCCAAGCACAGCTCCAGGCTGGGTGGGGAATGGCTGAGAGCAGCCCTGAGGAACAGGACCTGGGGGTCTGGGGTGATAAAAAGCTCNCCTTCCAGTATCTGAATGGGGCTACAGGAGGGCTGGGGAGGGACTATTGACAAGGTCTTGCAATGACAGGACAAGGGGTAATGGGATTAAACTGGCAGAGGGGAGGTTCAAAATGGATGTTAGGAAGAAGTTGTTTGCAGTGAGGGTGGTGAGACACTGGCACAGGTTGCCCAGGGAGGTTGTGGAGCACAGAATCATAGAATGTGATCTTTGATTACAACCTCCCTGGAGGTGTTCAGTACCAGGTTGGATGAGGTCTTGAGCAATCTCTTCTATTGGGAGGTGTCCCTGCCTATGGCAAGGGGTTGGAACTGGCTGAGCTTTGAGGTCACTTTCAGTCTAATCCATTTTGTGATTCTAAGCCCCCCCCAGCCCCTTGAGGTTCTGGACCTGTCTCCGATGAACGCAGCAAGATGCTGAAGACACTTTCTGCTGTGGAGCTGAACTACAGACACATGGTAAGCTGACCAAGAAGGAGAGTTTAAAGCTTTGCCTGAGTGCCAGACTGCTTTCTGGAGCACAGTTACCACTGGGAAGCTAGTTTCTTTGAACTGAGAGAGCATTCTGATTTTCTAGCAACACTAAACAAAGCTCTCAAGGTCTATTGCAAGCTCCTCAGGAGACAAGACTGCAAACTGTACAGTGTGCCAATATGCCAATCCAGAGCTCTGATCCTGCTGCTGCATTCCCTGCCTGGGTAAGCTCTGAGTTACAGCAGTGGCACATTACAAACAGCGAGCACAGCAAGGAGAAAACTCTGACTTCATGCAGACACCAGAGAAGATATTTGGGGAGGCTTTGGGAAAGGGGAAAAGAAACTTCTGGTAAGATTCTCGTTAAGTCTCCCTCACGGAAACACAGAATGATGTAGGGACCTTTAAAGATCATCTAGTCCAACTCCCCTGAAGTAAGCAGGGACATTCCCAACTAGATCAGGTTGCTCAGAGCCCCATGAAGCCTGACCCTTAATGTCTCCAGGGATGGGGCCCCCACTGCCTCCCTGGACAACCTGTTCCACCAGTCTCATTGTAAAGAAGGTTTTTTCTAATGTCCAACTTAAATTTATCTTTCTAGTTTAAAACCTTTCCCTTCCTTATCTGTCCCTCAAAAGTCTAAAATAATGGTAGGGAAGCTGGAGAGCAAGATAGGAAGGAGGTTGCATGAAGGGAAAGAGGGGAGGAAACAAGAGCTGTGGTTCACAGACTGCTGCTGGGTCGAGAATCAGGAATGGTGTGGTCAGCAGGAGCAGGGAGGTCATTCTGCCCCTGTACTCTGCACTGGTTAGACCACACCTTGAGTACTGTGTCCAGTTCTGGGCCCCCCAGTTTAAGAGGGACATTGAGATGCTTGAGTGTATCCAGAGAAGGGCAACGAGGCTGGGGAGAGGCCTTGAGCACAGCCCTACGAGGAGAGGCTGAGGGAGCTGGGATTGTTTAGCCTGGAGAAGAGGAGGCTCAGGGGTGACCTTATTGCTGTCTGCAACTACCTGAGGGGTGGTTGTAGCCAGGAGGAGGTTGCTCTCTTCTCTCAGGCAGCCAGCACCAGAACAAGAGGACACAGCCTCAGGCT
>WAAF01020289.1:19075-36865 GCA_013400475.1 Tricholaema leucomelas
TACAAGAGAGTGTCAGCTCACAGGCAAGGTGCCTAAGCCTACATATTAATGAGCTCTCTAAAACCTGGTGCGAACAGCAATTACTTCACTAATCCAAGAGAAATGCTCCAAAAAGGCTTCTGCAGCACTGAGAACCCAAACACAGGAGATCATGGGAATAATGAAGCTGAAAGATAAGCCCCTATGCTTACACAGTGATGGAAAGCCCTGCCTGGGCAGTCTCTGGTTGTTGTGGCAGCATGTGGAAGGGCTCTGCCTTGCAGAAAACTCTGCCCTCATCTCCCAGCCTCCTTCAAAGCAAACTAAAGAAAGGAACAGGCTGAACCTAGGGGCAGTGGCCAGGGATAAAGACATGTCACAATACACCGTCCGAAAGCTTCCCTCCTTCTCTCCAATAGCATCAGAGAAGTACTCAGCAGAGTTCTACCAGCTCAGAAAAGGCTGACAAAAGGATTCAGGCTGGAGAGGAGAAGGCTTCCAGGTGACCTTATTGTGGCCTTTCAGTATCTGAAGGGGGCTACAAGGAAGCTGGGGAGGGAATTTTTAGGCTGTCAGGGAGTGATAGGATTGGGAGGGAACAGAGCAAAGCTGGAGGTGGGGACATTCAGACTGGATGTTAGGAAGAAGTTCTTCAGCATGAGGGTGGTGAGAGCCTGGAAGGGGTTGCCCAGGGAGGTGGTGGAAGTCCCATCCCCAGAGGTGTTTAAAGCCAGGCTGGATGAGGCTCCAGACAGCCTGAAAGACCAACCCTGCCTGTCTGCAACCTCCCTTCAGGTAGTTGTGTGGAGTAATAAGGTCTGGAGCAGCTCTGTTATGAGGACAGACTGAGAGAGTTGGGCCTGTGCAGTTTGGAGAAGAGGAGGCTCCCAGGTGACTTTCTTGTGGCCTTCCAGGATCTGAAGGGGGCCTCCAAAAAAGCTGGGGAGGGACTTTTCAGGCTACCAGCGAGTGACAGGACTGGGGGAAATGGAGCAAACCTGGAGGTGGGGAGAGTCAGACTGGACATGAGGAGGAAGTTGTTCAGCATGAGAATGGTGAGAGCCTGAAATGGGTTGCCCAGGGAGGTGGTTGAGGTTAAGGCCAAGCTGAATGAGGCTGTGGGCAGCCTGCTCTAGGGTAGGGTGTCCCTGCCCATGGCAGGAGGGTTGGAACTGGCTGATCCTTGTGGTCACTTCCAACCCTGCCCGATTCTATGATTCTACTTTTTCTGAGTTCCATGGTGAGGGAAAACCTCCCAAAATAATAATCACAGAAGAAGTCTCCTTCCTCCAAGCATGGGCAGTTCAGCTGATTGGAGATACTTCCCAACTCTAAATGAATCAATAATACAATCAAACAGATCTGTAGAAAGGAAGGGTGAAAAAGGACTTTGGAAATCATATCCAGCCTTGTTAGGGACCAGAGCCATGCTGTTAATAATGCACTAAAATCCAGGGAGCCTACAGATCTCTCCTGAAGCCAAGTAGGGTTAAACACAGTAAGTACACAACAAGCATGGGGAGATCTCCACTAAGCTTGGAATGCAAGTTTGTTCAAACTGTAATCCTCCCATGAGGGGTAGTCCTTCTGCTTTGTATGACACAGGCTCCTACTGAAAACCATACATGGATCTCAAGGGACTTGCTTCCCACACACAAGACCATTAATGACTGCTAATGAAATCAGTGTTATTGATTACATTTAAATGCCTCCACTGCCAATCCAATAAGCTTGAAAAAGAGGAAATAGTAGAATTACTGTCATTTGGAAAGAAAGCCAATTACAGACACTTTTAGGTCCCACATTTAAGATCACAGGATGCCAGGGGTTGGAAGGGACCCAAAGAGATCATCCAGTCCAACCTCTCTGCCAGAGCAGGACCACACAATCTAGCTCAGGTCATACAGGAACACATCCAGACAGGTCTTGAAAGGCTCCAGAGAAGGAGACTCCACAACCTCTCTGGGCAGCCTGTGCCAATGCTCTGGGACCCTTACAGGAAAGAAGTTCCCCCTTGTGTTGAGCTGGAACCTTCTGTGCTGCAGCTTACACCCATTGCTCCTTGTCCTATCCCAGGGAGCAGTGAGCAGAGCCTGTCCCCCCAGCCCTCAGATATTGATAAACATTTATTAGATCTCCTCTCAGTCTTCTCCTCTCCAGNATCTGCTGGACAGACTCTGCTCAATGCCCCTCAAGATCCCATTGCCCCTCCTGGCCACAAGGGCACATTGCTGCGCCATGGATGTTCTCCACCAGCACTCTCAGATCCCTCTCCACAGGGCTGCTCTCCAGTGACCATTTTTATTAGATTGCATCCAAACAAACCCAAACACCAACGAGCTCTCCATGTCTTCCCTTGACTGACCTTAAAGAGACCTCTCCAACTCGACTCTCATTAGCAAAAGGCTCCAAGAATTCAGGACTTACTCCACAAAATCACTTGCAGGGTGGGAATCCTGAATCCAACAACGGCTGCCTCTGCAAGAGCAAAGCAGCTCCTTCCCTCCCCTCTCTCCCTGGTCAACACAAAAGTGTTGTGCTTGGATCATGCCACAGACAGTTCCTTCCTGTGCCCTCTGGCATCTCACATAGTGTTTTACCCCTCCTAACCTTAGCTTTCAGCTCTTGTCAGTACCCTGACATCTCTGTGCCCACAATGACATCAGGCAGCACAGTACAGACAGCAGTTTGTGAGACAGCTGCTGCTGAAAGGACAAACTCCATGCAGTTGCCATCTTTCTCCTGGAGAAGCTGCACATCTGCTTGGGTGATAAATGCCACCCAGACAGCCAGCTGCCTGCTGCTGGGACCCCAGCCAACACCTTCCTGGGAGAAGGCAGGCCAAAAGCTGAAGACAACTTCTCAACGTGCTCATGATCTAGCTCAGATCCAAGTCCTGCCCTCACTTTCAATACCACTTAAGAGGGAAAAGAGAAAAACAGAAACAGGACTGCCTCCCATGACTGCTAGGTCCTGTACTTCATAGAAAAAAACACAGAATCAACCAGCTTAACAGAGACCTCCAGGCTCATCCAGCCCAACCTAGCACCCAGCCCTAGACAATCAACCAGACCATGGCACTGAGTGCCTCCTCAAGGCTTGGCTTCAACAGCTCCAGGCATGGTGACTCCACCACCTCCCTGGGCAGCCCATTCCAATGCCAATCACTCTCTCTGCCAACAACTTCCTCCTAACATCCAGCCTAGACCTGCCCTGGCACAACTTGAGACTGTGTCCCCTTGTTCTGTTGCTGCTTGCCTGGCAGCAGAGCCCAACCCCACCTGGCTACAGCCTCCCTTCAGGGAGCTGCAGACAGCAATGAGCTCTGCCCTGAGCCTCCTCTTCTGCAGGCTGCACACCCCCAGCTCCCTCAGCCTCTCCTCACAGGGCTGTGCTCCAGGCCCCTCACCAGCTTTGGCGCCCTCCTGTGGACACCTCCTAGCACCTCAACATCTCTCTTGAATTGAGGAGCCCAGAACTGGACACAGCACTCAAGGGGTGGCCTGAGCAGTGCTGAGCACAGGGGCAGAAGAACCTCCCTTGTCCTGCTGCCCACACTGCTCCTGAGCCAGCCCAGGATGCCATTGACTCTGCTGCCCACCTGAGTAGCTTTCCTAGCTCACATCATCCCCTTTATGTAATGAACAGAGCATTCCAGGCTTTCCACATGTGGTGCTGTGTGTAGAAGGTGCCCCTAAACTTACCGTGCAGAGTATCCCACACCCAGAGGCTTCCGCTTCTGCCTGCGCGGATCTCTGCCCTGCTGGCTGCCCGAGGGCTGCCCGTTCGCCAGGCACCTCCGGCTCCTTGTCTTCTGAGGAGACTGGCCCTCTCCACTCTTCTCCTCTCCTGTGCTGCCACTCCTTCTTCCTCTAAATGGGATATCCACCAGGCCCCGGCATTTACCCAGTGCCTTTTCCCAAGCAGCAGCTGAGGTTTCACCATCAGACGTGGCAGGGAGACTGGCACAGCCCAGCAAATGGAGGAACAGAGCCACTGAGACCTGGGCATCCCTAGCAGCATAGAGGACCTGCAGAAAGGGTAGAGACTGAATCACAGAATGTCAGGGGCTGGAAGGGACCTCCAAAGCTTATCCACAGAATCATAGAATCAACCAGGTTGGAAGAGACCTCCAAGCTCATCCAGCCCAACCTAGCACCCAGCCCTGGCCAATCAACCAGACCATGGCACTAAGTGCCTCCTCCAGGCTTGGCTTCAACACCTCCAGGGATGGTGACTCCACCACCTCCCTGGGCAGCCCATCCAGCCCAACCCCCTACCAGAGCAGGACCTCCTCAAGCAGACCACGGAGGAACACGTCCAGGCAGATTTGGAGTATCTCCAGAGAGGGAGATTCCACAACTCCCTGGGCAGCCTGTTCCAGTGCTCTGTCACCCTCACAGGGTAAAAATTGCTCCTCATGTTTACATGAAACTTCCTCTGCCTCAGCTGCCACTCATTGCCCCTTGTCCTGTCGCTGGGCATCACCCAGCAGAGTCTGGCTCCAGCCTCCTAGCACACACCTGCACATCTTTATAAACATTGATGAAGTCACCTCTCAGTCTCCTCTTCCCTAAGCCCCATCTTCCTCAGACTCTCCATGTAAGAAAGATGTTCCATTCCCTTCATCATCTTTGTAGCTCTGCACTGGACTCTCTCAAGCAGTACTGACAAGCAGCAAACACCCCCAAACATTATCGGTCTTTATCATTTGGTATAGAATTAGTCAGGGTTGGAAGGGACCACAAGGAGCAGCCAGTTCCAATCCCCCTGCCATGCCCAGGGACACCCTACCCTAGAGCAGGCTGCCCACAGCCTCATCCAATCTGCATTTAAACCCCGCCAGCCATGGGGCCTCAACCACCTCCCTGGGCAACCCATCCCAGCCTCTCACCACTCTCATGCTCAACAACTTCCTCCTCACATCCAGTCTGAACCTACCCATCTCCAGCTTTGCTCCATTGCCCCCAGTCCTGTCACTCCCTGAATAGTCAATAGTATAGTCAAGTGTGAGGCTGGATTCATTTCCTTTTGAAGCTCACAAAGAGTTCTGGCAGCGGAGCCACACTTTCACAACGTCACCACACTGCCCACCAGCAGTCAGTCAGATTTAAATACTATGGGGGGACAGGCAGGGACTGATTAAAAAAAGAAATAAGCCAGCCCTTGAGCATCCTTCTGTCCCACCAAGCTCCCTTGGGACAGATTTAAGAGCATTGTGAGAGGTTATTTATACTGCCACTCCCTCTACCGGTCACTGATTTTGTAGACGTCTGCAGCACGACTAAAGTGAGCAGGAAAACAAATCAGAATGGCCTCAAGATCACAGAATCACAGAATTAAGCAGGTTGGAAGAGACCTATTGGATCATTGAGTCCAACCTATCACCTAACTGTGTCCAGTTCTAGGCCATTCAATTCAAAAGAGATGTTGAGGTGCTGGAAGGTGTCCAGAGAAGGGCAGCAAGGCTGGTGAGGGGCCTGGAGCACAGCCCTGTGAGGAGAGGCTGAGGGAGCTGGGGGTGTGCAGCCTGCAGAAGAGGAGGCTCAGGGCAGACCTCATTGCTGTCTGCAGCTACCTGANCTCCAGGGATGGGGACTACACCACCTTCCCAGGCAGCCCATTCCAATGCCAATCACTCTTTCCATGTAGAATCTCTTCCTAACATCCTACCTAAACTTGCCCTGGCACAGCTTGAGGCTGTGTCATCTTGTTCTCTCCCAAGGTGCTGGGGAGAAGAGACCAATCCATCTGGCTACAACCTCCTTTCAGGTAGTTGTAGAGAGCAATGAGGGCTGCAGCAGCTTTGCTGTAAGGACAGACTGAAAGAGTTGGGGCTGCGCAGTTTGCAGAAGAGGAGGCTCCCAGGTGACCTTCCTGTGGCCCTCCAAGATCCGAAGGGGCCTACAAAGAGGCTGGGGAAGGACTTTTTAGGCTCTCCAGGAGTGCCAGGAGTGGGGGGAATGTAGAAAAGCTGGAGATTGGGGAGATTCAGAATGGACATGAGGAGGAAGTTGTTCAGCAGGAGAGTGGTGAGGGCCTGGAATGGGTTGCCCAGAGGGGTGGTTGAGGCCCCATGGCTGGAGGTGTTTAAGGCCAGGCTGGCTGAGGCTGTGTGCAGCCTGCTCTAGGGTAGGGTGTCCCTGCCCATGGCAGGAGGTTTGGAACTGGCTGATCCTTGTGGTCCTTTCCAACCCTGACTGGTTCTATGAATAAGGTCTCCTCTGAGCCTTCTCTTCTCCAGATATGGTGAAAAGGGTCTCCAGGATCCCTCTCCAACTTTACACTGACTCCTACAGATTGGAGCACATAAAACAACAATAAGGTGGGGGTTTGGGTGCACAAGCACTTCCTGAATGGATTTTGCTTTATAGAACTGTCAGGACTATAGGAAAACAAGGGTCAAGAACCCAGAGAAAAGAGCAGAAATTATCTTCATTAAAAAGGAGGGAAATGCAGGCACAGAGTCCAAAATGAACTTCAGAACAGAGTCAGGGATAAGGTATTGAGGCAGAACTCAAAAGATGGCTGAGATGTCCCTGTTGTAATGCCTCTTCTCTAGTAAGAAGGTTGCTTTTACTCCCAAAAGTACTAATTTGGAGACAAACCTGATCTTGTGCCAGTTCTTCCGCCTCCCAGTTGCTGCAACGCACGTGAGGAGATTTGTCGAGTGAGCAGTTCAGGACTTTCTCAGCTAAAGACTTAAGGCTAAGGGGGCTGTCAAGTAGATCCTTCCTTCAGGTTAAAAAAGAAAGTGAAACATGTTAAAACCAAAGCTACACACCCATGTGAATGCAGGTGGCCTCATGCACCCCAAACCTGCTTGAACACAAGACACACGATGCATGGCTCCCACTCCAACACAAACTACTGGCTGTCAGCCTAACTGGCCCTCTCCCTCCCCTATGCTAAAAGCTCCCTGCCAGATTTAGTCATTATCTAATGTCTGCAATATGCAAATCAGGCAGGACTGGTAGTTGGTAAGACTTAAGGCTGAAGCATTGGGCTCTACTCATTCTGAGCTGAAGAGGTCTACAGAGAATCATACAATCAACCAGGTTGGAAAAGACCTCCAAGCACCCAGCCCTGGCCAATCACAGAATGGTTTAGGTTGGAAGAGACCTCAAAGCTCAGCCAGTTCCCACCCCCTGCCATAGGCAGGGACACCTCCCACTAGAGCAGGTCGCTCAAGGCCTCATCCAACCTGGTCCTGAACACCTCCAGGGAGATAGCAGCCACAACCTCCCTGGGCAACCTGTGCCAGTGTCTCACCACCTTCACTGCAAACAACTTCTTCCTAACATCCAGTTTCAATCTCCCCTCTGACACTTTAAACCCATTCCTCCTCATCCTGTCACTACATGACCTTGTCAATAGTCCCTCCCCAGCCCTCCTGTAGCCCCCTTCAGATACTGGAAGCCCACTCCAAGGTCTCCTCCAAGCCTTCTCTTCCCCAGGCTGCAGAGCCCCAACTCTTGTAGTGTGTCCTCATAGCAGAGCTGCTGCAGCCCTCTCAACATCTTCATGGCCCTCCTCTGGATTGGCTCCAACAGTTCCATGTCCTTCTAGTGCTGGGAGCTCCAGAACACGATGCAGTACTCCAGGAGGGGTCTGATGAGAGCAGAGCCAAGGGGCAGAATCCTCTCCCTTGCCCTGCTGCCCACACTGCTCTTGCTGCAGCCCAGCACAGGGCTGCTGTCTGGGCTGCACTCACACTGCAGGCTCCTGTTGAGCTTTTTATCACCCCAGACCCCCAGGTCCTTTTGCTCAGGTCTGCACTCAGCCATTCCCCACTCAGCCTTGATTGGTGCTTGGGAATCAACTAGACCACGGCACTAAACACCCCATTCCAGGATTTTCTTGAACACATCCAAGGATGACAACTCCACCATGCAACAGCCTCATGGAATTTGCCGAGTATTGTGCTTCAGCTCTTAAGAAGTCCTGGCATGGTGACTCTGTGAGGAGAGGCTGAGGGAGCTGGGGGTGTGCAGCCTGCAGAAGAGGAGGCTCAGGGCAGACCTCATTGCTGTCTACAACTCCCCGAAGGGAGGCTGTAGCTAGGTGGGGTTGGGCTCTTCTGCCACGCAAGCAGCAACAGAAGGGGACACAGTCTCAAGCTGTGCCAGGGGAGGCCTAGGCTGGATGTTAGGAGGAAGTTGTTGTCAGAGAGAGTGATTGGCATTGGAATGGGCTGCCCAGGGAGGCGGTGGAGTCACTGTGCCTGGAGGTGTCGAAGCAAAGCCTGGATGGGGCACTTAGTGCCATGGTCTGGTTGATTGCCCAGGGCTGGGTGCTAGGTTGGGCTGGAGGAGCTTGGAGCTCTCTTCCAACCTGACTGATTCCGTGATTCTATGTTCTTGGACTGCAATTGTCAGTCTGTTTTCTGAAACTACCCTGAGAGCTCCAGATCTCTTGCCTTGCTATCCTTTAGCAAACGAAAATCACTTTAAAAATCTTTCCAGCAAAAAGGATGCCTTAAACTGAGCTGCTTCTTCCTTCAGACACTCACCGCTGTCTCATGGCCAAATACCGGAGATCCACGCTCCCTCTGACTGGAAGGCCATAATCGTGAAGCAATTTGCAAGCATCCTCCCAGCACCCTACTCCAACCTTCAACACAGTGCTATCTGCCATGATGTCCACCAGGCTCTTTGGGATAGCCTGTCCACTGTTGACAAGCCTGGGCAGCCGAACGAGAATGCAGAGGCCACTGGAAGAAGCCATCTGTAGGAGGGACACAGGATTTGGTTTGCCTTCCACAGACACCTGAAACAAAGACAAAAGTCAGAGATTAGGTTAGAGTGTTATTAGCAGCACAAGCTGCAAAAGAGGACAGAACAGAGAGGAAACACACATCAGTTTGTACAGCTAAGTACTATTACACGTGTCTAAAAACCACACCATCTGTTTCACAGCATTATTGTCCCCCAGCTACTCCCTGCCACACTCCTACCTGTAGGAGTGCTGGTTTGAGGATAATTGGAATATTTTAATTAGAGGAATTAGATGATAGGCTGTGAAAAGGAATCAATGGTGATGTCTGCATCACTCATAGGGTTGCTGAGATCTACAAAAGCAAGAACACAAACATAGGTAACAGAGTCTCTATCTGTCGGAGTTGGTGTCTCTGTCTTCGCCCTGGGCTTCTGCTGCTCTGCTTGGATCTGTGTAACCCAACTAATCATTCTGCTTCTAACCCCCCTTGCCAATCCTTCTAGCTCACCTTGCATGTAAGGCAGACTCTGGGATAAGGTAGAGGGGTGGAAAGCAGGTGGAAGCATGATTGGGAGCCCCTCCTGGGGACTCTGGTTTCTGGGAGGGCTGCTGTGTTTCTGTGTTACTGTTAACTTGTATAGAACTGTAAATAATTGTAATATACTGCAAACATCTGCGTGTACCTTGTGCTAAGCTGTGAATGTAAAGCTTCATTCCTTAACTGCCAGCCAGCTGAGTCTAGTCTGGGTGAATTTACTGTGTGGATGTGTGGGTAACTCCCAAACCATCACACCTTGTTCAGGTCAAGTAATTTCCCAAAGGTTGGCTGGGTTGCTTTGAGAGGCCAGCTGGCAGAAGGCAATAGGTGTGCAGCTCTGTGTGGTGCCATTGCTTGCAGACAGCCTAATGGGTTACAATAAGATCACAGAATCATAGATCATCCAGTCCAACCTATCACCCAGCCCCAGCCAATCAATCAGACCATGGCTCCAAGTGCCCCATCCAGGCTTTGCTTCAACCCCTCCAGGGACAGCGACTCCACCACCTCCCCGGGTAGCACAGAAGTGGAGAAGGAGCCATCCCAACCACAACCTTTGCCCACATTGCTGGGGCAAAAGAAAGCAAATACCTGCAGATGGATACAGGACAGGAAGATTGACAGGGGTCTGGGACAGCACCCTCCAGTATGGGGTGTATTACTTTTAACTTGTCTATTTCTGTCTACAGCTGTATAGATTGTAAATACCTGCTTGTACTTTGTGCTAAGCTGTGAATATAAAGCTTCATTCCTTAACTTCCAGCCAGCTCAGTCTAGTCTGGATGAATTCATTATGGCTTCATAACTCCCAAACCATCCCAGAGAGAAACTTTACCCATTTATTGTAAATACCTCCTTGTACTTTGTGCTAAGCTGTGAATATAAAGCTTCATTCCTTAACTTCCAGCCAGCTCAGTCTAGTCTGGATGAATCAATGTGTGTGGGTAACTCAAATCATCCCAAAGAGAAACATTCCCCATTTCACCCCTTTCCTCATAGCTGAGCTGGTGGAAGAAATTAAAGAGATTTCTTAACCCATACCAGCACAAAGCCACCCATTACATAAATGATCATGGCAAACACATTAACTGTAGTTTATACTAACAGCTATGGGGTGAATACATTCCCAGCCAAAATAATGGCAAAGCCAGGCTTTAGGAATTACTCAAAGCCTGGTTTTGAGAGTTCAGACATGCACACACATACGACTGGACCAGGAACTCCACTTTCTGGCAGTCTCAGTGACTTAAACCCACATATCAGTAGTATCCTCTTTTTTTTACCATAGTACAGTCAGTTTCTCACAGTTCAGACAGGGCATACAACCAGTGAATTAAAACCTTGCAGTCAGCACACTTAAACGTGTGAACGACCAAAATTAGCAGCTACTTCGCTGCTGTCAAGGTAGATAATCACACAGGCAGTTTCAAAAGTCAGTCTTCTTGTATCCAATTAAGCAATTGTATCCATCCTTACATCCATTTGGGTCCACCCTCAGCGATTTGAGGGTGCTCAGGTAGAAACAGGTAAGGATAGCCAAGAAGGCAAATGCCATGCTGGCCTGGATCAGGAATAGTTGCGGCTAGCAGGACAGGGGAGGTTCTTCTGCCCCTGTGCTCAGCACTGCTCAGGCCACACCTGGAGTGCTGCATCCAGTTCTGGGCCCCTTAATTTAAGAAAGATGTTGAGGTGCTGGAAGGTGTCCAGAGAAGGGCAGCAAGGCTGGGGAGGGGCCTGGAGCACAGCCCTGTGAGGAGAGGCTGAGGGAGCTGGGGGTGTGCAGCCTGCAGAAGAGGAGGCTCAGGGCAGAGCTCATTGCTGTCTGCAACTACCTGAAGGGAGGCTGTAGCCAGGTGGGGTAGGGCTCTTCTTCCAGGCACCCAGCAACAGAAGAAGGGGACACAGCCTCAAGCTGTGCCAGGGTAGGTTTAGGCTGGAGGTTAGGAAGAGGTTCTACAGGGCAAGAGTGATTGGGCTGCCCAGGGAGGTGGTGGAGTCCCCATCCCTGGAGGTGTTTAAGAGGAAGCTGGATGAAGCACCTAGTGCCACGGTTTAGTCAATTAGAAGGGTTAGGTGATAGGTTGGACTCAGTGATTCTAGAGGTCTTTTTGCAACCTGGTTAATTCTGTGATTCTCTGATGTCCCCCTGCGATGTGCAACACGAAGCAGAGTCGCTGCTGGATCACTCACCCACTCACAGTCGATTCCTAGCACCGGCCACTTCTTCAGCTCCTTCTTCAGCAAAGGCTCCACACGATCCCACTCCTCCTGCTCTGAAACTATCACTATGTCTGCACCAAGGGTCCTTTCTAGCCAGGAAAAGCTGGGAGATGTGAAGAAGGAAAGCACCTCCTTATCCTCTGCATTGACCAGTGTCCCGTCTGGCACGTTCACACCTGCTTCCTCTGGCTGACCAGCACAGCATGCTTTTCCTTTACGACGCTGGGCTGCTTTCCACAGAACCAGGCCCCCCAGTGCAACACCCAGCAATGTAGCCAAAGTAACTGTCACTGCTGTTTGCTTAGGCATCTTTATTGTATTTGGCTTTTTAATCTCCCTTTTCCCCCCTCAAAACGGCATTGTAGGATTTTAGCATGGCCTGCAAAGAAAAAAAATGAGAGAAGTGGAAATCAAACACAACTTCAGGAAATGGGTTAAGAGGTATTAAATGCACCCACTGGTCTCATAACAAAAGATTCTAATCATAATTGACATGATCCTGGAAGAATAAGGATTGGGTCCCACTTTGATAGACTGGGGTTCAGGGACAGACTCCCGTAGTGGGCACTAGCAGGAGCCTGAACGCTGCCCTTGGTCACATCACCAAAACCTCTAAAGAGAATCCATTGATTTGTGCTCATACAAATAGATAGAATCATAAAATCAACCACGTTGGAAGAGACCTCCAAGCTCATCCCAACCTAGCACCCAGCCCTAGACAATCAACCAGACCATGGCACTAACTGTCTCATACAGGCTTTGCCTGAAACACTTCCAGGGACAGCGACTCCACCACCTCCCTGGGCTGCCCATTCCAATGCCAATCACTCTCTCTGCCAACAACTTCTTCCTAACATCCAGCCTAGACCTCCCCTGGCACAACCTGAAACTGTGTCCCCTTCTTCTATTGCTGGGTGCCTGGCAGAAGAGCCCAACCCACACCTGGCTACAGCCTCCCTTCAGGTAGTTGTAGTCAGCAATGAGGTCTGCCCTGAGTGTCCCGCTTCCACTAACTCTACTATTTCAAAAGTAAACTAGTCGGGGATATTATTAACACCTTTTAGCTCAGTTTGGAGTCAGGACAAGATGAAATCACTGCAGAATAAGCATATCCATTCATGCATTAGTAAACAACAGGTATCATCCGTTACATTCACATTCATATTAAGGTCAAACGGCTCTTGAGGCACTGAAAAGCCCTGAACTAGCAGCTCTTTAGAACACAGAATAACAGAATCAACCACGTCGGAAGAGACCTCCAAGCTCATACAGTCCAATTTATCACCAAGCCCCATCTCATCAATGAGACCACGGCAGCGAGTGCCCCATCCAGGCTTTGCTTGCACACTTCCAGGGACGGCGACTCCACCACCTCCCTGGGCAGCCCATTCCAACGCCAATCACTCTCTATGTGAAGAACTAAGAAACGTAGCTTCCCTTCAGCACACCGAAACCAGTCCTGGCCCCGCATAATGCACGGACTCGATGATCTGTAAAAGGTCTTTTTCATCCGATACGATTCTATGATTCTGAGATCCCCATCTTGGAACCCACCGCGTTGTTATCGAAGCTCTGCGTGCCCTGCAGTGCCGGTGCTGGCAGAGCCTGCACAGCCGTGCAGAGAGCATGGGCATGGCCACCTGCCCCAGCCGTGACGTGCCCCTGGTAACCCGCCCGAGAAGAGGGGCAGCAATGAGAGCCACCCGCAACTATGGCCTCTCTGCTCGTCAAAGCAGCTGCTGCCTCTTTGGGAACGGGGAAATGCCGGGAGAGAGAGCGGCACCGCTCCGCCAGAAGCCGCGACCTGCCCAACAGCCCCCGGCGCTGCGCCACACCATGCGCGGGGACGCCGGACCGGACAGTGGTGCACCGAGGGTAGGCCGGCGCCCCGAGGCCGAGGCCTGGCCGCCGTAGTACCCCTGGAGAGAACAGAGAGCGCGTCCTCTGGGATGCCTCGCAGGTCTGGCGGGACGGGAGCGGGTAGGGCCGAAGCTCAGCTTCCCCCGAAGGTCGCGGCTTCGCAGGCAAAAGGCCCGGTTGCCGCCTCCGCAGGGAAGAGAGAGGCGGGAGGTGCCGCTGGCCTGGCCGAAGACGCCGTGGACTCACGGGCGCAGCCCGCCCCACGATGCGCACAGCACTCTCCCCCTCCTAACCCGTGCCGCGCCGCCACGCGAACCCAGCCGGGGCGCTCACCTGCCTGTCCGGCATCTGCCTCTCTACGGAACGCTTGTCGCCGGCGTCAGGAACCCCCCCCCGCCAAGGTAGTCGCTGCGGACACCGGGAGGCTTATGAGTGGCGGACGCTTCCTCTTCCCGGCGGTGGGCGCTGCCATATTGTACGGCAACTGCCGGCTCAGAGGTTCTCGGTACCGGCTCGCAGCACCACGGCGTCTCTGGGGGGCCGTGACCGGCTCCTCCGTGGACGAAAGAGTGTGCTTCCACTACTGTCACTTGGGACAGGTCGTGCCCGCCACCGTCTGTGTGGTTGTCTCGCCGGACGCTGTAGTCGAGGCGGCGGCCCGACCAGGGGCCGAGGGAGCAGCAGAGGCTGGCGAGGTTGCGGTGGCCGCGGTCGAGGCCCTGGAGAGGCGTTAGCATGACTCCAGCAGGGGTTAGCATCTCACAATTCCTGCTGCGGCCGCGAGTATTAATGCAAATACTGCCAACCCAGCAGCTGTTGGACGGAGCTGGGCTGCTCGCTCGCAGCGGGGAAGCTGCGGCTGCGTGGTCGAACCCCCGCGCCCACGCAGCGCCGTGAAGCGAAGCCAGGCTGTGGGGAGCAGGCAGAGGGTGGCTCCCCGCTCCTCGGGCAGCAGCGGCAGACAGCGACCGAGGAACTGGGGGAACGAAAGAGAGACGAACAACGGCAGACCGGAAAGGGAATTCCTTCCAATTCCTCTGCCATTGGCAGCGTTTCTCTTTCTTTCCCTCCCTCATTTTTGTGCGACTGCCTCCGTTTGAAAGAGACGCTTGAAAGCACAGGAAATCCTGCGTCAGGCAATTCCAGAGGCGGCATCACATTTCCATTTAACTCTGCCACTTGTAACCGTCAGGAGAATCTCCTTGGCAGAGACTCGGCATCATCAGACAGATTGTCCGAGGGGTTTCACAAAGCAGCTAATGGAAAAAACAAATCAGGGGAATCCCTGGGAATGGAAAAGCTAATGGAAAATCCCAGGGAAAATCACTATAGAAGCAGCAATCTTCCCGTCAGTTGCTGAATGTTCTCTTTCTGTCCCACCTCCCTTGTTTAATTCGGGAATGAGTTCAGGATCGCAGGATATTAGGGGTTAGAGGGGACCCAAGGACATCATCCAGTCCAACCCCCCTGCCAGAGCAGGACCACACAAGCTAGCTCAGGTCACACAGGAACACATCCAGACAGGCCTTGAAAGGCTCCAAAGAAGGAGACTCCACAGCCTCTCTGGGCAGCCTGTGCCAGTGCTCTGGGACCCTTACAGGAAAGAAGTTCCCCCTTGTGTTGAGCTGGAACCTCCTGTGCTGCAGCTTACACCCATTGCTCCTTGTCCTATCCTAGGGAGCAGTGAGCAGAGCCTGTCTCCCCCTCCTGACCATCCCTCAGGTGTTTATAAACATTTATTAGATCCCCTCTCAGTCTTCTCCAGACTAAACAGCCCCAGGTCCCTCAGTCTCTCCTCACAGTCCTCTCTCCTCCAGTCTCCTAGTCATCCTCACAGCCCTAGGATCCATGGAAAGCAAACAAGCACACAGCTGGTTTCCAGAAGAATACTTTTCTGGGCAAAGAAGCCTCTCTTCCTATGAGAAATAAGGTGACCAGACCATTACAGCTTAACAGATGTCTGTTCTAAAGACCCGGGATAGTGTCGCCACTTCAGGTCTCAACAATGATAGGGTCACATCAGGACAAATTGTTTTCCGTTGATTTGTGTCTGTACTTTGAACATACCAACGAATGCTTTGTACCCAAGAGCTACAGCTTCTGTATGGTGAGCCTTAGAAATCACAGAACCATAGAATGAACGTGGCTGGAAGAGACCTCCAAGCCCATCCAGCCCAACCTAGCACCCAGCCCTGGCCAATCAACCAGACCATGGCACTAAGTGCCTCCTCCAGGCTTTGCTTCAACACCTCCAGGCACAGTGACTCCACCACCTCCCTGGGCAGCCCATTCCAATGCCAATCACTCTCTCTGCCAACAACTTCCTCCTAACATCCAGCCTAGACCTCCCCTGGCACACTTTGAGACTGTGTCCCCTTCTTCTGTCGCTGGTTGCCAGGCAGAAGAGCCCAACCCCACCTGGCTACAGCTTCCCTTCAGGGAGCTGCAGACAGCAATGAGGTCTGCCCTGAGCCTCCTCTTCTGCAGGCTGCACACCCCCAGCTCCCTCAGCCTCTCCTCACAGGGCTGTGCTCCAGGCCCCTCACCAGCTTTGGCGCCCTCCTGTGGACACCTTCCAGCACCTCAACATCTCTCTTGAATTGAGGAGCCCAGAACTGGACACAGCACTCAAGGTGTGGCCTGAGCAGTGCTGAGCACAGGGGCAGAAGAACCTCCCTTGTCCTGCTGGCCACACTGCTCCTGAGCCAGCCCAGGATGCCATTGGCTCTGCTGCCCACTTGGGCACACTGCTGGCTCATCTCATCTTCAGCTCCTCTCTACCAGCACCCCCAGCTCCCTCTCTGCCTGGCTCCTCTCCAGCTCCTCTGTCCCCAGCCTGTAGTGCTGCTTGGGGTTGTGGGCAAAGAGCAGAACCTTGCACTTGGTCTTGTTCAGTCTCATCCCACTGGCCTCTGCCCACCCATCCAGCCTGTCTTTTCTGCAAAGACATTGATCTTGCTCTGCTGTGAAGAAAACGTTAAGCATTTCTGTATTTGTCCACTGAGGGTTACAAAGCATTGCATCTCGCACGCACTGCAACAACTTGCACATCTTGCCTCTGGCTCCTTCTCCTCTACATGGAAGGTCTGCATCTCTCTTGCAGTCACAACCCTGCCACAGCTTCTCTATCCATTCCCTGTACTCCAACACAGCAGAGACAGCTGAGCAGTTGAAATGGAGGTCATTAATCAGGAGCCAGTGCTGCTCTGAAGCTTACCCTGTGACTCATGCTCAGGAGAAAAGTGCATCACAATCATGCTTAGGAGAAAAAGCTGTAGGTCTCTGGCTAACAAGTTCACACAGCCAGGTGGCCATGTTGTCATAGAATCATTGAATGGTTTAGGTTGGAAGGGACCTCAAGGATCATCCAGTTCCAACCCCTTCCATAGGCAGAGACACCTCCCATGAGAACAGGTTGCTCAAGGCCTCCTTTTCTCCCTCCCTCTTGCCTTGAGAACTCCAGTGTATGCTGCTTTGTTCTAGATGGTCATTGTAATCTAGGGTAAAACTGGACAGCTACTTGGAAAGGTAGTCCACATTTCCTGTTCAGCCTGCTGGACTGCTTGCTCCCTGCTTCAGCACCAGCATTTCTGTAGTTACTGAGTCATAGAATCAGGGAACTGATTCAGCTGTAAACTAGTTAAAGGGGAAAATTTACTATCTGGACACCTGACAGAATTATACAAAGGCCCAAGGGCCTGTTGGATGAAGACCCAAGAAGCCAGTGTAGCTGGACTACTGGACCCAGCTGCCCTGTTCCAGGGTAGGCAAGGCATTCTCAAGAGAACTCTAACAGAGCTCCAGATGAGCTCAAAATAGTGACCAAACCTGAACAAATCTGCAGTTTGTTCATAGCTGGACCCATTTTGCCACCCACCCAGAACTCTGAAAATGGCCAGGTTTGCCTTTTACAAATTGTTTATTTGGGGGTTTAAGGTAATAGGACATTAATTGTAAAGTTACAAAAGAGAGGAAAACAATACATTACATTTATTGCACAGTGGAAGTCTTAGAGTGTGGATGCTATATAATGAAGCCCCCAAGTCTAGCTTTGCTATATAATCATAGAATCAACCAGGTTGGAAGAGACCTCCAAGCTCAGCCAGTCCAACCTAGCACCCAGCCCTGGACAATCAACCAGACCATGGCACTAAGTGCCCCATCGAGGGTTGGCTTCAACACCTCCAGGTGCAGCGACTCCACCACCTCCCTGGGCAGCCCATTCCAATGCCAATCACTCTCTGACAACAACTTCCTCCTAACATCCAGCCTAGACCTCCCCTGCCACAACTTGAGGCTGTGTCCCCTTCTTCTTTTGCTGCTTGCCTGGCAGCAGAGCCCAACCCCACCTGGCTACAGCCTCCCTTCAGGGAGCTGCAGACAGCACTGAGGTCTGCCCTGAGCCTCCTCTTCTGCAGGCTGCACACTCCCAGCTCCCTCAGCCTCTCCTCACAGGGCTGTGCTCCAGGCCCCTC
>WAAF01020289.1:39471-63316 GCA_013400475.1 Tricholaema leucomelas
TGAGAGAGTCATTGGCTACTGGAATGGGCTGCCCAGGGAGGTGGTGGAGTCGCCGTCCCTGGAGCTGTTCAAGGCAGGATTGGACGTGGCACTTGGTGCCATGGTCTAGCCTTGAGCTCTGTGGTAACGAGTTGGACTTGATGATCTATGAGGTCTCTTCCAACCTTGGTGATACTGTGATAATGGAACCCCCAAGTCTAGCTTTGCTATATAGTGAACCCCCAAGTCTAGCTTTACTATATAATGGAACCCCCAAGTCTAGCTTTGCTATATAATGGAACCCCCAAGTCTAGCTTTGCTGCAATAATAGGATTGTATCCTTGGCTGTACATAAAGTCCTTATTTTTCATGGCATCACTGACTTAAACAGAGTCCTGTGAACCATAACTCTCTTTATTGGCTTGTCTTACCTAGCCCTTTATTCAAGTATAAATGTTAAATTAAATGACAGCAACTGATTCATGAGTGCATTTTGGCAAAAAAAAAAAAAATACCAAAACAACAAGGTCCCAAGGCCCAATGGGAGCATTGCTGAAGAGGAAAGGGTAACCAAGTGAGTAAACACCAACTCCTAGTTTAGCCTTACTTCTGAGAAATCTATTACCTGGTTACTTGCAGAAAGTAACAGGAAGCCTTTTTACAGGGTAAACAGCAAGATTCGTATTTCTGTGCCTGTTTAGCCTATCCAAGATCTCTGCAGAAGTCTCTATCAAAAGCCTAATTTCCTAAGGAAAGAAGGCTTATGCAATTGCACTGCCTGGTGTTTTTGTCTGGGGGTCCCCCTTCCCCCTCCCCACCCTTTTCCTAGACAAAAAAAAAAAAAAAAAAAAAGATATTTAAGCCTTGCCCAACTCCATCTAAATGTGTACAAAGGTAACTTCTGCGAAATGCAAAGCCAAAGTGATGAAACTAATCCTAATAAAGCTGTCACTGAAAAAAAAAATGGCAAGCATGTGCAGATGCTGTTTAACAGACACGCAGCAGTGCCACATCAGGAGCAGTCTATAGGAAGCCAGGCTTCAGTTGTTCTGCTGATCACAGAAAAAAACTGGGTTTATAATCACATTAGCTCATCCTTTAACAGGCAGAAGACTAGGCTAAATGATGCAGTCTTCAAAGGAAAAAAATCAATGATCACACAATATCAGACCAAAGAGGCTCCAGTCAGGACTTCAACTGCTGCTAGCAGACAATGAGCAGAGAGCTGCATGTAGTCTCCACCAGCTCATTAACAACCCATCCCCAGCTACAGAAAGAGGACGAACTCACATTTCAGTTCCTAATGTAATTCATCTTCATTGTGTCAATGCCAGAAACCCCACGACTACACATTCAAACAAGTCATTTTAAGCAGGGTTTGTTTGAGCAGGGAGGCAGTAGGACAAGTCAAAAATTAGATGAGTTTCAATCAACCACATCCTAAAAGTGGAGCTTCACACTGCAACAAGGTGGACAGAAGGTTTAGCTCCTGTTGAAAGAAAATTCTGCTTCTCCCTTCTACCTATCATCGAATCAGCCAGGTTGGAAGAGACCTCCAAGCTCATCCAGTCCAACCTAGCACCCAGCCCTAGCCAATCAACCAGACCATGGAACTAAGCGCCCCATCCAGGCACAGCCCAGGGTGGTGGTTGAGGCCCCATCCCTGGAGGCGTTTAAGGCCAGGCTGGATGGGGCTGTGGCCAGCCTGATCTAGGGTAGGGTGTCCCTGCCTATGGCAGGGGAGTTGGAACTGGATGATTCTTGTGGTCTCTTCCAACCCTGACTGAGTCTATAATTCATCTCCCAACTCCACTGTCAGCTGGGCACTCCTAATTCACCTGTGCTAATTTTAGTGCACATTGTGATGCTTCTGTGTGTCAAATCAATTCAGCAGAAGAGCAGACAAGCAAGTCCAATAAGTAGCCGCAGAAATTGAAACCAGATAAGGTATTGTCAGTCCTTCCAGAGGCAAGAACTCTGTAGCAGAGGAAGAAGCTAATGCAAGAGCAATGTGACACCTCGCCATATCCCAACATCCAGATCAATTTAGCAGTGCTGGGAGAGTGAGCTGTGCACAACTCTGGAACTGGCAACTCTGAAACCACAACCCAGGATTGTTCATGTAGATCATTTGCCTTACACATTGCTTCTCTGTTGGAAGCATTCTCAGAGTTGCCTCTTCTGTACTGCACCTGATGTTATTTAATCATCTTCATTTCCAGGAGCATAGAATCATAGAACAGTTTAGGTTGGAAGGGACCTCAAGGATCATCCAGCTCCAACCCCCTGCCATAGGCAGGGACACCTCTCACTAGAGCAGGCTGCTCAAGGCCTCATCCAGCCTGGCCTTAAACACCTCCAGGGAGGAAGTATCCACAGCCTCCCTGGGCAACCTGTGCCAGTGTCTTACCACCCTCACTGTAAAGAACTTCCTCCTAACATCCAGTCTAAATCTCCCCTCTTCAAGTTTAAACCCATTCCCCCTCATCCTGACATTACCAGACCTTGTCAATAGTCCCTCCCCAGCCTTCCTGTAGGCTCCCTTCAGATACTGCAAAGCCACTCTAAGGTCTCCTCAAAGCCTTCTCTTCTCCAGGCTGCAGAGCCCCAACTCTCTTAGCCTGCCAGCCCTCTGATCATCTTTGTGGCTCTCCCTCCTCTGGACTCACTCCAGCAGTTCCATGTCGTTCTTGTGTTGGGGGCTCCAAAACTGCACACAGGACTCCAGCATGTTCAGAACGTCATCACCCTGTTCATTATCTGCCATTTCCTTTCCAGTTGACTCTGCCCCTCTAGTGCTCACTTTTTGAAATTCCAATCAAAACTTTTTTTGTGCTGTGTAACATTTATTGTTACAAGTGTGGCCAGCAGGTCAGGGGAAGTGATCCTCCTCCTCCTCTACTCTGCATTACTGAGACCCCATTGGGAGTACTGCGTCCAGTTCTGGGGCCACTATTACAAGAGGGCTATGGATGAGCTGGAGTGTGTCCAGAGAAGGGCCACAAGGATGATCAGAGGGCTGGATCAGCTCTGCTATGAGGGGAGACTGAGGGAGTCGGGGATGTTCAGTCTACAGAGGAGAAGGCTCCCAGGTGATCTTACCATGGCCTTTCAGTATCTTAAGGGGGCCTACAAAAAAGCTGGGGAGGGAATTCTTAGGCTGCCAGGTAGTGATGGGACCAGAGGAGAAATGGAGCAAATCTGGAAATGGGTAGATAGATTCAGACTGGATGTTAGGAAGAAGTTCTTCAGCATGAGGGTGGTGAGGCCCTGGAAGGGCTTGCCCAGGGAGGTGGTGGATGCTTCCTCCCTGGAGGTGTTTAAGGCCAGGCTGGATGAGGCTTTGGCCAGCTTGATCTAGGGTAGGGTGTCCATGCCCATGGCAGGGGAGTTGGAACTAGATGATCCTTGTGGTGCCTCCCAACCCTGACTGATTCTATGATACATACTGCTTTTGAAGCATGGAGGCGATGCTCAAGCAGTGTGTACAAACAGCCTCTGACTTATTATGCCTATCAAGCCTGGCCAGGTTCACTCCAGTTTGGTCTGAGACATTCAAATGGTCTCAGTACAGTACCACATATGCCAACAGGTCCAACAGAAGTGTAATGGGATGAAGTCAATCTCTTTGACTAAGTACTGGCCATACCTCAATTCTATTTCAAGCTGTGGATGGTTCCTGTTAAAGTAGAAAAAGATGTTTCATTGATGCTACTTCAGCATGACTAAGGCCAACAGTGTATATGTTTTGAAGACATTACAGTGCTCTGGCATTGTTAACACAGCAGCAATGTTAACAGTATAAGCCATAATAATTTCCTTATGTTCAAATTAAATCAAGAAATTGAGACTGAAAAGAATCATAGAATCAACCAGGTTGGAAGAGAGCTCCAAGCTCATCCACTCCAACCTAGCACCTAGCCCCAGCCAATCAACCAGATCATGGCACTAAGTGCCCCAGCCAGGCTTGGCTTCAACACCTCCAGGCACAGCGACTCCACCACCTCCCTGGGCAGCCCATTCCAATGCCAATCACTCTCTCTGCCAACAACTTCCTCCTAACATCCAGCCTAGACCTGCCCTGGCACAGCTTGTGGCTGTGTCCCCTTGTTCTGTTGCTGGGTGCCTGGCAGAAGAGCCCAACCCCACCTGGCTATAGCCTCCCTTCAGGGAGTTGCAGACAGCAATGAGGTCTGCCCTGAGCCTCCTCTTCTGCAGGCTGCACACCCCCAGCTCCCTCAGCCTCTCCTCACAGGGCTGTGCTCCAGGCCCCTCACCAGATTCATTGCCCTTCTCTGGACACCTTCCAGCACCTCAGCATCTCTCTTGAATTCAGGAGCCCAGAACTGGACACAGCACTCAAGGTGTGGCCTGAGCAGAGTTGCATGATTCTGTCAGGTTTTTCTGGAATGCTCTCAGATCACTTTGTGATGTGAGCTGTATGAAAATGACAGAGAATGGCATACAAAAAGCGACGGAGTCGTTTTACAGTCTACAGGTAGAAAATTGTCATGCCACTTAGCTATGCTGGGGATTCAGAAGAGAGCAACAGTTTCTAATTGTAATGGCACAGCATTTCATGGCATGCAAGCAAGAGAGCTATAAAGTACAGCTTATACCAGCGCAATTCACCTGTGTCTGAAGGAAAGATCATAAAGACAAATCACGATGGGCTTTGTGTTTATATCCTGAGGCTTGCCAGACATGTTATAAATCAAGAGTTGGCCAGCACCAGCTGTAACTGGAAAAAAAATATATCTTCATATTGCTCAGATGCAGAAGTGATTAACTCTTCTTTGTTAATTAGAATTCTAACCGAAAACAGGTAGCAGAGTGTGTCTGCATATTCCTCTCGGTTATTATACGTGTAATTACAATCTGATTTTTATACATATTGCTATCACTTAGAGACAAAAAAAAAGTGATTAAAAACCCCTGAAGTGTAAGAAGTGCTCTTTTCTTCTCCAATTAGAAGTGTGTTATATGTTAAATTAAGGCTACAGTAGTGTCACATAAAAGGCATAGTTTGTATGACTTCACGTTCTTTCTACACACTCAACAAAGCGAAATCCTAAAGCAGTTAATTAACAAAAAGTTCCATTTCTACTGAACAGCTGCCACTAGAACACGTTAGCAGTCTGACAGCACTCAGTGGCGTTGCCATATCACAGTTTGTGCCAGGAAGAGTTTTTTTGTCTGAAGGTTTGTTTTAAAGTTTGGACATCCTGGAGGTCTCTTCCAACCCGGTTGATTCTATGATTCCCAATTCTCAGCAGATGCAGTTCTATATCAAGACAACCCAGGACTGTCAGGCTAATTCCACACCTCCTGAAAAGTGTCTTTCCTAGGTACTGGCACCAGTTCACCTGCACCTGTGAAGAAATACAGGCCTGCAAGTTTGAAGCTGCAGCTCGGAAATTGCTCCCCTTGTGTGCAGGGAGTGCCATCAGAGGCTGCGAGGTGGACTAGGAACTGTGTGCTGTGCTTCACCAATGTTACTTTTTCACAGTCTCACAGTATCACCAAGGTTGGAAGAGACCTCACAGATCATCAAGTCCAACCCTTTACCACAGAGCTCAAGGCTAGACCATGGCACCAAGTGCCACGTCCAACCTTGTCTTGAACAGCTCCAGAGACGGCGACTCCACCACCTCCCTGGGCAGCCCATTCCAAGGCCAATGACTCTCTCAGTGAAGAACTTTCTCCTCACCTCAAGCCTAAATTTCCCCTGGCGCAGCTTGAGGCTGTGTCCTCTTGTTCTGGCGCTGGCCACCTGAGAGAAGAGAGCAACCTCCCCCTGGCCACAACCACCCCTCAGGTAGTTGCAGACAGCAATGAGGTCTGCCCTGAGCCTCCTCTTCTCCAGGCTAAACAATCCCAGCTCCCTCAGCCTCTCCTCGTAGGGCTGTGCTCGAGGCCTCTCCCCAGCCTCGTTGCCCTTCTCTGGATACGCTCAAGCATCTCAATGTCCCTTCTAAACTGGGGGGGCCCAGAACTAAACACTCCTCTTGTCTTGGCAGAGAATCATAGAATCAACCAGATCGGAAGATACTTCCAAGATCATCCGGTCCAACCTACCACATGAGAAGGGACAGGATCCTGTGGAAGACAAAAGGTAACTTCCCCCTCTCAAACACACAGGTTAGGGTGTTGTAAACACAGATCATCTCCACTCCTTTAGTCAGCTGCCTGTTGAGGTTCTGTCGATACTAACACATAAGAAGGAAAATCCATCTGTACTTCCAACAGCTGCAGAAAGCTCTACTGAGTCATTTGAGAAGGGGCAACACATCCTATTTTCAGTGTTGCTCGGGTAGGAGCAGGAGACAGCAAGCAAAAAACCCCAAAACTCAGAGATCCCAGTAAAAACTATCTTACAGGGAAAAAAAATCCCGACATGACTCTGATGCCCTAACTTTTGGAGAGCAGAAATCAGTCGAGATTTACGCAGGGCGAGCCCCAGAGCAAACCGTTCGCACCTGGGGTACTTTTTTCCCCCCTCACCTTCCCTACAGAGAGCTGCTGGCAGTACCTCGGAGGTCGTCCCTCGGCGGTCCGGTCGTGCCTCTGGAGAGGTAGTTTCCCGCTCATCTCCATCAGGGACGCCGCCCGCTCCCTGCGGCAACACCTGCTGGCCAGCCGCGGTGCCGAGGCAAAGCCCCTCCGGCGGGCAGGGCAGCCCCTCCGGCAGGGCAACCGAGCGGCGGCGGGAAACGTCCGCCGCAGATAGTCCAAGTGGCCTGGCAGCGGCGAACGCATCCATCCTCCCCCGCGCACCGTTACAGGCGCGAGTTAAAAAGCGGCGGCAGCGACGTTAGAGCCGGGCCGGGCGGCGCGGGCTGCAGCTGAGGGATCAGCTGCTGAGGGGAGCGGGGAGGAGCCAGCGGGATCAGGAAGCGGCGGAGTGTCTAACACCTCTCTGCCATGGCTGGCTAAAGAAAAATCATCATAACCATAACAAGGGGGGAAGCGGGGGAGGGGAGGCGGTGGCGGGGGGAGGGGCGGCGGGGGAAGGAGCGGCGGGGAACGGCGCAGGCGGCAGCATGAAGAGGAGAGGCGGCCGGGGGGGCAGCATGCGGTCTGTGGTGGGGTTCCTGTCCCAACGGGGATTGGAGGGGGACCCCCTGCTCACCCACGACTTCCAGCGGAGACGCCTGCGGGGCTGCAGGAACCTCTACAAGAAGGATCTCCTGGGCCACTTCGGCTGTGTCAATGCCATTGAATTCTCCAACAATGGAGGCCAGTGGCTGGTCTCAGGTAAAGCGAACGCTCTCCGGCCCTCGCCCTCTCCCGCTACCCCCTCCCCAGAAAGCATTTTCTTCCTCCTCCTCCTCGGCCGCCTCCCCCGCGGCCCAGGGGGAGGGGAGCCGCGGCGGCGGCGCTCAGAGTCGTTTCTTAAACCCACCGGTGCCCGGGAATGTTTCCCAAGTAGAGACCCAAAATGGTTGACAGGTTTTAAATTCTACTATTATTGGGAGAGGGGAGGGATGGTAAGGGGGGGGAGTCCTGGATAAAGTTTTTACTAGAGTGCTTCCAGGGCGCCTAAGGTGCCCTTTTATCTGATGGCTCATGTGTTTTGACCCTTAAAAGAGGATTTTATTATCTAGGGGGGGAGGGGGAGGACGACGACGGAGGGGAAACACCCCCACGGCGTGCATTGTGGGGCGCCGGGTGACATTTGTCAGCGCCGTGCCCCGGGCCGCCTCGGCAGCGGACGGGCGGGGGCAGTGGTCGCTGCCGGGGGCGGGCGGCAGGTCGGAGTTTGGCCGAGGGGTTTAATTGTAGTCCCGCTCGGTATCGGGCGGGGAACGGGAGCGGTTTATTTGAGAGGCTGGTCACTTTGGGACCACCTCCCCCATCTTATGAGGGAGGGGAGTAGGATTTTGTTTTGTTCCTTCTCCTTTCTCCCTTTGCAGGGCGCGTTTGGGGAGGGGGTAATTATTTTGACGATGATGTATTTTTGGGTCCAGGTCCCCTCCTGTTGCCTGTCTGGGGATGAGGGAGCCATAGGGGTGGCGGGATGCTGTCAGGTAGGAAGGAGGCGAGGGCTTGACATCAGCTGCGACACTAAGGACGGGGAAAAGCTTTTCGCCCCCTTTCCCCCAAGCCGGGAAAGGGATGTGGGGCTTGGCGGCCGGCTGCCCGGCTCCCCTCACCCCAGCAGCCCTTGGCGCAGGTGCCTCTTCCTCCTTCCCCGCCTCCAGGCTCGGAGGAGCGGTGGGGGAAGGAGGCAACTTCAGGCCGGGGCCTGGCCGGGCGCTGCAGGCCGCGCTCTCCTCGGGCGGCTCTTAGCGACAGGCCGGGGAATCGAGGGCCTATCCCGCCCGCGGCGGGGCACGGCGCGACGCCCCGAGGGGTCGAGGCCGGAGGAGTTGCGGCGCATCTCTCCCACCGAGCTGCGGCGCCTCGCTGCGAGGGGGTAGAGCCTCTCGGGGCGGCGGGGGAGGGGGTTGCTAGCCCGAAAGGGCTACTCCTGCCGTGCCGTCCCGGGGACAGGCAGGCCGCTGAGCGTTGTGTCCATCGCAGGCTCTGAGTGGGGGCCGTCGTGTCCCAGATGCCCCACGCCTTTGGAGGAAGCAGGCTGGAGGGAGCGGCTGTCCTTCCTCTGCCGTCCCGCGGACTAGGGCTGCCGGTAGCTCCTTCTGCCCAGGGCCGGGCTGCAGCGAGGAGCGCCCATTCCTTGTCATGTGGAGCAATGGCCCTCGGGGGAATCGCAGAGCTGCTTGGCATGAGGCCGTGGCAGCTTCGTTGAGAGTGGTCTCTCTGCTTGTAAAAGGGTAATGGCCTGCTTGCCAGAGTGGAGGAGGGGCAAGAAGGTCTTGGTTTTGGCTGGCCGTCCTCTGGGGTATTGTAAATAGCGACAGGGGTTACTGAGGAACGTGTTGGGAGCATGGCTGAGTGAGTTGCTTACGGCCTTGCTGTAGTATCTGGGCAGTGGCAGGCTGTGTCACACAAAGGTGTCTAACAACTCCAGAAATAACAGGGGGATTCAATTAAAAGTTATTATGTCTGTTTGGTTACCTCTAAGCAAGAGCAGGAGAAAAGGAGCTTTTGGAGTGGAAGCTGATACACCGTGAGCTTCATAAATTTATTACCTGAAGGAACTTAAACGCCTCAGTCCAGTGAGTTCTAGAATGAGCATTCCTGGGGAGGACTTTAGATTATTTTATATATATGTATATGCTGCTTTTTCAGATACACCTCCATTTATCTTGTTAATATACATATGTTTTTGTATATGTGTGGATATAGGTATGTACATGTGCATTAGAAGGGAGCACTGGTTCATCTGTTCTGAAGCTCCCAGATGTACTGGTCCTTCTCTGGTAGTAAGCACAGCTATGTATTTCTACTTAAAAGTTGCTACAGAGAGCTCACATTCACCTGTCGTTGCTTTTGAAGTTAATTTTCTGTAATAAGTGATGGAAGCATCATTGGAATTTTTTTGTTCTTACTCAAGAAAGCCTCAGGAGACACTTCAGTTCTTGTCCTGTAGCATTAGTGTACATTGACATGCATTCTGTAGGTAGAAGGATAAAAAAATCAAGGGCTAGAAGGGGTTTTAAGAATTAAAACTATTTGAGCCAAGGTAGTGGGAGAAAGGTGGCAGACTTGCCATCAAGTGGACATCTGAAAAAGCTTAGGTAAAAGGAAGACTCTCAAACTATGGTCAGTTTTCAATTTCCTAGCTTCTCATAAAGCTACAGAACATTTAAAGGGGTATGTAGAGTTGTACCCTTCTAAAGTTCAAATTGGGAGAGGGAAGAGGGTGGGTAAGTTACATGTGTCAGCAGTGCACACATGTGGAATAATTAAGGACAAACTACCTGGAGTCAAACCTTTGGAGCGAAGCTGGAGATGGGTAGGTTCAGGCTGAGTGTAAGGAGGAAGTTGTTGAGCATGAGAGTGATGAGAGCCTGGACTGGGTTGCCCAGGGAGGTGGTTGAGGCCTCATGCCTGGAGGTGTCTAAGGCCAGGCTGGATGGGACTCTGGCCAGCCTGCTCTAGGGTAGAGTGTCCCTGCCGATGGCAGGGGAGTTGGAATTAGATGATCCTTGTGGTCCCTTCCAACCCTGACTGATTCTAGGATTCTTTTACTGATGTCCTGAGAAAATTAAGAACTCTAATTATGACAACTGTTTTTAATAAAGTTTTACATTATCTATGACCATCTGATCTAGAATGCTTTGTGTGACACAGCAACAGCAGGCAGGTGCTTTGTTCTTGAAAGATTTCCAGATGCTCTGTGAAGTTTCATGCCATTTTGAGCCCAGGCTTCATTAAAATGACACTCTTTTTTTAAGGTCAGACTTAATCTCAAAACTGAGAAATAGCAAAAGCAGGAAAAGAAACAGAAGGAGAGCTCAGATGAAAGATAAAGGAAGGCTATAAGATATCTTTAATCTGAAGTTTTCTAGAAGAGTTGCTTCAGAAGACTTCCAAATGCAGATAAAGCCTTAGAATAGATGGTATGTGGGTCTTTCCTCCCTCAAAATAGTCAGTGTGCCGAGGTAAGGATGAAATGTTAGCTGCTTCCATCTGCGCTTGCAGCAGCTAAGAGAGTTAACAGGGATACTGAAGTGTGTGAAAAGGGAGAGTGCAAGCAGTCTTTTGGGTTGTTCTGTCTTAAGTAATATGTGTATTCTTCACTTGGAGAAGTCTGCTGTAGATAACTGACTTTTTAACAACTTGGGCCTAGTTAACGCTGTTTTAAGTACGGCTGCTGAAGCACATACATAGCGGCTGCACTAAAGCCATTTAAATGCTGGTCTGCATCCGAATTAGTGCTGCTCCTATCAACATGGGTGTGCTAGTTTGAGGCTAACTGGAGTATTTTAGTGAGAGAAATTAGGTGATAGGTGGTGAAATGGAAACAGTGGTGATGTCTGCCTCACTCTTAGGCTTGCTGAGATGGATAAAAACAAGAACAAAAACATAGATAAGACAGCGTGTGTGCAGGTCTCTGTCGGAGTTTGTACTTTCTCCCTGGGCTTCTGCTGTGTAACTAATCTTTCTGCTTTCTAACCCTACCTTGACGATCCTCCAGACTCACCTTGCACATAAGATATACTCCAGGATAAGGTAGAAGGATGGGAAGAAGGTGGAACAGGTGTCTGGGGTTCTAATTTAAATTCCCAGAGACTCTAATAATTTTGATAGAACCACTGACAATTTCTATTAATTGCCCTTCCCTCTCCCCTCCCTCCTTCCCCAGAGAAAGGAATTGGAAGTGAGAGGAAAAGGTAAGCCCACCCAAATGAATCAGTCACACGATTTGGAAGTTAAAAGGGAAAAGTTTAACAATGGCTTAAAAAGGGTATCAAAGGTAGGGAGGTTGCAAAAGGTGTAGGGAAGGAAGAATAACGAATACAAAAAGGTATGAATACAACCGAGTTTGTGATGGTGATGACCACGTGTGTGGAGAGATGCAGGCAGAGCTGGAGTGTGTGGTTCTGAGAGCTGCGAAGTGGTTGAGGGAGAGTCCAAGAGGGGGTCCGAGAGGGTGAGAACAGGAAGTCCCCCTGCTTTTATGGGACAGGAAGGGGGGAGTGGGCTAACCATCGCCTGGGGGTGTCCAGATCCACCCCTGGGGAGGGGTCAGGACCACCTGAGGTCAGGTTTCGAGTTCAGGGACGCTCCTCCTGGAGTGTTAACCGTATACAACGGGGTTGGGAGCCCCTCCTGGGGACGCTGATTTCTGGGAGGGCTGCTGTGTTTCTGTATTAGAGCTATATACAGGAATAAACAAGTTAAAAGTATGTATTTGTGATGTGTTGTAAATAGCTGCTTGTATATTGTGCTGAGCTGTAAGTATAACCACACATCTTAACTTCCAGCTTGGCTGAGTCTGGTCTGGGTGATTTCATAAGAGTGGGGAGGTGGGTAATTCCCAAACAGTCACAATGGGCTGGAATGCTTTTCTTGGGCATGCATCCCACCTTTTTCAGAAGCAAGTCTATAAGGTTAATGCTTACTATTTCAGTAAACATTTCAAGCTGTTTGAGTTTATATTGCAATTCCAGATTGTTTTCCTCGTAGGAATTTGGAGGGAACCTCAGCATAGACAAGCCTCTGCAGGCGTTTTGAAAGCCTGTTTGGAACTTTTTTTGTATCTTCTTTAAATCTTGTATTGGAGATTAGGTATTTAATTTTTTTTTTTTTTTTGTCCTAACCATGTTTTCAAGTTGAGGTCAACAAGTTTGGCACAGGGCCAGTCTGTAGGCTTTTGCTGTGGCTGTATGGAGCTCAATGGTGTCACTTTAGAGATGGGGAGAAAGAGAGACACAGTAATGTTTTGGAGGCAAGAGTGCTGAAAAAAAACAGGCATAAGGACAAGAGTTAAAATTGAGAAAAATGAAAGGAGCAGGTGGATTCTTAGGAGAATGTGAAATGTGACAGACAGAAAACAGCTATCTGTAGAAAGACACAAGGGAAGAGGAAAGCTGAGCATACAAGAAATGTTTAAGTGGGCTGAAATTCATGGAAGTATCTGCTGGATGGAGTTGAAAGGTTTTATCTGAAGGAGCCTACAGGAAGGCTAGGGAGGGACTATTTACAAGGTCTAGTAATGTCAGGACGAGGGGGAATGGGTTTAAGCTGGAGGAGGGGAGATTTAGACTGGATGTTAGGAGGAAGTTCTTTACAGTGAGGGTGGTAAGACACTGGCACAGGTTACCCAGGGAGGTTGTGGATGCTTCCTCCCTGGAGGTGTTTAAAGCCAGGCTGGATGAGGCCTTGAGCAGCCTGCTCTAGTGGGAGGTGTCCCTACCTATGGCAGGGGGTTGGAGCTGGATGATCCTTGAGGTCCCTTCCAACCTAAACCATTCTATGATTCTGTAAATGTGTCTGCAACACTTTATATACTAGGGGGTGATATGTTTCTGTTACCAGTTTGGGAAACACATGACTATTGCTGCTTGGAAATTCACTGTGCAATGATGTGCAACTGAATTGTTCCCTTAGATATGCCAAGCATGTCCTTCTGCAATTTCACTTCTTAAAAATCAACTTTACTTAATCATGTAATAGGCTTTCTGTCTCCCAACCTCAAGGTTAGTGGATGCTCTCCCATTTGTTTATCTGACTTCATTTCTCATGCCTGCTATCTCTTACAAACATGAGTGTCTTTATCAGACCCTCCCATTTTTTTCCCCCCTACTTTAAACTGTGCTTTCAAGATAACTTCTGGGAAGCACTGTAATCTGAGGCTTGCTTAATCATTGCATATGTTCTTTTTCTTTCTGCTGCTTTCCCCCTCACTAGATACTACAAGAAATAATAGCTCTTCTATGGCTGTAGATTTGTAGGGACGCAAGAGAGTGCTGTAAGTTTGTCTGCCACCTGTTTGCCATGTAAATCTGAAGAAGCACGAGCCCAAAACAGGGCAGTGAGGTGACTTTAGCAAAGGTAGTAGAATACTACTTCTGATTTAAGAGGGCTTGTGTATCAGTATGCTTTAAAGAGGCCCAGTCTTGGCCTTAGTCTCTTTGACTCAAGCAGAGTTTTGTGTTAGGCAGGATATTTAGGTCTATCTACTACATGATGTCTGGGAAATTGAAATGGGATACCAGGAGCAACATCTATAATTCCAGGTGATAGGAGTTGAATTTAAAGTTAATTAAGAGACTTTACTGGAGGGGGGAGAAGGAATAAGTCGTGTGGTTTGATAAGGACAAGTGCAAAGTACAGCATGTGAATAAAACTAATCAGTGCTATGAATGCACTATGGAGACCAGAGCGTAGTTGTGTAGGAGAGGATCACAATGTGATAGCAGTAGATCACAACATGAATACCTGAGACATCATAAAACATGAGCTGATTCCGCTTTATTTCATGCGGTCGGGGCCTTGAATGGATTGCAGTGTTCGGCTTTGGCCACTGTACTTTGAGAAAGACATGGCTGAACTAGAGCAAATTCCACGAGGGTGTGAGGAATGACTACAGATCTAGAAAAATGAAAGACTGAAAGGAAGAGGTCCATTTAGTCTACAGATAGAAAAATTGAGTAGAGGTGTGAGGCTTAAGCTGTGTAAAATGTTTTTAATTCCTATTCTCAGTGGGAATAGATCCAGAAATGGTCTGAAATCGTAGGAAGAAAGATTTTGGGATGCTGTTTGATCCTATACTTCTCTTTCATCTGGTAGTTCCTTCACTTACTTTGCCTCTTCATTGTTTGTAATGTGGCACTTTTAAAGCTTGAAATCATAAGCTGCTATGACTGAAGCATCTGAACAGTGGGAAGGAGTAGGGAGGGAGAGATTGCTTGTTTGATAGTTGATATTCTGTCAAGCCAGCTTCTTCAAGCTACTCACCCTCTGGCTGCATCACCCCTGAACTCAAAGGAAGGCAAAATAGGAAGAGCACATGGCAAGGGGGAGTGGGATTATATGTAAATCAAACTGCACCCTGGGTTAGATGTTAGGCTGATCTTCCTAAAGGCAAGGATAATGAAGCACTGAAATAGGCTCTCCAGAGAGGGTGTGAAGTGTACCTCAGTGATGGTTTTTTGGGAAGAAACAGGACAGATATCTACTGGAAGTAATTCTGACACAGCCTGGCCTTTTGCCCATGGCTGGGGTCAACTAAATGATTAACTTACTGAAATACTGTCTGGTTCCTTTTCCTGTGATTTATCTTATTGCTTATATCTACTCATGAAGCTGTATTCATCTTTTACATTATGATTTATAAGTGTTGCCCAATGCCATGTGGGTTCTTCAGTGACTGAACTCTCATATGTTGGACGAAAAGAAGGGTAGCGTTGCTGAGCTTTGTCAGCCAACAAAGTTAATGCACTTCAAAACTGCAGTTTTTAAGTCCTGAGTGGTATGATTTTGAAGTGCTTCTGTGAGCACAGAAGGGTTCAAGTGCATTTTGTGAGCTATGTAAATACTGTTTAGAATAGGTTTGCTTTTTGTCAGGACTGTGCTTTGCACCTCTTCAGATGGTTTCAGGACTAAGAAGAGTCCTGGACTACAGGTTACTGTTACTAGGAGGTAGACTCTTTCTTCCAAATTTAATTGTATGTGAATTTACTGATTACCTATTTTAGAAGGTAATCAGATCAGGAAAGTTCTGGAGCAAAGCTAGTCCAGAAGCAGGGCAAAACTTGATGCTTTGATTCAGGAGCTGTGGAGGCAGGGAACTATTTGTGCTGAAATAGATGCCATGCTGAGTCATTTGAGACCTCTCAAGTTATCTAGAATAGGCATATTCTAGCTATAGTTCATCTGTGCTACTTCAAAACCAAAACAAGACTACTGTTCTCTACGTAAGTACATCTTGGGTCTGACTTTTTTCTTCCCATCTCACTTCCATCTGAATGTAAAAGCAGGCTTGACCCATCATGAACACTGAAGGTCTTGACTAATTAAGTCTCTTACAATGTGATGGCTCTCAGCAAAGTAACCATAGAATGGCAGTGTATGATTCTTAGCAGGGTCACACAAACTTTCACTTTTCAAATCGTTGGTCAGGCAGTCCTAAACAGGCTTGGCCGAATGAGATGTAAATCAGACTATTGCCACTTTCTAACTGTTGAATTCACTACTTCTGACACTGTGAACTAAAGAATTACAAATCACTACTTCATGTGCAGCTTCAATTTCTAGAAAACACAGGTGGAGCTTTGGTGGCTGAGGTATTTTCACGAGACAGTGTCTCCAGGCTTCCCAGATGTGTAGCACATCTGTTGCTTTTGCTATATGCTCCATCTCGTGTCATGAATACACCCTTGCCATACATAGCTGTTTGTTTTGGGGGTGCAACTGGGTAGTTGCATTCAAACAGTTGCAGTCAACAGCTCAATGTTCAAGTGGAGGTCAGCGATGAGTGGTATTAGGTGAAGATTGGTACTGGGACTGGTGCTGTGTGACATCTTTGTCAGTGACTTGGCAGTGGGATTGAGTGTACTCTCAGCAAGTTTGATGATACAAAACTCTGTGGTGCAACCTGGAGGGAAAAGTTGTCATCCAGAGGTATCTTGAGAGGCTTGAGCAATGAGACTGTGAAAACCTCATGAAGTTTGACAAGGCCCAGTGCAAGGTCCTTCACAGTCCTCTATGAAGAAAGGCTAAAAGAGGTGGAATTGCTCAGCCTAGAGGACAGAAGGCTTCAGGGAGACCTTACAGAAGCCTTTTAGTATTTAAAGGAGGCCTACAGGAAGATAGGGAGGGACTCTTTATCAGGGAGTGCAATGATAGAAGGTAGACAGAATCACAGGATTTCTTAGATTGGAAAAGATCTTCAGGATCTTCAAGTCCAGTTGTTAGTTTCACACTGACAAGTCCTTGACTAAACCAAATCCCTCAGCACAACATCTAATCACTATAGTGGGAATGGACCACCAGGATACATAGGCATAAGGAAGAAATTACCTATTAGAGTGATCCGTGAATGAATTGGTTAGAGAAGTTGTGGATGCCCCATCATTTGATGTGTTCAAGGCCAGATTGGATGGATCTTTAAGCAACCTCACCTAGAGGAAGGTGTCTCTGCCCATGTCGGGGGGGTTGGAAATATTTCAGGTCTTCCAACCCAAACCATTTTATGTTTCTGTAAATTTGAGTTAGAAGGAAATTTCCAACCCAGTTAACATAATTTGTTGTACTCTTCTGTTTCAGTGTGATGAAAGGAATAAACCTGAGGCATGAAAGAGGGTTGTAGAAGTTCTCAAAGAAAAGTACCTTCAAGACAATACATGGATGGAAAAGAGAAAGAATTGTGTGTAGGGAGCACTTTAATCTAAACTGTGGAATATGCTGCTACGAAAGCAAACACAGTTCTCAGAATGCTTGTATGCTCAATAGTGAGGGTCTCTGTGCCAAAGTCTCTTGATATCTAGGTGTCTGTGAAGAGAGAAACATTGGGGCTCACTAGGAAGAGTAGTTTCAAGGCTGGACATAGAGGAAGATGTAGGAGCCTATTAAAAAAAGGAAGGTAGGGTAGTGGCAACTCCTAACACTGTCAAAGACTTTCCTGCACAGGTTGCAATTTATCCTGCTCCTGCTGTACTTTGTGTGGTGGAAACTACAGTAATGTTTGTTACTTTTGGATATTTCCAGTACTTTTGTTAGTATTTGTACTAGGTGGGTAGTGAATATGGAGGAGCTGGCTGTTGAAGAGAAGTGTTGCCAGCAGGGCAAGGGAGGTGATTCTCCCCCTTTACTCTGCTTTCGTCAGACCCCACCTGGAGTACTGTGTGCAGTTCTGGAGCCCCCAACACAAGAAGGACATGGAACTGCTGGAGCGGGTCCAGAGGAGAGCCACGAAGATGATCAGAGGGCTGCAGCAGCTCTGCTATGAGGACAGGCTGAGAGAGTTGGGGCTCTGCAGCCTGGAGAGGAGAAGGCTTCCAGGAGACCTTAGAGTGGCTTTCCAGTATCTGAAGGGAGCCTACAGGAAGGCTGGGGAGGGACTATTGACAAGGTCTGGGAATGTCAGGACGAGAGGGAATGGGTTTAAGCTGGTGGAGGGGAGATTTAGACTGGATGTTAGGAGGAAGTTCTTTACAGTGAGGGTGGTGAGACACTGGCACAGGTTGCCCAGGGAGGTTGTGGATGCTTCCTCCCTGGAGGTGTTTAAGGCCAGGCTGGATGAGGCCTTGAGCAGCCTGCTCTAGTGGGAGGTGTCCCTGCCTATGGCAGGGGGTTGGAGCTGGATGATCCTTGAGGTCCCTTCCAACCTAAACCATTCTATGATTCTATGATGGCTGTGCTATCAGATGGGCAGAGGATATGTAGACTTACTGCAGTGGTTTTGCAAATCACTTCACTATGGTAACAGCTAACAACAGTATGTCGGTAGATTTGCCCTTAAATGTCTTTTACAGACGTCTTGAAAGACAGTAAATGTAGTCTGGTAGAACTAATGTTGGCATTCAGCACCCTTAAATGTTGCTTAAATTGTTTCCCTGGTAGTGATAACCTGAATACCTGACTGCTGACAGCTTTGGACAGGATCCACTTTAAGTGTGTCAACCACTTCTTGATTTTAGTGTGACTTTTTATGTGTTTATGTGGCTACTTACTATTAGTTCATCTGAAATGGCTAGGGCACAAACACAACTCTGTCTCTGCTTTCTAGCCAGAATGGAGTTTAAGCTCCCAGTGGTTTAGTTAACCATTGCTCTGAGGTTTTTCTGGACCCATCACATTTGATTCTTAGTTATAGTAGTTATCAGATGCACCTCAAAACTTTTCATGGTTTATTCTTGTTAGCTCTGTCAAGTACAAAATCAGGAGGTGGAACATAGAGTTTCATGGAGCGTGGGTAAGCATAACATGCAGCTGTATTGGAGACTTAAAGGCATGAGACACTGCTAACTTAAAGGATGTTTGACATAACTCACTTCCAAGGGAGAGCTTCCTAATAGCACTGGATAATGTGAGAAGTTTTAAGAAATCTGGTTAGCAGAAGTCATGAATTCTGTAAATGCATTTACCTCTTCCTGGAGGAGACTGCAGACCAATTCATTTCAGTTTCCTTTTATCTCTGTTTTATGCCTTTCCCCCCTCTGGATAGTGGCTTGGAAGGTGCTAAGTTTATGCTTTTTATTTTGTGAAGAGGCAGTAATATATTCTAACTGAAATGGGGATGCTTCTAGTGGCACTGTTGACTTGAGATGTCATTCCCTTTCACTTCATTACTGAAGATAAATACCAATAATATCTTGAGTCTGACTTCAAGAAGCTTTGTTTAGATTTTTACAGGCATCCAAAGTTGATGTTGTGAGTGCTGTCTGATACAATAGTATCTTGAGCTTTTTTTTCTCTTCCTAATAAGCAAGTTCAATGCAGTTGAAGCATGAAAAGAGTAAAATGTTTGTTTTATGCCTGTTTACACGATAGAGAAGGAGGTACTTGTGTATTTGTGCACAGAGCTCTGAACAGTGGAATGGACCTCGGCAGCAATTGGAAGTAGTACAGCAATCTGTAAAGCTGTCTACAGCTACCTGAAGGGAGGCTGTAGCTAGGTGGGGTTGGGCTCTTCTCCCAGGCAAGCAGCAACAGAACAAGGAGACACAGCCTCAAGCTGTGCCAGGGCAGGTCTAGGCTGGATGTTAGGAGGAAGTTGTTGGCAGAGAGAGTGATTGGCATTGGAATGGGCTGCCCAGGGAGGTGGTGGAGTCGCCGTGCCTGGAGGTGTTGAAGCAAAGCCTGGATGAGGCACTTAGTGCCATGGTCTGGTTGACTGGATAGGGCTGGGTGCTAGGTTGGACTGGATGATCTTGGAGGTCCCTTCCAACCTGGTTGATTCTATGAAGTGAGCTACTTAAGTGCCAGATCATGTTGGCTTGTAGAATTAACTCCTGGCTTGGCAAGGATGGATCTGAGTGGTGCAGAACTAGTGTGTTTAAGTTTTCCGAGGAACTTTGGTTTGGTTAGTGCTTCTTATCTGTCAGACAATCAGCAGAATTGTATTTGTAACTGCTTATTTCCTTAAGAGAAAAAGGAATGATAGATTGTGTTAATAGTGCCACCTTCTTCCCAGAGAGAGTGATTGGCATTGGAATGGGCTGCCCAGGGAGGTGGTGGAGTCGCTGTCCCTGGAGGTGTTGAAGCAAAGCCTGGCTGGGGCACTTAGTGCCATGGTCTGGTTGATTGTCTAGGGCTGGGTGCTAGGTTGGACTGGCTGAGCTTGGAGGTCTCTTCCAACCTGGTTGATTTTATGGTTCTAAAGAAAGTACATCTTCTTTGTTATGGTTATTTCCTTTGTCAGGAGCTCACCTCAGAAACATCTGTCTTAACCTTTACAGATCTAGAAGCATAATGTAACTGTGCATGCACACTTGTAAATGTTTTGGTATAATCTTTTTATGGCCACATGTCAGTTCTGTAGCCTGGAGAAGAGGAAGCTCCAAGGTGACCTTCTTGTGGTCTGTCAGTATCTGAAGGGAGCCTATAAAAAAACTAGGGAGAGACTTTTTAGGTTATCAGGGAGTGACAGGACTAGAGAGAATGGAGCGAAGCTGGAGATGGGTAGGTTCAGACTGGACGTGAGGAGGAAGTTGTTGAGCATGAGAGTGGTGAGAGGCTGGGATGGGTTGCCCAGGGAGGTGGTTGAGGCCCCATGGCTGGAGGTGTTTAAGGGCAGGCTGGCTGAGGCTGTGGGCAGCCTGCTCTAAGGTAGGGTGTCCCTGCCCATGGCAGGGGGGTTGGCACAGGCTGATCCTTGTGGTCCCTTCCAACGCTGACTGATTCTAGATTGATGCTAGAGAGGCTTTGCCAAGACTGCTAGAGGAGATGGTTGTCAGTGAAGGGGGCAGGGAAACTTCCCCTGATGGGAACTTCAGTGATGGTGGCAGCAAGGAGTTGGTGTAGAAGCATTTTACCAACATGCATATGTTAATTTGGCCTGTAATTCTTCTACAGCTTGTCACAGATTTTTACATACCAGTAAAATTCTGAGTCTCTGGGTTGCTGTATATTGTCACTATGTGTTGGCAGAGTGGCAGCTGTTTAATCCAAACTTCTTGTGATGATTCCCCTGTTTTCATTAATATTACCTGAATACCTGGCTGCATGGTGTTTTAATGTAAATGCCTGCCTGTAGATCTAAACTCTTGTGAGCTCACATCAGCTTTTTTATGCTAATGAGAGTATCAGCAAAGCCTTTTATGTATAACTGGGGAGTTAAAATAACTTGTCTGCCAGCAATTTGCACATACCTCAGGCAATAATGAACGTTTATTTTCTTCATTCTAGGAGGGGATGACCGCCGGGTCTTACTTTGGCATATGGAAGAAGCCATCCACTCAAGGGTCAAACCAGTTCAGCTGAAGGGGGAGCATCATTCTAACATCTTCTGCCTAGCTTTCAACAGTGGCAACACCAAGGTGTTCTCTGGAGGTAAGGAGGAAAAAGCACCCTGATTTCACAAGAGTTAGTGTTGTGAATACGTTGGAGTAGTAGCCGTGACCAAGATCCTGCCACACAGGAGAAGTCTTTTCCACAGTCCTTTTAAGAATATGAAAGGTGACCTTAATCAGCAACTGAATGTTCTTTGGGAGCAGAGCATGCTCTGCTTTCTCCAAACCCTGGTGTAAATGCATCTTGTCACGAGCTATGATGAGAATCCTGGGTCTAGTCTGCCTCTGTTTGTGCTGCTCACTCTGATATGGGTCAAGAGCTGGCTGTGGGGGCTGGGCCCAGAGAGTGGTGGTGAATGGTGCCACATCCAGTTGGCAGCTGTCACTAGTGGGGTGCCACAGGGATCAGTGCTGGGCCCAGTCTTGTTTAATACCTTTATTGATGATCTGGACCAGGGGATTGAGTCTAGAATCAGTAAGTTTGCAGATGACACCAAGCTAGGAGCAGGTGTCAGACTGTTGGAGGGTAGGACAGACCTGCAGAGGGACCTTGCCAGGCTGGACGGGTGGGCAGAGGCCAATGAGATGAGATGAGATTGAACAAGGCCAAGTGCAGAGTTCTACACTTTTACCACAGCAATTCCAAGCAGCACTACAGGCTGGGGACAGAGTGTCTGGAGAGAGGGACCTGAGGGTACTGGTAGAGAGGAGCTGAAGATGAGGAAGCAGAGTGCCCAGGTGGGCAGCAGAGCCAATGGCATCCTGGGCTGGCTCAGGAGCAGTGTGCCCAGTAGGGCAAGGGAGTCTATTCTGCCCCTGTACTCAGCACTGCTCAGGACACACCTTGAGTGCTGTGTCCAGTTCTGGGCTTCTGAATTGAAGAGAGATGTTGAAGTGCTGGAATGTGTCCAGAGAAGAGCAACGAAGCTGGTGAGGGGCCTGGAGCACAGCCCTGTGAGGAGAGGCTGAGGGAGCTGGGGGTGTGCAGCCTGCAGGAGAGGAGGCTCAGGGCAGACATCATTGCTGTCTGCAGCTCCCTGAGGGGAGGCTGTAGCCAGGTGGGGTTGGGCTCTTCTGCCAGGCAACCAGCAACAGAACAAGGGGACACAGTCTCAAGCTGTGCCAGGGCAGGTCTGGGCTGGATGTTAGGAGGAAGTTGTTGGCAGAGAGTGATTGGCATTGGAATGGGCTGCCCAGGGAGGTGGTGGAGTCGCTGTGCCTGGAGGTGTTGAAGCAAAGCCTGAATGGGGCACTTAGTGCCATGGTCTGGTTGGTTGGCTAGGGCTGGGTGCTGGGTTGGACTGGATGAGCTTGGAGGTTCGAACCTGCTTGCTTCTATGATTCTCAGTCTATGATTCTACAGACTGTGGAACATGGCCTCTGTTATTCTAACCTATTACCTCTATCGAGAGCAGCCCCTGTCTGGCACTCAAGCTTGATGCTTGTGAATCTCTGCTCTTACTAGCTTTTAGTACACCTTTCCATGGCTAATGAAGGGCTAATGCCATCTATTGGTGGCTCAATTTTTCACAGACCTCATTTCAGTCCTCACTAGATGAGTGCCTTTAAACTGCTGGCACATTGGTTTCTAATTTGCGTCGATATTCTTCATCTCTTTTAATATAAATCCACTTTTTAACAGAGAGCTTAATTCAGTCTTAAAACTAATACAAGGAAAGTGGGCACATACTTGTTCTGGGGTAGTAAGTCTTAGAATTTGGGTTCATTTTACCACTTGATTCTTAAAGTGTGGAAGTAGAGAGGAAGATTGATTTGAGTAGAAAAAGGCACACAGCTGTCAAAATGCAGCCAGTGTAATTTTCTGCTGTACTTAATTTCCTTTATCTGACATGGTAATAGACTGGACATGAATTTCTCTCATCAGTATAGTATGTCTATTAACATAGTATGTCTATTAATATAATAGCTGGACTTATTTTAGGATATTATTAGACTACTTGGTCTCAGTCCTTCACTGCCTTTTTGAACCAACATTTGTGAACTGCAAATGAATGCTATAAATTGGTTCTTAGTGCATGTTAGTGGTGGAAGCTTCCCATCCTCCAATGCTGTGTTAAAACTAGAATGTCTCTTAGGAAAAGCAGGCACGACAAAGCTTAAGATAGTGCAATGTTTTAAGAATGAAATGATTTAGATAATCTTCTAGCTTGGTGGTTTCTCCACCTGTATTGTCAAATAGTCATGCCCATTTTCTGATTCTGTCTTACAACAAATGTATCTGCATGAGGGATTCCAATGAAGTTTTGGGCTGGAATCTGCTTTCCTTCAGTTTGAATTCAGACAAATGGAACCCTACAGTGAATATTCAGGGAATGAAATGCACCTAATCTTGCTGGACCAGCTGCAATAGTATTTTTTAACTTCTAGCTCAACTCTCTACCCGTTGAGCCCTGCCACTTTCAGAGGCCATTGCGTTTAACGCCTGCAGTTAAAGATTCGCATCCCTGTTGATGATGGATTTTTGCTAAGATGCCAGGTTAGATAAGCTGTGACAGCTGATGTGCACACAAACTGGCCACTCTCATCTCTTCTTTTCCTTCTCCAGTTTGCATAAACAGTGTGCCTCTGCCAGAAATTATTTCCATTGGAGGAGTCAGGAGCTCTTTCAGCTGCTCCACCAAGATTCACAGAGCTTATCTGCAAGGGCTGTGAGTCTGACTCTTGGATCCGTTAAAGAGAGTCATTTTGCTGCATGGCCTACATGTACCATCTGTTTTGTCTCTGGTAAAATGGGGCTAACTATATTCACTCATCAGTGTTCTGGAACATTCTTATAAGGCCTAAAAGAATTGTGGGTCATAAAATCTATTGCTTGTCATCTCTCCTCCCCAGTAATGAAGTTGATATTGTATTCAAGTCATGGAAGTTCAACTGTGTCCAGTTCTGGGCTCCTCAATTCAAGAGAGATGTTGAGGTGCTGGAAGGTGTCCAGAGAAGGGCAACAAAGCTGGTGAGGGGCCTGGAGCACAGCCCTGTGAGGAGAGGCTGAGGGAGCTGGGGGTGTGCAGCCTGCAGAAGAGGAGGCTCAGGGCAGA
>WAAF01020289.1:63398-82402 GCA_013400475.1 Tricholaema leucomelas
AAAGATTTTCCGCTTCTGTACAAACTGGACTGCATCCAAGCAATTTCAAAGCTCTTTGCTTTGAAGGAGTGCATGTGTAGCATGCACCATGTGTAGCCATGACAAAGCTGGAAGACAGGAACTGAGTGATAGTATTTTGCATGCAATCTCTGGGGAGAAGAAAACTGTCTGAAGATATCAACGAAGTTCCTGTTCCTGAAGAAGAGTGTTACTTGTCTTTGCTCACATACCCTGAGAGCAGAGCAGCATTTACAACGAGAGATCCCCTCTTAGTAAACTCTGTGGAGTATTTGCAGGCTTTTGGTGGTTTTCTTTCTTTTTCCTTCCTTTAACATTGGAACTGAATTTGTGTCTATAGTGGCCTGATGTGACAGGGTTCAGGCCAGTGTAACTGTGCTCCTCTGTGTATGCTCTGTAGTATTTCACCCTCACAGGTGTAATTGAAGGGAATGGTAAATGCTTCTTGTCTTTCTGATCATGGCAGTTATCAACACAAGGGAGATTGCAAATGGGAGAGTTGCTTGTACAAATACAGCCCAGTTATTCTCAATGAGGAATGAACTCTGCTAAGGTAACACTCTGTAAGTGGAAACCCTCCTGGGCTGAGCAGCAGTGAAATTTCCTTAGGGATGAGTCCTTATTGGAAGCAAACAGGTAGTTTGTGGTTAGATTTTTATAACCACCTTCACTTCCTACACATAAAACAGAGAGAAGTAGTGATTATTGAATCATAGAATCAAACAGATTGGAAGAGACCCCCCAAGATCATCCGGTCCAACCTAGCACCCAGCCCTATCCAGTCACCTAGACCATGGCACTAAGTGCCCCAGCCAGGCTTTGCTTCAACACTTCCAGGGACGGTGACTCCACCACCTCCCTGGGCAGCCCATTCCAATGCCAATCACTCTCTCTGCCAACAACTTCCTCCTAACATCCAGCATGAACCTCCTTTGACACAACTTGAGACTGTGTCCCCTTCTTCTGTTGCTGGTTGCCTGTCAGAAGAGCCCAACCCCACCTGGCTACAGCCTCCCTTCAGGGAGCTGCAGACAGCAACGATGTCTGCTCTGAGCCTCCTCTTCTGCAGGCTGCACACCCCCAGCTCCCTCAGCCTCTCCTCACAGGGCTGTGCTCCAGGCCCCTCACCAGCTTTGTTGCCCTTCTCTGGACATGTTCCAGTAGCTCAACATACTCTCTTGACTTGAGGAGCCCAGAACTGGACACAGCCCCAAGGTGTGGCCTGACCAGTGCTGAGTACTGGAAGAAGAAGAACCTCCCTTGTCCTGCTGGCCACACTCTTCCTGATAAATTATTCCACACACCTTCTCCTTTCTTTCATATTTTGGGGTTTGTGGTGAAAGGGAAAATTTATCCTATGATGACCAGAGGCCTGAAGCCAGACAACTAGAAGGATTACTGTATTAATTCTGAATGGGGAGTGAGGAGCAGGAGAAATATTGATGCTGGAGAAACTGGATTGTTTTTTACTAGTGAAATACAGAGGCACGTGAGTAGTTTTGATAGATACTAAACCTTGCCTGTTATGTATAAGGGGCAGCTTCCACTGCAGTTAATGATCAAAGGACAGTTACCCTAAGTGACTTGTTTATTGTGTCATGGACAAGATGAGCAACTGCAGTAATCCAAGGCCACCGTGGTTTAACTAGCAAGTGGATGTAGAGAAAACTTAGGCCATATTCTGGGCTCCTCAATTCAAGAGAGGTGTTGAGGTGCTGGAAGGTGTCCAGAGAAGGGCAAAAAGGCTGGTGAGGGGCCTGGAACACAAACCCTATGAGGAGAGGCTGAGGGAGCTAGGGTTGTTTAGCCTGGAGAAGAGGAGGCTCAGGGCAGACCTCATTGCTGTCTACAACTACCTGAAGGGAGGTTGAAGCCAGGTGGGGGTTGGTCTCTTCTCCCAGACAACCAGCAACAGAACAAGGGGACACAGTCTCAAGCTGTGCCAGGGCAGGTCTAGGCTGGATGTTAGGAGGAAGTTGTTGTCAGAGAGAGTGATTGGCATTGGAATGGGCTGCCCAGGGAGGTGGTGGAGTCACTGTGCCTGGAGGTGTTGAAGCAAAGCCTGTCTGGGGCACTTAGTGCCATGGTCTGGTTGACTGGATAGGGCTGGGTGCTAGGTTGGGCTGGATGAGCTTGGAGGTCTCTTCCAACCTGGTTGATTCTATTCCATTAGTCAAAGAGCAAGTTTCTGTTGGGACAGGACACAAAATGAAGTGTCTGTGGGATAAATGACAAAGTCAGCTGAGCACTCAAGAATCACAACATGAAATTTTGCTTCCTCTGAATCTCTGGCTTCGATGTAGGGAAAGTAGCACAACTTAATACCGTAACTGCAAAGACATAGCATGAAAGCACAAATTTGTGGGATTTCTTGTTGCTTGCTTGCCCCCCCCCCCTTCTGAATTAAAATAAATGTGTCTCCTTTTAAATATTTCTAAATGGGAAGTGCCAGATGAAATATTCAGTGCAAAGAGTGAAAAAAAATACCGTGTTTATGTAGTGTGAAAAACACTGCGCGAGCCAGGCCAGTTGCTTTGTAGCTGTGACCCTTTCAGTCTGCGTGCATGTGGTGAGTTTCTGTTGTATTCAGGGGATGTGATCAAAGAGAAGTGATGTGGTTGTCTGGTTACTTGTTTTGCTTTTCATTAATACAAAAGAAATTACACTAGCTGTCAGGTTCCTGCCTTCTCACTGGTTGCGAAACGCTGAGCGCTGACCGTGTGAACTAGTGGCATTTGAGCTGGGAGCCCAGTGCATTTGGCTGACAACATCACATCTCTTTTCACCTCCTCTTATTTATGGAGCATTTGCTGAACAGGAAGCAAGGTGCAATCATGTGAGAGTGAAAGGTATTCTGCTGCTTGTGATGGTTTGGGTGTTCCCTGCCCCCCTCCCACTTTAGAAATCACCCAGACTAGACTCAGCCAGCTCTGGAAGTATGATGAAGCTTGTATTTACAGCTGGCACAATGTACAAGCAGATAGTTACAGTATATACAGTTGTAGACAGAAATAGACAAGGTAAAAAGGTAATACAGAAGCACAACTTCCCTCCCAGAAACCTGAGTCCCCAGGAAGGGCTCTCAACCACCCCCTCACCTTCCCCCTACCCCTCTCAACCATACCCCAATCCCAAGGAAGAAAAGGAGGCTTGGCCAGGGGGGTTAAGAAGCAAAGGTGGATCAGCCAAAGCAAATGGAGGGTGAGGTTAGAGAGTGAGATGCAGTTCAGCCAGCAGCCCCGAGCTCCCCAGCAGGCAAAGCGAAGAGACTTCATCTATGTTTTGACTTAGATTCTTCTCAGCAAGCCAATGAGTGAAGTAGACATCACTCTTGTTTTTCATTTTACAGCCTATGAGCTAGTCCTTCTCACCAAAACGTTCTAGCTAGGCTCAAACTAGCACACTGCTTCACGTGATATTCTTGGTTTTACTACAGATGTCTCAAACCTCAAGCTCAAACTGAACAACGAATGATCAGTAACACAGTTAAGCAGAACTATTTGTTCAGCAGTAGCAGGTGGAATGGATTGGTGCATTTGATCATGACTTGGAAATGTCACATGGAGCCTTTCACATAACTGAGCAGGGGAGCTGAGCACTTGGCAACTGAACTGAACTTCTGTCTGCTTCAGTTCTGGTTTTGAAATACAAGTGGGTTTTTTATTTTTTGTTTTGGCTTTTGAGTTTTTTTAGTGCTTTTAACTACAGTGCCTTTTAACCACTGGAACATGCTCTTAAGTGTTGATATCTCTCTTTACAGGTAATGATGAACAAGTCATACTCCATGATGTTGAAAGGTAAATATACAGTTTGTTTTCCTTGCTTCAAGACCTCTTTCAATGTCAACTCACTGCAGGCAACTTTGTTTTAAATTGGAATCATAGAATCAGTCAGGGTTGGAAGGGACCACAAGGATCATCTAGTTCCAACCCCCCTGCCATGCCCAGGGACACCCTACCCTAGAGCAGGCTGCCCACAGCCTCATCCAGCCTGGCCTTAAACACCTCCAGCCATGGGGCCTCAACCACCTCCCTGGGCAACCCATTCCAGCCTCTCACCACTCTCAAACTCAACAACTTCTTCCTCACAGCCAGGCTGGACCTACCCACCTCCAGCTATGCTCCATTCCCCCCAGTCCTGTCACTCTCTAATATCCTAAAAAGTCCCTCCCCAGCTTTTTTGTAGACCCCTTTCAGATCCTGGAAGGCCACAAGAAGGTCACCTGGGAGCCTCCTCTTCTGCAGACTGCACAGCCCCAACTCTTTCAGTCTGTCCTCACACCACAGTTGCTCCAGCCCTCTGAGCATCCTCGTGGTCCTGCTCTGGACACACTCCAGCATCTCCACATCCCTCTTGTCCCAGGGGCTCCAGAACTGGATGCAGTACTTCAGGTGGGGTCTCAGCGGAGCAGAGTAGAGGGGGAGCATCACCTCCTTAGACCTGCTGGCCACACTTCTGCTGCAGCCCAGGCTCTGCTTGGCCCTCTGGGCTGCAAGTGCACACTGTATCTAAATGTCTTAACAGTATCTAAAGTTCTGATGTGCAGGTTTTGGTCTGAGGGGTTTGTTTAGCTCATAGCATGACATCTGAGGTCACTCTCCATGGGCTTTATGTTTGTTTATTACTCTAATTCAACACAAGGGCCTTCTTCTGAAGTTACATAAATCTTGTCACTAAGCATTGCTAGGTGCATAAAGCTATAAATACTTTGCCTTTTAAATCAACAGCAGAAGAAGAAAGAGCTTTAATACTGCATGTCTTTTCCAGCACTGAGACCTTGGATGTGTTTGCCCATGAAGATGCAGTGTATGGCCTTTCAGTGAGCCCAGTAAACGACAACATCTTTGCCAGTTCATCAGACGATGGCCGAGTTCTTATCTGGGACATCCGAGAGTCTTCCCATGGAGGTGAGATCTCTGGAAGGAAAAGGTCATCGGTTTAGGAAGAATTTGGGCAAGGCAGAGAAGGGAAAATTATGTTTAGCTGGCACAATTTAGACAGGAATTATAGGCAAAGAGTGAAAGTGATGCATAATTCTTGTGGCTGAAGATAGGCAGACTTCTTTAATGCCTTCTCCAGAACTTTCTGTCATGAACTTAAACTGTATAGTAAAGGAGACAGGCCTGGTTAGAGGGCATAAACTTACCTGCTCTTAGAGGTGGGACAGTTGGTTTGGCTTTGCTCCAGCCAGCTTGAATTTGATTTTTTTTTTTTTTTTCCCCCTGGAGATGGGTGTTGTACAGCTTTGTCTGCTTTGACTCCCAGCTCCTGCACAGCTCTGCCAATTTCAGACATGTTTCCTGGAGGGATAATCATAGAATCATAGAATGGTTTAGGTTGGAAGGGACCTCAAGGATCATCCAGCTCCAACCCCCTGCCATAGGTAGGGACACCTCCCACTAGAGGTGGTCCGAAAAAGAATGATGTCTGTAGAAGCTTCACAGAAGTAGGGGTGAGGAAGAGCACAGGGACTTTGCATGCCCAGAGGGTCCCACTTTCAACTTAATCAGGGCTGGAACACCTTTCTTATGAGGAGAGACTGAGGGAGTTGGGGCTGTTCAGTCTGGAGAGGCAAAGGCTTTCAGGTGACCTTATTGTGGACCCCTTAAAGGGGCTACAAGAAAGCTGGGGAGGGACTTTTTAGGCTGTCAGGTGGTGATAGGACTGGGGGAATGGAACAAAGCTGGGTGTGGGTAGATTCAGACTGGATGTTAGGAAGAAGTTCTTCAGTGTGAGGGTGATGGGAGCCTGGAGCAGTTTGCCCAGGGAGATGGTGAAAGCCTGGAGGTGTTTAAGACCAGTCTGGATGAGGCTCTGGCCAGCCTAATCTAGTGTGAGGTGTCCCTGCCCGTGGCAGAGGGGGATTGGAACTGAATCATCCTTGTGGTCCCTTCCAATCCTGATTGATTTTATCACCTGAAGTTTTGTCACCATTAAGACAATTACCTGTTGCTGACCGTGAATGTCAACATTCAGTGGGACTGGGTGCTTAAATTCACAGTATAATGTATTTTGTTCTGATTAAACCTTGCTATTGATTCTACTGTGGATGAGATTTGAATGAGAAGGCTGCACCACTGAAAGCAGAATGAAGAAGTGTTGTTGTGTTGTCTGTGGTACATTCTGGGGTTGACCTGGAGTAGTGTCTTTGGTTCTCTGAATTTTAAATAAAGAGGTTTTGTGTGCTTATCTGGGAGTTCTGAGTCAGCATTTGCATGAGAGCCTTGACAATGTTTACCACAATGTAGTGCTGGTCACTGGGGTAAGTTCCTTGTCTGCACTGGTGTTTTCATGGGACTGGGCACCATGCCTGCTAGTGTGAGTATAGTTAGTTACCCTGAATGGGCAGCTAACTAAAACAGGAGGTTATTTGCTAGACTTAAAAATAGTGCATTAAAAGAAGCTGGAAAAGGAGTTTCATGGAATAGTAGAATCAACCAGGTTGGTAGAGACCTCCAATCTCATCCAGTCCAACCTAGCACCCAGCCCTGGCCAATCAACCAGACCATGGCACTAAGTGCCCCAGCCAGGCTTTGCTTCAACACCTCCAGGCATGGCGACTCCACCACCTCCCTGGGCAGCCCATTCCAATACCAATCACTCTCTCTGCCAACAACTTCCTCCTGACATCCAGCCTGAACCTGCCCTGGCACAACTTGGCACTGTGTTCCCTTGTTCTGTTGCTGCTTGCCTGGCAGAAGAGCCCAACCCCAGCTGGCTGCAGCCTCTCTTCAGGTAGTTGTAGGCAGCAATGAGGTCTGCCCTGAGCCTCCTCTTCTGCAGGCTGCACACCCCCAGCTCCCTCAGCCTCTCCTCATAGGGTTTGTGCTCCAGGCCCCTCCCCAGCCTTGCTGCCCTTCTCTGGACACCTTCCACCATCTCAACATCTCTCTTGAATTGAGGAGCCCAGAACTGGACACAGCACTTTCTCTTTCTTGTTGTCTTCTACCACTGAGTGAGTTATGCAATAATTTCTGTAAACCCACTTTTATTTTTTGTTAGAGGTGGTGTTGAGCTTCTTCCTTGAAGAGCATTTTCTAATGTTCTTTTCATATGCCCCATTTCATAGGGCAGTGTGTAAGAGGTACAACTCTGAGCGTACAGAACAATAAAGTAAATCCCCCTACCTTTCACTGAAGTGACTTAGTGCCTGTTTAGTTTACCTCCTGTAATTGCTCAAAAGCTACCATTGATGTATCTGAGAAGAAAACTCTGGTGCCAGGCTGTTTTAATAGAAGTGTGAAGGAGAACACTGATAATTGGTGACAAATTTAAAGTCTATTTTAAAAAACAACTATTTTTATCTGGCAATCTGATGTTTTTTCTCTCCACTTGGGTAATTTAGGCCATTGATTCTCAGTGGAGGCTGCTGTTTTACTAACGCAGCCTTTTATGTCCCAGCAGGAGTCTGGTTTGGTGATGTAAATGTAAAATGGCAGCTTTGGTGTTTCAACCTTTTTTGGAGCTGCCAGCAGACCAGTAGCAATCTCTGAAGCCTTTGGTCAGGCTGGTAGAACTTGAGCACTGTAGAAGTTTGCTACTGATCTTCCTATTACTTCTGCCTGCTATGACAATTAGTAGCTGTGGTCAGAGGCCTTTGTTTTGATTGCCACTAAAGGAATGCTAAAAAAGAAAGTCCCTGTGTCCAAAAGGTTGTCATAGGGCATAAGGGGAGGATACAGATGGGGCAGTGAAGTAAACAAGAATTCCGACTCAGTTGCTTGGTGGGTAAGTAGTGTCAGGAGATACTGAGAGTTTAGCAGGGTTGTCTGATTAACTGTTTGTGTTCTTTCTTCATGACAACATACAAAGTGCTTCTTGGGCTAACGATGCCTGCACACACTGCCTCAAATAAAGGGCAGTAACAAAGTCTCCCAAGCATGTGAGCAGCACAGTGGTTGCATCAGAGGAAAGGGTGAATGGAAAAGTCTGGCATAATCCCTGGCTTTGAATAGGCATTGACTCTGCTTTCTTATTTGAGTGAAAGAGTGGCAGCATGCTACAAAAGATAGACACAGCAAAGAGAATTAGGCTGTGCAGAAGGATACAGAGAAGGATGGCAGTCAAGGCTTTCCCCCACTTCCGTGAAGGCAGTGTTCTGATGGAATGAGTAGGGCTGGGTTGCAGGCCAGGCACAGTCTTGTTGCACTAATTGGTATGAGAGGGAGAGGCTCTGGATGAACACGTTTTTTACTGTGTGTGAACAGCAGAAGTCAACTGTTAATATTTCTTCTACAGGAGGAACACCCTTCTTGTCTACTTGAACAGCTTTTTGTACTGCATGTAGGAGGTGGCAGGCCTCTATTCCCAAGGGCTTGCAGCTTTGAGCTGCAGTCTGTACAAGTGTATTTAATTCTTCTCTGACATTATTCACCCATATAAGCAATTGCTGCTACACTTAGAGTTTGGATGGTCATCAGTGGCTGTGGAAGCTTCCAGACATATATTGCTAGAAAGTCATAGAATCAACCAGGTTGGAAGAGACCTCCAAACTCATCCAGTCCAACTTAGCACCCAGCCCTATCCAATCAACTAGACCATGCCTGCTAGTGTGAGTATAGCTACCCTGGATGGTCAGCTACTTAAAATAGGAGATTATTTGCTAGACTTCAAAACCCTAGTGCATTAAAAGAAGCTGGAAAAGGAGTTTCATAGAATCAACCAGGTTGGAAGATACCTCCAAGCTCAGGCAGTCCAACCTAGCACCCAGCCCTAGCCAATCAACCAGACCATGGCACTAAGTGCCTCATTCAGGCTTTGCTTCAACACCTCCAGGGACAGCAACTCCACCACCCTCTTGGGCAGCACATTCCAGTGCCAGTCACTCTCCCTGGGAAAAATTTCCTCCTAACATCCAGCCTAGACCTCCCCTGGCCCAATGTGAGACCTCCCAAGTGTAGACTTCATTAGATGACCATTGCAAACCTTTGATGAAGATTCAAATACTTGGTGTTTGAGTGGCTACTTTTACACTCCGCTAACCTCCAATAAGCAAAATGGTGTTTTGAAATCGAGTTGGTCTCCTCTTCCATATTTAGACAAAGCTAATATATATGTGGGTGGCTTTTAAAACCTCAGGTTTTATACTGCTTTGCATGTGTCAACTTGAGAAATGCTTTGAACATGTCTCTGTATCTTCAGATCTTGCAATGCTGTTTCCATATTGAGCTGCCAAATGCACTGCATCAAGCAGTTGTATGCATTGTTTGTTCTGATCTCTGAAATACCCTCTTTTTTTTTTTCCCAACAGAGCCCTTCTGCTTGGCACATTACCCATCAGCCTTCCACAGTGTGATGTTTAATCCAGTAGAACCCAGATTACTGGCTACTGCCAACTCTAAGGAAGGTGTGGGACTCTGGGATATTCGTAAACCTCAAAGGTATGATCTGGCTCTGCTTGTCTTAACTCTCTGCTCTTTCTTTCCCCTGAGAGGTGATGACATTTCAATTTATTATTTTGTTTATTTTCAAGATAGAGACATGGTGGTCAAGACAGCTATTTACTTGATGCCTCAGAGTTTTATATGACTTCCTAGATAATATAGACACCTGAATAATGATTTTGGCTGTGCAGTGTGCTCCCAGGTTTGCACAGCATTTCAAACAAACAGAAAGAAGAACCCAAATTCTTCAGCATGAAGTGCACTTAGACTGGGTTCTGAAGTTGACACCTGGCATGCACGAGAGATTAAAATTCTGTTGAAGACTTCTTCAGCCTTTCACACTTGGAATTTATACTTTTTGCCCTGATTTGTTATGATTAAAAGAATTTTAGCACCTCAAGTGAATGTTTCCACCTTCATAACTTTTATGTTTACATAACATACACTTGACACTCTCTCCTCATTGGTGAATTTCTTGACATATGTAGAAGCAGCACTCTCTCATTGTAGTGCCACATCCAGTTGGCAGCTGTCAGTAGTGGTGTTCCCCAAGGATCAGTGCTGGGCCTGGTCCTGTTCAATATCTTTATTGATGATCTGGAGCAGGGGATTGAGTCCAGCATCAGTGAGTTTGCAGATGACACCAAGCTAGGAACAGCTTTGGAGCTGTTGGAGGGTAGGAGAGCCCTGCAGAGGGACCTTGCCAGGCTGCATGGGTGGGCAGAAGCCAAAGGGATGACATTTAACAAGGCTGAGTGTAGGGTTCTGCACTTTGGCCACAACAACCCTAAGCAGTGCTACAGGCTGGGGACAGAGTGGCTGAGAGCAGCCAGGCAGACAGGGACCTGGGGGCGCTGGTGGAGAGTAGCAGAAGATGAGGCAGCAGTGTGCCCAGGTGGGCAGCAGAGCCAATGGCATCCTGGGCTGGCTCAGGAGCAGTGTGGCCAGCAGGACAAGGGAGGTTCTTCTGCCCCTGTGCTCAGCACTGCTCAGGCCACCCCTTGAGTGCTGTGTCCAGTTCTGGGCTCCTGAATTCAAAAGAGATGTTGAGGTGCTGGAAGGTGTCCAGAGAAGGGCAGCAAGGCTGGTGAGGGGCCTGGAGCACAGCCCTGTGAGGAGAGGCTGAGGGAGCTGGGGGTGTGCAGCCTGCAGAAGAGGAGGCTCAGGACAGACCTCATTGCTGTCTACAACCACCTGAAGGAAGGCTGTAGCCAGGTGGGGTTGGTCTCTTCTGCCAGACACCCAGCAACAGAAGAAGGGGACACAGTCTCAAGCTGTGCCAGGGCAGGTCTAGGCTGGATGTTAGGAGTAAGTTGTTGTCAGAGAGAGTGATTGGCATTGGAATGGGCTGCCCAGGGAGGTGGTGGAGTCACCATCCTTGGAGGTGTTGAAGCATAGGCTGGATGAGGCACTTAGTGCCATGGTCTGGTTGATTGGCCAGGGCTGGGTGCTAGGTTGGACTGGATGAGCTTGGAGGTCTCTTCCAACCTGGTTGATTCTGTGATAGACTGCTGTAGCTTGTATCCTGTGCAGGTGCAAAGTTTAGATGAAGTCTTTAACTTGGGTAGCAAACTGCAATGGAATCAGCCCATGTACACGGAAAGGTTGTACAAGCCTAACAGGAGCAGAGGGAGGAAGTGTCTGAAGAGGAGCATTGGAGCTCGTGCAGAGTCCAGAACACAATTTTTACAAGGAATGGCTGAGGGAATTGGATTTGTTAGCCTGAAGAAGAGGAAGCTCAGGGGACACCTTATTGCTCTCTACTCTCAGGTAGTAACCTGAAAGGAGGTTGTCCTGAGCAAAAAATTGACAGGACAAGAGGATGTGGTTTCAGGTTGCACCATGGAAGGTTTAGGTTGGGTATTAGGGGGGAATTTCTTCACCAGGAGGGTTGTAAACCATTGGAACAAGCTGCTAGGGAAGAGATGGAGTCACCATGCCTGGAGGTATTTAAAAGACTTGTAGATATGGCACTTAGAGTTTGATGGTGGACTTGGCTGTGCTGGGCTAATGACTGTACTGGATGATCTTAGTTCTTTTCCAACCTAAAAAAATTGTGTGGCTCTTTTCTAAGTGTTACTGACAAGACAAGCATTGACCCTGATCATGCAGGAGCAGGTTGAGTGAGGAGTTCTCTTACAAATGCTAACAGCTGCTTTCTAATTGCAGAACTTGTGCCTTTTAAGAAAGGCACTTCTGTTTAGCAATTCTCATGAAGAATTTCAGCTCCAGTAGGTTCTCAGCTTTTATTTAAAAGTGTTGACAAGCTGTTGCTTGGAATGGTAGCAGCTGCCAGGTCCTGGAAACTTTTATATTCAGTTTAGATGCTATCAGCTGTCTTCTGGCTTAACCACGACAGAGATTTCTTGCTGTGAACTTGTAGGGGGGTCAGTGTGTGTTTGCGTGTATGGGGTCAGAGCCTGTGCTCACACAGTGACAGAATTGTCAGGGTTGGAAACAACCACAAAGGTCATCCAGTTCCAACCCTCTTGCCATGGGCAAGGACACCTCACACTAGACCAGGTTGCTCAGAGCCCCATCCAGCCTGGCCTGAAAAACTTCCAGAGATTAGGCTTCTACCACATCCCTGGGCAACCTGTGCCAGTGTCTCTTCATCCTCCCTCTCTGTGCTCCACCACTCCCCTGGGCAACCTATGCCAGTGTCTTGCCACCCTCACAGTGAAGAACTTTTTCCTAATATCCAATCTGAACCTATCCACTTCTAGTTTTGCTCCATTTTGTAGCCAGGTGGGCTTGGTCTCTTCTCCCAGGCACCCAGCAACAGAACAAGGGGACACAGCCTCAAGTTGTGCCCAGGGACGTCTAGTCTGGATCTTAGGAGGAAACTCTTCATAGAGAGAGTGATTGGCATTGGAATGGGCTGCCCAGGGAGGTGGTGGAGTCACTGTCCCTGGAGGTGTTCAAAAAAAGCCTGTATGAGGCACTAAGTGCCATGGTCTGGTTGACTGGATAGGGCTGGGTGCTAGGTTGGACTGGATGAGCTTGGAGGTCTCTTCCAATCTGCTTGATTCTATTCTATTCCCCTCAGGCCTATCACTGCCTGACAGCCTAAAGAGTCTTTCTTGTAGGCTCCCTTCGGGTACTGGAAGGCCCCAATAAGATCTCCTTGGAGCCTTCTGTTCTCCAAACTGAATAACCTCAACTCTCTCAGCCTGTCTCCACAGCAGAGGTGCTCTGCCCCTCTGATCATCCTTATGGCCACATTTAAGGACACAAATTTTTGTCTGCATTGTGGCAATCGTTTTTTCAAAGGCCAAAGAGAAAACACCTCTAAAAGAACTGAATTGGTAAGGCTTCTGGGCGAGTAATTAGTATTCCTTCAGGTGTAGCATTAGTGTGAAGGAACCTTGGACAACTCTGAATTCTGCAGTCTTCTTTCTTTTTTTAGTGGTGAGAGGGCAAAGGGTTTCTTATGTTGAAACCTCTGGGTTGCCTTGAAGGATTTGGATAAAGTAAATTGGTGGAAGTTCAAATGCTTGCAGCTGATAGACAAGAGCTGCCCTTTTCTCATCCTAGTTTGATCAAGGTAAACTTTTCTGGTTAAAAAGCTATGTGGTGATGGTTAAACATTATACTTTGTGACTGCAGTGCTGCAATGCTGAGGTAGGACCTACCAACTGCTCTTTTCTGCGTAGTGTGCAACACTCTTATTGACCAGCAGGTCATAGATGACATCTACCATACAGCACTGCTTTTAAAGCAGTCTCACCTATTAGGTGTGATGTAAAACAGGCACACACCTCCTGCCAGCAGCCAGCTCTTCCCAGAGGGCTCTGAAGCTGGAATGTGAGCAGTAGGAGACAGACTGCTTCTCACAGAGTCAGTGTGTTGGCTGGTACAAAGACCCTGAGATATGGCCTGGGCAAGCTCTGAGGGGCCTGGAGCACAGCCCTGTGAGGAGAGATTGAAGGAGCTGGGGTTGTTTAGCCTGGAAAAGAGGAGGCTCAGGGCAGACCTCACTGCTGTTTACAACTACCTGAAGGGAGGCTGTAGCCAGCTGGGGTTGGGGTTGGGCTCTTCTTTCAGGCAACCAGCAACAGAATGAGGGGACAGAGTCTCAAGTTGTGCCAGGGGAGGTCTAGGCTGGATGTTAGGAGGAAGTTGTTGGCAGAGAGAGTGATTGGCATTGGAATGGGCTGCCCAGGGAGGTGGTGGAGTCGCCATCCCTGAAGGTATTCAAGCTAAGCCTGTCTGGGGCACTTAGTGCCATGGTCTGGTTGACTGGCTAGGGCTGGGTGCTAGGTTGGACTGGATAAGCTTGGAGTTCTCTTCCAACCTGGTTGATTCTGTGGTAGACTGCTGTAGCTTGTATCCTGTGCAGGTGCAAAGTTTAGATGAAGTCTTTAACTTGAGTAGTAAACTGAAATGGAATCAGCCCATGTACATGGAAAGGTTGTACAAGCCTAACAGGGGCAGAGGGAGGAAGTGCCTGAAGAGGACAGTGAGAGTGATTCAGTGAGTGTAGGTAATAAGTTTCCTTTCAGCTGCAGTTTTTCTGGGATAGCTGTCAGCTCTCCTCCTGTGCTTGATCAGAGAGGTGCCCAAAATGTGGTAAGAAGGATGTGCTTGGCTGAGGGAGAGAAACTGGCCTGAAGCACTCTGCTGCCACTGAAGTTTGCAAAGTGAGCTGTGTCCTGCCTAGTTGCTGCCAAAGCCAGACACACTTATATTTAAGTAAATGAGACTGGATATTCAGTCTTTAGCAAAGTACCAGAGCATTTGCCTAGACTCCCAGTGGTTTCTGCAGATCCAGTTTGCTAATCCAGATTAATTATTAATCTATTGGTAATCCAGTATGAAACTTTCGTAATCCAATATGAAACTTGTTCTAGAGGGAGATGTGCCTGCCTGTGGTGGGGGGTCAGAACTAGATGATCTTTTGAGATCCCTTCCAACCTAAATCAATCTATGATTCTAAACTTGATTTTTAATGTATTTGGGGCCAATTCACTTTGCTTTCTGAGGAACCAATTTTATTAATTCATGGATCAGTTAAGCTATAATTTCCACTTGAGTGAGGGAGTGGAACCCAGAATTTAGATTAATTGGGTAAAATACACTGTGAACTTAATTGTCAGGGGAAAAAAGGTTGAGTTTGTGTTTGGTTTGACATTTTTGGTTGTTGTTTGCTTGTTTTTGTTAAGGAGAAGGTAATTCATACAGTGCTGTAAGTACTTGTGATGGACTTGTGATGCTTTGGGTGTTATCAGTATCCCCAGACTTCAGAAAATCACCTAGATCAGACTCAACCGAGCTGGAAGCTGAATGAAGCTTTATGTTTACAGCTTAGCACAGTATCCAAGCAGATATTTACAATCTATACAGCTGTAGACAGAAATAGACAAGTTAAAAAGTAATACAGAAACACAACAGCCCTGCCAGAAACCAGAATCCCCAGGAGGGGCTCCCAACCACCCTTCCACCTTCCACCCCTCAAACTTACTCCAGACTTTGCCTTACGTTACAGGTGAGTTTGGAGGGTCGACCAGGGGGGTTAGGAAGCAGAAGGATTAGTCACACAGACAGCAGGTTAGAGAGAGAAGTTCATGCAGCTCCAGAGCCCAGAGAGAGACTCTGTTATCTATGTTTATGTTCTTGTTCTTATCCATCTCAGCAAGCCTATGAGTGCAGCAGACATCACCACTGTTTCCTTTTCACAGCCTAGCATCTAACTCCTCTCACCAGAATATCCCAGCTAGGCTCAAACTAGCACAGACATTTACAGCTGAAATTGGAGTGTGAGGGAGTTTGTATTTTCTCTGTTCTAAATAAAAAAGGACACACAGTATAACTGAAGGCAAGATTGTGTGCCAAAAGTGTATTTGTTGAGGAATGGATTAAGCAGCCCTGAAATTCTCAGTCTAGGGATAAACAGGAAGTTGCTTGTGTAACTTGCACAACAGAACACCACCACAAGAGAACTGTGGCCAGCAGGGCCAGGGTCTACTCCACTCTGGTGAGACCCCACCTGGAGTACTTCATCCAGTTCTGGAGCCCCTATTACAAGAAGGATGTGGAGATGCTGGAGTGTGTCCAGAGCAGGACCACGAGGATGCTCAGAGGGCTGGAGCAACTGTGGTGTGAGGACAGACTGAAAGAGTTGGGGCTGTACAGTCTAGAGAAGAAGAGGCTCCCAGGTGACCTTCTCGTGGCCTTCCAGGATCTGAAGGGGGCTACAAAAAAGCTGTGGAGGGACTTTTTAGGCTATGAGAGAGTGACAGGACTGGGGAGAATGGAGCATAGCTGGAGGTGGGTAGGTCCAGTCTGGCCATGAGAAAGAAGTTGTTGAGCATGAGAGTGGTGAGAGGCTGGAATGGGTTGCCCAGGGAGGTGGTTGAGGCCCCATGGCTGGAGGTGTTTCAGGCCAGGCTGGATGAGGCTGTGGGCAGCCTGCTCTAGGGTAGGGTGTCCCTGGGCATGGCAGGGGGTTGGAACTGGCTGCTCCTTGTGGTCCCTTCCAACCCTGACTGATTCTACGATTCTACAACAAAGGAGGGCTGCTGCATTGGATGCTTTTTTTATTGTCAGAAAAAACCCTGGTGGAAATTGAATAGAATAGATGCTTCTCTACAAGTTTGTATCTGTGCTTTTATACTGTCATCAACATGGAAGGAAATGTGACATCTCCTGAGGCGTAGGAAAGATAAGAGATTAGAGGCTCCTGGGTGACATGAAGTATTAACTTGCTGAGATTGGTGAACAACACAACATGTAATTATCCTATAAAATTGCTAGATTTGTAAATTCTTTCCCCAGCCTACCTTTTTTTCATTGCTCCACATGAAGTTCACTTGAGAGGGACTTTATTTTGTGCTGTAAACTGTCAGGGCAAATTCCTCCTTTCCTTCAGTGCTGAGGTAATCCTTCATGTTACTGTGGCCACTGTGTGAGTTTTCAAGTGCTGTCATTCCACCAGGGGTACTAGCAGAAATGACTAGGTCAGGTAAACTTAGAATGGAATCATGGAATCAGTCAGGGTTGGAAGGGACCACAAGGATCATTGGTTCTAATCCCTGGCCATGGGCAGGGACGCCCTGCCCTAGAGCAGGCTACCCACAGCCTCATCCAACCTGGCCATAAACACCTCCAGGGATGAGGTTTCCACTACTTCCCTGGGCAACCCATTCCAGGCTCTCACCACTCTGATGCTGAACAACGTCAGCTGGTTTGTTGCAATGTGTGGTAGTGTGGTTTTGATGAGAGGCTGAATGGGTAGAAAGAAGGGGAAGAAATGCAGATCCTGCTGTGGATTCTCAAAGTAGTAATTTCCCATGGGATAAGCAGGGCTGCAGCATTCCTCCAATACAGGAAAGCTGAAATGATTCTATGTCATTAATAATTTGCTGCTAGTATTAGAGTTCAAGTAAAACTCATTTCTCCCAACCACTGTCCTGTTTTGTCAGCTTGGAGGTGGAGGCAGAGTTAAAGTGATGCAGCCAGTACTTGGTTCCCTTCATAACTGGAAACTGTTCTGGGGACTCCTGCTGCTCTTCCTTTGTGAAACCCACCCAGAAAGTAAATTGCAGGTCTGGGATTCCAAGATTAGCTGTCTGTGGCCTTCAGCAATACTGTGGCTAGCAACACCTTCACATGACATGTGTTACAGCCAGCAGCACTGGCGTGCTCATAGTCTTTCCAAATATAGGTGAGCTTTGATGAACCCACAGGATTCAGCTGGCTTCCCTTCATTTGAAGGGGATCAGGCTTCAGGCTGAATTTCTGCTTTTGATGAAAAGAGGCTCTTCAGGTGAGGTGTAGTTTAGTTTTATGCAGCTTGATGATGCACTGTCAGAAAAGGAGTGATTTGCTCACAACTTCTGAACTTGTATGGCAGATCACAGGATGTTAGGGCTTGGAAGGGACCCAACGATCATCCAGTGCAACCTCCCTTATGCAGCAGGACCACACAATCTAGCTCAGGGTACACAGGAACACATCCAGACAGGCCTTGAAAGGCTCCAGAGAAGGAGACTCCACAACCTCTCTGGGCAGCCTGTGCCAGTGCTCTGGGACCCTTACAGGAAAGGAGTTCCCCCTTGTGTTGAGCTGGAACCTCCTGTGCTGCAGCTTCCATCCATTGCTCCTTGTCCTATCCCAGGGAGCAGTGAGCAGAGCCTGTCCCCCCACTCCTTGCCCCCAGCCCTCAGATGTTTATAAACATTGATTAAATCCCCTCAGTCTTCTCCAGACTAAGCAGCCCCAGGTCCCTCAGCCTCTCCTCATCAGGCAGTGTCCTCCAGTCCCCTCATCATCCTCATAGCCTTCTGCTGGACCCTCTCCAGCAGATCCCTGTCCCTCTTCAACTGGGGAGCCCAAAACTGAACACAGTATTCAAGATGAGGTCTCAGCAGGGCGGAGTAGAGAGTGAGGAGAACCTTCCAGGAGAACCTGTTGGACACACACTTCCTGATACACCCCAGGATCCCATTGGCCTTCTTGGCCACAAGGGCACATTGCTGTGCCATGGATGCTATCCACCAATACTCCCAGGTCCCTCTCCACAGGGCTGCTCTCCAGCTGATCACCTCCCAGCCTGTACTGCTGCAGTTTATTATTCCTTCTCAAGTGCAGGACTCTGCACTTGTTCTTGTTGAACCTCATTTGGTTCCTCTGTGTTCAGCTCAGTCTGTTCAAGTCTCTCTGGATGGCCACACAGCCTTCAGCTGTATCAGCCAAGCCTCCCAGTTTGGTGTCATCAGCAAACTTGCTGAGCAGATGCTGTATGTCTCCTAATCAGTGTCATTGATGAAGATGGTAAATAGCACTGGACCCAGTTATTGGATCATGGTTAATTGTGCAGTTTAAATGAATAGCTGTGCATTTTCAACATCTTGGTGATGGTTTGGGTTTCCTCCCGCCCCCCACACTTTTAGAAATCACCCAGACTAGACTCAGTCGGCTCTGGAAATTTGAATGAAGCTTATATTTACAGCTGGCACAATTTACAAGCAGATATTTACAGTATATACAGTTATAGACAGAAATATACAAGGGAAAAAAGGTAATACAAACACAATTCCCCTCCCAGAAACCTGAGTCCCCAGGAGGGGCTCTCAACCACCCCTCACCTTCCCCCTACCCCTCTCAAACTTACCCTGGTACTAAGGAAGAATGGAGGTTCGGCCAAAAGGGTTAAAAAGCAAGGTGAAGCAGCCAAGCAGAAGGAGGATGAGGTTAGAAAGCAAGGTGGAGTCCAGCCAGCAGCCTCAGCTTCTCCCCAGCAGGCAAAGCTCCCCAGCGAAGAGAAGAAGCAAGTGAAGTAATCTTTGTTTTGCCTTTCTTCTTTACACATCCCAGCAAGACTGTGAGGGAAGTAGACCTCACCATTGTTTTCATTTTACAGCCTATCATCTAGTTCTTCTCACCAAAACATGCTAGCTAGGCTCAAACTAGCACAATCTTGATATCCTGGTAAGTTTCAGTTGACAAGTTTCTGTGTCTGAAGTATAAACAGATGGGTCTAGTCTTACTCAGCATCTTCATCAATACCCTGGATGGGGGGAAAGGTTAGAGAATTCAGTTAGGTATTCCCACTGCTTCTCAGAAACAAATGAGCTGCATAGAATCATAGAATCAACCAGG
>WAAF01020292.1:0-48849 GCA_013400475.1 Tricholaema leucomelas
TTTTGGTTTGTTTTTTTTTTTTTTTTTTAAGTAACAGTGAGGCATGTACAAAGTGAACAGATTAGTCCACTTCTCAAAATAATCACAGAAGTAGGTCAAGGTATGAAATCTTGATCCTCATTATTAAAATAATTGATTGCCAGTTCTCATAGAAATAATTAATGTTGTTTTTTGCTTTACTTTCCTTTTAAGCATTTAATGTCATTTATCTTAAAAGTTCTTTTTAATTGGGCAAAACTTTATTGTCATTTAATGACCTTCTTTCCCAAAAGTTCTACAAGGGGTCAAGTGTGGAAAAGAATAAAAGCACAAGTAGCTATGTATAGAACTAATGTATACATTGAGCAAACTTTTTGCTTTCTGAAGAAAATACTGTCTCTAAGAGACTCTTAGATTGTTAGCAGAAAAGTAGAATAGTCAATTTCATGCAGAAGAGCAGAGCTTCTGAGAGATTGAAAATACTGAAAGGTAAAATACTGGAAATGAAAAATGTCACAATGCATAGACAGTTGCAAGTGGAATTAGTGGCTGTAAACCTCTTTTTCCTTTGAACAAGATAATAGGCAGTGGAAGACAGCATTAGTAAGGATACATTTTGAATAAATTTCACTCTGACTCTTGAATTATGTTGTTTTTCCTTAGGCTTTGTGCAAGGACAACATTTATCCAGGATTTCAGATGTTTGCCAAAGGTTATGGGAAGAACAACGAGCCACTGAGAGGATACCTTCTAACATTTTTAATTGCTCTTGGATTCATACTTATTGGTTAGTTAGAAATTACAAGTTTTACCAAAATGTTCTAATTTATAACATGACTTGGTGACAATGTCCTAGAGGTCTAATGCATGGCTTAATTTGAAGTCTTTAGTCTGAATGTGTTTGAGGGTTACTTCCTCATGTCCTGAATAACCTCAGGTATCTGTCTCCAGTTACTGACAAGGTAAACTTGTAGAATGTATGTAAAAGATGTAAAAATACATTTTTGGCTTCCGGTAGACAGATGTTATCTTAAATAAAATTTTATTTACATGATATTTTTTTATAATTATAAAAAGCTTCATTAAATGCAAACTTGCAGGAACAATCCTTTTTAAAGTGTTCTTCTGTGAAGTTAAAAACAGCAGAGATGAGTGCTGCTGCTGCTAAAGGTAAAGATAGTCTGAGTAGGATTGAGTGTGTGTAGATGCAAGTTAATTGTGCAGTACCTGTCCTAGCGCTTTTAGATTCCTTTTCCACATTCACTCTTCCATACCTTCCCCAAGCCTGCTTAAAATACAGGTATACTCACGTCCCTACTGCAGTATGCTGACCGAGGCTTGATTATGAGTATTGTGGACTAATGCAGTACATTGTGCATATTGAGCCACTTTCGGTTTTGGTGGTGAGAGTAGACAGGTTTTGTACCATGCTGTCTCACAGAAAGGAGTGCATCAGGTTCTTCTCTTTCACTAAAAGTGTACGTATTGTTGCGATGCTGTTGGTCTACAATGGACTATACTATACTAGTACCTAACTTTGTCTGCTGTTGCAGTTCACCATAGTGTATTATCTCTTCAACTTATTAGTATCTTGTTCTTTGCTGTTTGAGACTTGATGTAGAGAGGACTGTTAATGCTCTCATTCAGAACCTGGTGCTCTGTTTGATTAAGCCATGGTGTGAAAGAAATAACTCAATTATTTTAAGGATGTAGTGCTTCCTAAGCAGCAATCTTGGAGCATATGGTAGTATGGAAACTTTAAGTACAGGAAACTGAAAGTTACACTTCCTGACTATCAGAAGATAACTTAGTAAATGAGAGACCATTGAGATAAATATTGTTGTCTGAAGAGAAAAGACAAAGTGTTTCTTTTTGGATTACATTAGAAAATAGAGGTGTTTGTAGCAGATTTTATACTTTGTAGTCTACAAAGCCATTGGGTAATGTATTTCATAACAGACTTTGTTTTTCGCTTTACAGCTGAACTGAACGTCATTGCTCCAATTATTTCTAACTTCTTCTTGGCCTCATATGCCTTGATTAACTTCTCTGTATTCCATGCTTCTCTTGCAAAGTCTCCAGGTAGGAACTGTACTTTGAGGATGAGAATTTATCCTGCAGTTTCTTTATATATAAATAAATAGCATTTGTGGAGCTTGGGAGCTGCTAATTTTGTCATCTGTGGGATAAATCGGTGTTTGTTCTAAAACTCTTGGAGAAAAAAGTCTCACTGTGTCTGGTCTTCAGGAACCACAGTTTTGTCATCTTTGAATTTCTCTGTTTATTATGTTCATCTTCCAGTCCAGGAGAAACTGCAATTGCAGGTGATATTGACCACACTTTTATAACCTGTGATGCAGAAGTCTAGGTAGATTGCTGGAATAAGTCAAAACCTAATGCTTGCATAGTGGACTGTGTATGACGTATCCGTTATGCATTTGTACTGAAATAATACTCTTAAAAGCTTTTCAGGCTGCTGAACTGCTAGATGTTATTTTACCAGTGCATGTGCATAACTAACTTGCACAACCATTTTATGTCTGATGTGCTTGTAAAGTAGTAACAGTGCGGTACCTTGATGCGGTCAAGTTTTACTTGGTTGTACCTGTGCTTTTCCTTTTCACATGCTGGAAATTTCTAGCCATATGAAAATAGTACAAACACACAACGAGAGTGGTGTGTGAAACAGCAAGCCACAAGTTGATAATTCGTATTACGCTGCTTTCAAAAGCAAGAAGTCAATTGTCAGCAAGCTTGCCAAAGATTTCTGTAGCCTGGTTCAACAGGCACACAGGCATAGCCATCTTCAGACTTGCTTTTTGAGATAAACTTTTAGAGGACAAGAAAACCACATAATCGTTTGAAATGTGTTGGGAAATTGAGAGCATAAGTGCACCAATGTCTTCATTTTATATATTACTGAAACCATAAAGTGAAATGTGGTACAGAATGCTAGGGAAGGAAGAGAGGAATAGTGACTTCCTTCTCGTAGAGCAGTGATTAAATTTCCCTCCTGTTTTCTCTCCTGTCCTCCAAATTGTATTTTTGACTAGGTTGGCGTCCTGCTTTCAAATACTACAATATGTGGATTTCTCTTGTTGGAGCTATTCTGTGCTGCATTGTGATGTTTGTTATTAATTGGTGGGCAGCACTTCTAACATATGTCATAGTTCTTGGACTCTACATTTATGTCACTTACAAGAAACCAGGTATGTATAGGGGCTTCTCTTGCTCATGGAAGCAGGGAAAGAGGGATGCATAAGAAGGGAAAAAGTGATAGATTTTGGGAAAAAAACTACTTATTTCTGTTTGACTAGTTCAAACTTCTGTTTCAGGCCTTTTAGTTGTAATGAGTGCTTGTGTAGTCGTTGCTCTTGTGACCCCTCCCAAGTTACGAAGGTGCATACCTTGCAGTTAGATGTAAACATTTGAATTAAAATCAAGAGACAAAGGTGCTTGTGGAAAGCAATGTTTTGGAGCATCAAAGGCACTAAGGAAACTTACTGTGTTTTGGTAGGAAATAAAAGAGGACCCTCTCTTTTACAAATTAGAAGGAGATTTAAGTGTTTGTTTTTCAGTAAGCTGTTCCTATGGATATGAATAACAACTTAGGTAATTTTTATTTCCTTGTAAAAGTGCTCCGTGTTCAAGTGCAACATGCAGCAGAACTGATCCAGAAAGTTTCTGAAGTTGAAAAACCTGCTTTCTGGGTTATGAAGGTTATGAAGTACTTGGATGATAAATTCATTGTAACTATTGAAAGATGTATATGGGAGCAAATGAAAAGGACACTGAGATCTTTGTTAGTTTTATAAGGAAACATGATCTAAAAAGGATCAGCTTAATCTAGCAGTTCTTCACTGAAAGTATGTGAGTTTAAGGCAGTGTTTTGAGATTATTTTTTCTTTTGCCATGATACAAAACAAGAAGCATGGATTTTTTTCTTGAAGTGTTTATTTTTTTTGAGTCTGAAGCTGCCACAATCTTTGACATCTTGGGCAAAACCCCTCAGTTTTTTCTTCCTATGATTTTGACATAGTGAACTCTTCAATTGGTGTACTAAAACTTCTGCAGGAATGCTGAATTGCCTATTTAACAATTTACTGTTACTACGTAGACCAGGAGGTAGCTTGAATCTTGTGTGTTTTCAGTTGGCATTCAACATTGATTTTGTAATGGTGTAGCCTCACAATGAACAGCTTTAACATGCTGAAACTTTTATTCTTCCAACAGATGTGAACTGGGGGTCCTCAACACAAGCTTTGACTTACTTGAATGCACTACAACATTCTATTCGGCTCTCAGGAGTGGAAGATCATGTGAAAAACTTCAGGTAACAAAAGGCATAAGAAATGACCTCAATGTATACAGGAGGGTGTAGTCGCAATGTTTGCTGCCATTAAAGGCCTGTTTCATCTTTTGGGGTTATAAACCCATGGAACTCCTCTGGACATACGTACATTAACATTTTATCATTGATTTAAGAATTCCCTTTAGAAGCAAGTGTATGGATGATGCCTGCTTATTGTTAGATGCCTCATGGTTTGCATCATGAGCTGTGAATTGCATTGTTCTTTGAAGCTGGATTGTAAGATATGCCTCACACTGCTAACAAGTATTATTCAGTCCATGTGCTTAGGATAAAACTGATCTAATATCTCTAAGATGTCTGTGTTGTGGATGTCCTCAACACCAGGCGTTTCATATTAGACATACTCTCATTGCACTTCAGTAATGGCAAACAAGCTACATAAGTGTATGTCACACAACTAAAGAGGAGAACTGATTGTTGTCTGCCACTGTGGCTGCTTAGGAAGGTCCTACTCAAAAAGGCCATCTTCTGTTCTGTATTAATGTCACTTTTCAGAACTAAGCTAGTATAGGAAAATAATGCTTCAGAAAGAATGAACAGGAAGTACTAACGTAAACTAAGGCCTCCAAAAATTAGAAACAGAGATTGAACATGACTTTACTATGTGGTCTTGTCCAATCCTAAACTGACTCACTACAGGTCCATCTGCAGAGTTGAATCCAGCTGCAGTTTATGTTAGATTTCTTGGGGCCATATCCAGTCAAGTTTTTAGTGTTTTCCAAGGTGGGAGGTTCTGTTGACCTGTATTTTAAAATAGAGCAGTTATTTTCTATATGCTGCCTGTGTTTGGTGCAGGATTTACACTGCTGACACTTAGTCCAGCAAACCTCTTTCATCCCTTGCAGCTAGAGCTGTAAGAAGTGTATTGTTCAGTTATGCTCAGTGTATTAAAAAGATAATCTAGCTACTAACATTTTGTTGTTTTCATACTTAGGGTAGAATTTAATAAGGATCCAATTAAGGGAGAGGCTTTAGATAGAGATGCCATTTGTGAAGTTTAAGTCCAGAATGCAGAACCTGGCAGCAGTGCAATTTTTCAAAGATGAGGTCTATGATATTTCCTGTCACTTGGGAAAATAGTCCAAACCTCTCTTGAAAGTTCCTAACTTTTATTGAAATAGGTACTTAAAATGCCTGTGTTGAATGCATGCAGCCAGTTGACATTAGGTACATGTTATAGGTAGTTGGATGCCAGCACAACCTCAAAGAAAAATGCGTATGTATCAATATGAGTATTAATAGGCTTTCCACTTCTAAACTTAAGAATTGGCTGTTGTACGTCGATCACAAAATCCAAAGTTTAATTAAGAAACATCTCTTCTTTCTGGAGTCCTAATGTGACATTAACATCTCTGATTTATGTACAAACATTGTATTACCTATTACATCAAGCTGCATTTTCACAGGAAAAAGGTATACATTAAGAAGCTTGTTTGTTGCTTACATTTCAAGGGCTGCAGTTTTCAGACTTTACCAAATACAGGTCTGAAGTCTGTCATCATATAATTTGGAATATCTAACTGTGATGGTTGTTCCAAGCTCACTTCTGCTGTGGGTCTATATTTTGTTGCAAGCATCAAGGTAGACAAAAGCTTTATAGAGAAATTGTTATCAAGTATAACTTTTAGTGTATGCTGTCACGGGAAATGAGTGCTGTGCTGATCAATGTGTACTTAGCTAAAGTACTTCAAATACGATACTATTTAGTTGGAGAAGCTAGTGTAATAGATTTCTGAGCTTTAATCTTCTTTAGCTGTTATCCTAAGCAGATAGAAATCTTAAGGTAAGCCAGTTTTAAGCACAGTGGCGTTAGGAGAGCTATATTTTTGATAGCTGTTGGTTCCTAAACTGTGGCAAAAAATGCTTTTGAATTTTTTATAGATTCTAAATGAGAGCAGTTCAAGATTTAAGTATTTATGTAATAATACAGGTTTGCAGATAATGCTGAGTTGGGCAGAAGTGCTGATCTGCTTGAGGACAGGAAAAACCTGTAGCAGGATATGGACAGGCTGGATTTATAGGCCAAGGAAAATTGTATGCAGTTCAACGACAAGTGCCAGGTCCTGTGCTTGGGTCACAGCAACCCCATGCAACGCTCTCTGCAGGCTTGGGTCAGAGAGGCTGGAAAGCTTCCTGGTAGAAAAGGACCTGGGAGTGCTGGTCAGCTGAACATGAGCCAACGGTGTGCTCAGGTGGCCAAGAAGGACAGGAGCATTCTGGCCTCTATCAGGGTTACTGTGGCAAGCGGGACTAGACCAGTGGTTGTCTGCCTGTACTCAGCACTGGCGAGGCCACACCTTGGGCCCCTCACTATGTGAAAGATCCTGGTGTGCATCCAGACAAGGGCAGCAAAGCTGGTGAAGGATCTGAAGAACAGGTCTTGAGAGGAGCAGCTGAGAGAACTGAGGTGGTTTATTCTGGAGAGAAGGAGACCGAGGGCTGACCTTACTGCTCTCTGCAACTGTCTGAAAGGAAATTGTAGCAATGCAAGCATCAGGCTGTTTTCCCAGGTAAAAAGTGATGAAGAGGAAAATGGCCTGAAGTTGTGCCAGTAGAGGTTCGGATTAGATATTAGGAACACTTTATTCACTGAAAAGGTGGTCAGGCACCAGAATAGGCTCCTCTGGGAGGTGGTCAAATCCTCCTCCCTGAAATTAATTAAAGATGTGTAGATGTGGCAGAGGGACATAGTTCAGTGATGGAATTGACAGTACTAGATTAGCAGTTGAATTCAGTTATCTTAAAAATAATTTTTAACCTAGATGAAACCATGATTTTGTTTATATGATTCCATTATGGAAAATTAGCTGGAGCAGCTGTAAAGATTGAGGCAGATGACCATAGGTGATTGTTATGATAGGAAAAATTACCTCTTGAAATCAATTCTGAAGTCTTGACACTTTGTCTTAAAAATTAATGGAAAGTTGTCTAGATTAACTTGGTTGCAGTTGTTTGGTTTCATCTTCTGAATTATAGTAATTAAAAAAAAGAAAAGGCTCAACTTTTAGTTTTTCTGTTGAGCACAGATAGTTGTGTGTGTTTTCAAATTTAGGTCAGTTACTGAGCTTGGAACCAATTAATCATATTTCTGTCTTCAGCAAAAAAAAAAGATCTTAACATAGTTTTGTTAAAGTAGATGAGCTTATTACTTTTGCAGTGGCAATTATGTTCTTAGGGTCAATATTTCAAAGAAACATATTTCTGTTAAATAAAAACTCCACAACTCCAGGTGAAGTAAGTTCCAACCTCTCTTCTCATCTATCCACAATTCTAGACCTCAGTGCTTAATTATGACAGGCCCTCCAAATGCGCGTCCTGCTTTACTTCACCTTGTCCATGCTTTTACCAAGAATGTGGGCTTGATGATCTGTGGCCATGTGCATATGGTAAGTGTATTCCAGCTTTACTTAAAGTTATTGTGCGGTTTTGGTTTTATTTTTTTTTAGCCTATTTGCTTTTTATTTCTGGTTCTTAATTGTGTGGAAGTTTATTTTCAGTGGGTTGTTGTTTTTTCTTAAAATGAAAGCATCATTAGACATTGGAAAGTGCAAAACGAAACTAATGGTCATCTAATGGTCATCACTATGCTGGTTAGACATGCTACAGAGGAAACTGAAAAATTAGTAACTTTGGTTATTTAATGTTTGAATGCTGAGGAAGATTTGCAGGAGTAAAGCGAACACTGAATTATGGCCTGGATCTCTTTCTTTCTTTGTATCCTGTGCTCTTCCTTGCTTTGACCAGAGCACTTGGTTGAAGTGATGTGCATTGTATATCTGGATTTTCTCTTAGTGTTGCTGTTCCAAGGAGACTGATTCCTGTGCAGTTTTCATCCAAAGTCTTGGCTAAAATCTGCTTCAGTTGTAGATTCAGTATCAGTTTAGGCAATAGTTAAAAATTGCTCTTAACATTTCAAGTAGTCTTACTTCTTCAGTTACTAGATGCATTGAATTGGTAGGTTAAACACTAGTGTGAAGAGGTATTTCCAATCCTGTTCCTTTTCTGCCCAGCTCCTACTACATTGCTAGCTTTTTCTTTTTGTCAGGATATGAAGAGTGGGGCGTTTGGGGAGTTAGGAGGTATGTGAGGACTATTCTACAAGGATGTAATGTCAGCAGTTCTTACTACTGTAAAAAAAAACCAAAAAAACCCCAGCAAAACAATGAAGTATTTTGTTAAAGCACAAAAACAGACCTGTAGAAGTTTTTGTTTAGGATGGAGTGTGAGGTTGTGATGGAAGGAAGCAAATTCAAAGTCATTCTTGTGAGTAAATTAATTGTGATAGAAGGTGGTTGTCATACTATATTATGCATCAAAGCTTCACTTAACTACAGAGGGACTGTTGCATCTGACAAACATTGATAAATATATTTTGGCATACTGGGATTGTGTAGTTTACCTTCTTATTTTACAGCCAGACTTTCTGTCATGTCATTTAGAATGCTTGAGCGTACATGTCTTCAAAGATTTATTACTATTAAATATGTTCAAATTTACCACATATTCCATATGACTTAGTTCCAATCGAATGCATAAGAGCAAATCAAATTAATGCAATCCACAGAGCATACATTTTCATAAGCAAATATTGACTAGTTTTGCCTGCAGAGACTTGTATTTCAGTTCCTCTCTATACTTAAAATTTCAGTTGAGTGCTCAGGACAGAAAATAAGTAATGCTAGAGAGGTAAGATATCACAGATGGAATTACATACTGTCTTTCAAAAGTAGGGCTGTACTTGAAAAGAGTAAGGAAGTGTCAGCCTTTCATGTAGGAAAATAATTCTGATGCTCTGGGAGCATGCCATACCTGTAAAATTTCTTTCCCACCAGAGGATGACACTGCCTTACTCTTCACTAACTCTAATTATTTGTTTGGAGTGTGTATCCTTTTGAAAACTGTATCCTTTGCAAAACTATGTTTGATTATACCTTGTCCTGTATTCTGCATTTTGAGGTCTAGGAAGAACACAGTGTTTCATCCTGATGGAAATAATAGAAAGTATTTAAAGAGATAACTTTGCAACACAGAGCTGCAGTAGTGACACTATTGTAAACAAAGGCTGGTTAGGATTGTATACACACAGAGAGGCATGTTTGTACAGCTTGAAACGAATACTTTGATAATGCCTAACGTTAAGATATCCTGTACTTGTGTATGTTTCATTACAAAAACCTACAGTATTGTAATGGTTTGGGTGTCCCCCGCCCCCTCACACTTTAGAAATCACCCTGACTAGACTCAGTCGGCTCTGGAAATTTGAATGAAGCTTATATTTACAGCTGGCACAATTTACAAGCAGATATTTACAGTATATACAGTNGAATTTTTGTTTTACCTTTCTTTTGTACACATCCCAGCAAGACTGTGAGTGAAGTAGACCTCACCATTGTTTTCATTTCTCAGCCTATCATCCAGTTCTTCTCCCCAAAACATGCTAGCTAGGCTCAAACTAGCACAAGTATGCTTTGGAGGACGTGCTTGTGCTACCTGCTGGGGAAGTAGGTTCTGCTCTGCTGGAACAACATCACTAAAGCTTCAGCAACCTCTTTGCTGATGGTGATGCGTGTTGCTGTGACATTTCAGGATTTGTTGGTTTTGGGGGGGATAATTTTTGTTTGTTTGACTTTTTTTTTTTTTTTTAAATAATGTGCAAACCTGTTTTGAGGTTCTTCAAGTTTGAATTCTAGCAGTGAAATAAAACAAAATAACAAACTAGGAGCTTCTTTATTGTTGCTACTCATCATTCTTGTACTCTCTTCACTTTTTATTTTGTATTTTTAAAGGGTCCTCGGAGGCAGGCTATGAAGGAGCTGTCTACTGATTTAGCTAAATATCAGCGATGGCTAATTAAAAACAAGATGAAGGCTTTCTATGCACCAGTGCATGCAGAGGACTTGAGGGATGGAGGACAATACTTAATGCAGGTATACCTCTCCCAATTTTATTATTTTTTTAGTGAAGGTGGTGAAGACAAACATCAACATTGGAAGCATTTTTATGCATTGAAATATTTTCATTTTGCAAACTTACCTTAAAACTTCGAAAACCACTTTGTTTTCTGCTTAAGTAATAGAACCTTTAGTTGTTTCAGTAACAACTTTCTAAAAAACACTTCTTGTTCTTAGGCTGCTGGTCTGGGTAGAATGAGACCTAACACCCTTGTTGTTGGATTTAAAAAAAACTGGAGACAAACTGAGATGAGAGATGTTGAAACCTATATCAATTTATTCCAGTAAGTAGAAAATGCAGAGGTGTAGCTCTTTTGCCCTATTTCAGTATGTTTGGTAGTAAGTGGAATGCATGAAATCCTTCATGTAGTCTTAGATTTTCCATATTGCTGGTTCATCGGTCTTCAATACCTTTCTTTTCCGTCTGATACAGAAATTAATAAGCGGCTTTTAACAGTTTAACCACATTTCTGTAGAATGACTTTGTACCTAGAAAGAGTGTGGCGGTTAAGTCCAAGGCTTAAAAGTTAATGTCTTTGGGGGTGGAACCAGTGTCTAGTTAGCCAGTCTGCTAAAGTCTTTAAAGCATAATTTAATGTGAAAGCAGGGGAGTTTTGCAACCTTCTTTGGTAAAGATTTATTAGAAAATGAATCAGCATTTATGCTGAAGTTCTGTTTTCATTAAATCTTGCTCTCATATACAAGAAATATTTTACTTAGAAGATAAATAGCACTGATGCCCAGAGTACTATAGTAGCAAAAGGATGGTGGGAAAGGAAACTCTGTAAACAGACAGTACTTTCTTAAAAACCCTGAGTAACTTGTGCCACAAACACTTAAGAAAACTAAGACTTGCTTTTTGGACTTATGCAGAGGCTTTTTTTTTTCCTCCAGTGCTGCATAGCTTGCTTAATTTGCACTACTCTTCTTGTTTACTGCACATATAAAAGAAGGAGGATGGAGGAATTAAAGGCAGAGATTTGAAAAGGAAATAAATCCTACCTACCAACTCTCCCAGGTCTTTAAGACAAAAGCAGGAGCACTGACTGCAGTGAGAAATAAGTAAACTCATTGGTTAATTCTTGGATTTTCTCATTTGTCCACTTTGGAATGGCTTATGTTGGAAGATCTGTCAAGGACAACAAGAGTTGAGATTTCTCAGTGTGCAGAACTTAAATGACCTAATTCCTATTACTTTTATTTAATCGCTGTGTACACAAGGAAGGGAGTAATGAGGGGAAGAGAAGGGATATCCGTCCTATGTATTGCTTTTCAGGATATGATGTTCAGTTCACTGATGGAGTTGTTAGATTGGAATTGAAACTGCAACACGGATTTAAGATTTGGTTGTTTAAATAGCAGTCTTGAATCAATGGGATTTGTTGGAAGAGGTTGTGTAAAGTAGGTCTGTTGAGAAAGAGGAAGTTGTAAAAGACTACTTTTTCCTTTTTGTTTAGTGATGCCTTTGACTTTCAATATGGTGTAGTTGTCATCCGCCTAAAGGAGGGCCTGGATGTTTCTCACCTTCAGGGACAAGGTAAGATTTTTTTTCTCAGGTGGTGAATAGCTTTTCTCAAACTCTTTTAATACTGCTTTTTGAAAATACTAAAAATCAACAAAATAAAACACCACATTCCTGTAGAACAAAAACATGAAATAGAAGTAATAGACATTCAGCAACAGAACTCATTTTTCTTTCTTTCACATTTCTGTATTTGTAAATCCTGTATAGTTGCTTCCCAAGGATTTACTATTTAAATGAAACAAAGAGGCTGTCAAGATGGTATCAAGTATGTGGGACCCAAGCCTGGAAATCATGAAAACCACTACAAATATTGCATGATCTAAGATTCCTGTGAGACTAGTGTGGATTACCAACCCTTACACACATTACGTTAGAGACCTCAGCAGTCATCTGCCTCAAATTTGGAAAAGTTTTGTATTTTGAATGTAGGACTTGGTTAGGGTAGGTAGTGGTCTTAATCCAGAAGGTATCATTTTAATTACATTTAAGCAGAATAATGAAAGAAGACTGTGAGCTTTGGCAGCAACTGTCGACTGAATTGATAATGTCTAATTTGTTTGTAGCTTGTCTCATGTAACATTGGTGCAATGAAGAAGGAAGCCCTTGATAGCGTCTGTGTTAGGGGTGTATCCTTCTGGAACCAAGGGAGGGCTGTTTCTTCATATACATATGTCTTAAGATTTGGAGAGATTTGTCACTGTGTGCATGAGGGCAAAGGAGTATAAGCGACAGCAAGGAGTGAACCTGCAGGATGAAAACACTGCTGAGAAGACTGGGAAATGCAACACCAAAGTGTCAGAGGAGTCTTAGTATCAAATAGGAACTGTGAGTTAGTTTCCTTTAATTCTGACAGCTGTCAAGCAGCTCCACTGATGACAAACCTCAAAAAAAAAGACTTGGCTGTGAGACATACTTTGTCTGGATCTTATCTAAGGCTCATCTTCCTCTTGAGGTTAGAGTGGAAATGGGAACTATTTTGTCCAATTGAATTTTTTTCCTTCTTCCTCAAGTATTAGCTAGCTCTGTTTCTTGTTTAGCCTGTGGTAATGCAATGAACACAAAACCTGGGAAGGAAGTAGCAGGAAACTATAGCTCTGCGCAGGAGGAGGTTCTTTGAAGCAATTTGTATAAGATTTTGTGGTTAGTGTTTTCTGCTTGCTTTTTTCCTCCTCTCCTTGCATAACAGTTGCAGTGACCAACTGTGAACCATCTCAGTATAGTCATGTACATCTGGTGATACAGTTTGGAACAATTAATGGTTTACAATCTTATTTCTTTGCTTTCTCAAAGAAGAGTTACTGTCATCCCAAGAAAAATCTCCGTGTACCAAGGATGTCATAGTAAAAGTGGATTATAGCAAGAAGTCTGAGACAGACACTTCTATAGCTTTTGCTCCATCATCTAGTGAAAAAACACATGCTCTTCGTAAAGGTAACTTGCCTAGTTGGCAATGAAATTTGAGTTGTCTATTTTTCTCATTCCCACTTAAATTTCACTCTCTTCTTACAATGGAAATACTAAAGGGGCTTTGTGGAACAGAAATGTCCTGCCTTTCTAGCCATTGATGTCTGAGTACGTAGTACTTTGACATAGAGCTTACCAGTAGGTAAAGTAGGTCTTTCATGTTTCGTCTCCAGTCTCCTAACTAAAACAGGTGATAGACAATGACCTGCACTGGATTTTCTTTGTTAATGAGTTTTACAGACAGGAAAAATTGCTTGAAAATCGTGCCACACAATTTATATATTGTGATTTGAAGGCTGCTGAAGTTGTGAAGGTGTTTTCACCTCCAGCTAGACTAGAATATATATATGTTAACAGACACAAATAATCCAGGATAGTTCGACATGACAATAACTAACCTTCCTTTCCTTTTGAGAGTAGAAGCTTGAAGTGACTTAAGTAAGCAATGTGATCCCCCCCTCTTTTTTTTTAACTGTTATTTTTTTTTTTCTAAAATACAAGTAAATCTCAGGATCTGGTAGACTGCATTTGTGTGCCTTTCTTTTGTATGAAAACCCATTTCATTCTACACCTTTTTATTTATTTATTTAGTTATTATATAAGCACTAGTAGTGTTTCCATTAACATCACAAAGGAAATTAACCTTTTTATTTTATATCTTTAAAAATCTTCCAGAGGAGGACGAGGATGGAAAGACTCCAACACAACCACTGTTGAAAAAAGGCAGGCATTTTCCACCTTTTTTTGTGTTAAATCATTCTTTCACATTGTTAATTTCAGTTTTCTTTTCATATTTCTTTCTACAAATATAGATGAGAGAGGAAAATATCAGTCATGCAGTGTTAATTTGTTTCTTCATATCTGCTTTGGAATGTACTTCATCTTTAGGGATTAGCCTGTGGAAAAATGCAGCTTCGTGGAAATTTTTAAAACAGATTGCTTCTAAGGATTGTGCATAAGATATGAACACTGGATATATTTTCTTCCCTGTTTATTTATTCTTAAGTAATATTTGAAATGTGTTCAAGAGCTTGCTTAGTTCTCTCTGACATTTCTGTATGGGCCCTTTATTTAGGATTAAAGGAATTATTCTCTAATGATATAGCTGAAATCTATTCAGTAGATCTTCTTAAAGCCATACTTAATGCTTTATCACTTGAAACTGCTAGCTTGCAAATTAAGGCACAGTACAGCCACTCAGATTTAACAACTGAAATAATGCAAAGTTGCTACTAAACTAAAATGATTTTGAAAGGTAAATCAGGCAGTTTTCATTTCCTGGTTTATTTCAGACTTCTAATTAAGCAAGTATTTTAGCCTTTGCTGAGATTCATATAATTTTTTGACATCTTCATAATTTCAACAAGTAGAAGCTGTTGTGTTTTAATAATTGAAATTGATGTTACATCTTGAAGCACAGGATGGCAGTTTGGAAGAAGTCCCAGTCTGCAGTACAGTAGTGTATTAATGTACATCAGTCACAAATGTACTCTAAACTTAAAAATTCCTAGTAAAATAAAGACTGAGATGAATCCCAAAGTCTTGGCTCTTGTGCAAACTAAAGTTGCAGTTAATGAAACGGGGCTAGATTTTTCTGCTCTAATTTGAAAATGCAGTCATCTTGTTCTCAGCAAATCCATTAACTTCATTATGCAGACAGTATTGTGTTTCAGAGCCTTGCACATGCCTAACAGTGTTTGTTGCAAAAGACAGAATTCCAATACATAGAACTAGCTTTGATCTTCACCACATGCTTAATGAGCAGTGGATTTAAGGAAACAATAAGTGCTTAGGATATGGTAATTTATTGCCTGTAAATTAGTAAATACATGTTTTTAGAGAAGTTTTGTCATAAGCAAGGAATAGGAACAGTACATGACCTGATGCTCTGCAGTGCACAAGCAAGGTCAGTTAAATTATCCAGGTAAATAACTGTTTAAAGATAGTACAAATCTTTTATTTGTCAGATGTCTTCTAAATGACTTGGAGATTTAAGTCTTGAACAGGTGAAGTGTTATGAGTTTGCACTCTGCTTAAATGTAGCTCAGTTTATGCCCATTCAGTCAAAATCTGGAGTTGGAGGGGAAGAAACAATTTGTTTTTAGAGGTAGAGGTATCACAAAATATTAAAAAGTTGGATTTGATGCACTTCAGTAATGAAATTTCATCCTACTTTTTTTTTCCAGATTCAAAGAGCCTGTCTTCTCCTTTAAATTTAGCTGACCAAAGACTTCTTGATTCTAGTACTCAGTTTCAGAAGAAACAAGGCAAAAGCAATATTGATGTCTGGTGGCTCTTTGATGATGGAGGTAATGAGCTTTATACTTAAAAAAGAAATGTCAAAAAAATTACTGAAGTGATCTTGTACTAGTTTTTAATAGATAACCTTTCAGCCAGCTCATATATAGATTACAAGTATATTAAAATCTTACACAATGCTATGTTTTCTGGTAAAAATGCAGGTTTGACACTCTTGATTCCATATCTTATTACAACCAAGAAGAAGTGGAAAGACTGTAAGATCAGAGTGTTCATTGGTGGAAAAATAAACAGGATTGATCATGACAGAAGAGCGTAAGTTTACATCTAAAAATTCCAAAGTCTAAAAGAGCATGTTACACAGTACATGACTTCCCTGGGCTTCTTTCATTTGTTCTTCAGCTGAGGTGTAACCCCACTATATTCCCTTTTTCCATAAACAGTTCCATTTCCCCCATACTAAACTATTTTTTTTTTCTGCAGTGTTGCCCAACACTAACTTTTTCAAGTATTTTCTGAGGTTGTCTTTAAGGAAGACTAAGAGAAAAATGTTTTATGTTTAAAATGTTTTGTGGGGTTTTTGTTGTTGTTTGGTTTGTGGCTCTTTTGGTGGGTATGTTTTTGTTTGTTGTGGAGCTTTTTGGTATTGTTTTGTTTGGAGTTTCATTTTCTTGTTGGCTGTTCTCCTTCTTAAACAACTGGTTCTATTGCCAAACACATGTCTGATTACCCTTTGGAATGATTATAAATCTGATCGTGCATAAAGGCTTGTTTCTCTCTTACAGGATGGCTACTTTGCTCAGCAAATTTCGGATAGACTTCTCGGACATTATGGTTCTTGGAGATATTAATACTAAGCCAAAGAAAGAAAAGTAAGCTTCAGAAAAACTCATTATAGCTGAATTCTTAATGTCTTTCTTGAACTTAGCTTCATTCTTTACTAAAAAACTGTTTGGGGAGAGTAATTCCCTGTGGCATTCAGTGCAGGAAGTAAATTAAGCAACATATAAGAACACAGTTAAAAAATACAAAATTCTGCTTGGCCCTTTAGACTATAATATTAAATTTAGAAAAATACAGTTAAAAAAATCCACTTTGTCTAGAGCAATCTTCCTTAAAAAGGCAAATGGTTGTAAAATCTTAAATGGTTTTCATCTTGCTTGGAGGCTTTGTTTAATGCACCAAACCTTGGTCTTCAAACAGGCTGGCTTTTTAAATTTATTTTTTTTAATAGCTTGGACTTCTGATTTACACAGGAATGGTCACACATGTGATATTGCTGATTTTTGAGTTTAAGAAAATTAGGTTTTACTTCCAGTAAAAAATTACAACAGAATGTGTAATATCTAAAAAATATTATCCTCCTTTCCCTTTCAGTGTTCTTTAGAATGTTGATGTTGTAAAAATACATTTTACATGGATGTGCAAGTATGAGTAATCCGACGTGTCATGCAAGTTAGGGAATACTGCTTTACAACTTAGATGAATGGTAGATGCTAATGTGCACCCTTTTGTATCCTGTCTTTTAATCGCCTTTCCTTAAACATACGGAATATATCAAGCAACTAAACCAGAGTACTTTTGACACTGATATTTTTCAGTATCTTTGCTCCTGGGAGCCTGTTGCTGTGTATACAAAATCACAGAATGTGTCAGGTTGGAAGGGATCCTCAAAAGTCATCGTAGTCACCTGTAGTGAGCATGAACATCTCCAGGTAGACTGGGTTGCTCAGGGCCCCATCAAGTTTGGCTGTGAATGTATTCAGGGATGGGACCCTCATCCACATCTGTGGGCAACATATTCCTGTAATTCACCACTCTCATTGTGAAGAACTTCTTCTTTATGTCTAACGTGAACCTACCCTGCTCCAGTTTAAAAGTGTTGCCCCTTAACCTCTTCGTTGCAAGTCTTTCTAAACTTTAGTCCTTCCCCAGACTTCCTGTAAGAAGATATTAGCTAATGACAGTAGCGACTTTACTCAATAAAGACCACCAAGAGTAGAAACTGGCCTGTATCAGGAACAGTGTGGCCAGTAGGACGAGGGAGGTTCTTCTTCCCCTGTACTCAACACTGATCAGGCCACGCCTTGAGTATTGTGTCCAGTTCTGGGCTCCTCAACTCAAGAGAGATGTTGAGATGCTGGAACGTGTCCAGAGAAGGGCAACAAAGCTGGTAAGGAGCCTAGAACACAAACCCTATGAGGAGAGGCTGAGGGAGCTGGTATTGTTTAGCCTGGAGAAGAGGAGGCTGAGGGCAGACCTCATTGCTGTCTACAACTACCTGAAGGGTGGTGGAACCAGGTGGGGGTTGGTCTCTTCTCCCAGGCAACCAGCAACAGGACAAGGGGACACAGCCTCAAGTTGTGCCGAGGGAAGTATAGGCTGGATGTTAGGAGGAAGTTCTTCCCAGAGAGAGTGATTTGCCCTTGGAGTGGGCTGCCCAGGGAGGTGGTGGAGTCACCGTCCCTGGGGGTGTTCAGGAAAAGACTGGATGAGGCACTTAGTGCCATGGTTTAGTTGACTGCATAGGGCTGGGTGCTAGGTTGAACTGGATGATCTTGGAGGTCTCTTCCAACCTGATTGATTCTATTCTATTCTATTCTAAAAGATGGTTTAAGTAGTCTGAGTGCTTTCTGGAGGAACATGAAGCACATCAGTTAGCAAATGGGCATGGAGGGAGCGTTTCAGTGTGCAAAAGCTAACCTATTACTGATATGTCTACTGCTGCATACTACTGATATTGTGATATATCCTAAAGGGTGTTTCTTAATGTTTGTTAAGCTTTCTACAACAAAATTTGCAACCACAGAATACTGGCAACATCTCATGGTTTTTATAAAAATACTAAGCAGCATCAAACTGCAATTATTTGATTAGATTGAAGGCATACATTTATCTCTGTTTTGTCCTGTCTATTTTTCTTGTATTTCACATAACTGGGGCTGCTCAAAGATAAGTTACTTTAGTAGTAGCCTTTGTTTGCTGTTCAAATACCCTAATATGGGTAATGAATGTTGGGTGATAGGGTATAAGGTATAACACAGATCAACGTGATCTTTACTGTGAGGATGACAGAGCACTAGAACAGGCTACCTAAACCAGCTGTGAAATCTCCTTCTCTAAGACTTTCAAAACCTGCCTGGATGTGTTCCTGTGTGACCTGCCTTAGGTGGTCCTGCACTGGCAGGGTAATTGAACTTGATCTCCTAAGGTCTTTCCACTCCCTGTCATTCTATGAACATAAGTTGTGTTTTCTAGTAGAAATGCTGCATCGATGGTCTGCAGAAGGTTTTATCTCAAAGTTCTTACTAAAGTTAAAGTAAACTCAGAGTAACACCTGATGCTCTAGGAAGTGCAACAGAAGGGGTAAACAAGATGGGTGTGGTTATTTGCATTTGCAGAAGTAAGCAAAATGAGAAAATATCAAAGCCAAAATCCTAATGGCACTAAGCATGAAGTTTGATAAGCTGTTGCTTTTAGTGTGAATGTAAACTACTTCTTTTAAAATGTAATTTTGAATAAGCTACCATTAATTACTGTACATCTTCTGAGGCAGGATTCCTCAGCTTTTGAACAATTATAGTAAAATTCTACCAAAAATACTGTAATAGGTTATACAAAGGTTAACCTTACAAGGGAAAAACAACAAAGCACCACAAAATCTGGCTGCCTTGGGATGAAAGTGAGATCAGAATAGTGTACTGAGCAAATCAGATAATCATAACACAAATGCACAATTGCCTTAGTCTTTTGCAAAAAAAATGCAGCAGCAAACAGCCATCAGAAGCCAGTTAAAAGTCCAAGCCAGAGCTACTCCCCTGACTCTCCTCCTCCTGCTGCCATCCCAGCAGAAGAACCCACACCCATCACCTGGAACCCAAAGGCAGCAATCAGAATAGGAAGCCTCCCATGTTACAGTATGAACTTAAGACCCCATAATACTTTGCTCCAGCCAGCACTTTTCATTTTGAAGCTGGTGTGAGGCAGGATGGTATGAATAGCAGCAGACTAAAACTCAACCTCTGACTGTTATTTACGGCTTTTATTGAAGTGGCTAAATATTTGTATGTAGTTGCATGATGAGTAGTCCCTAACTGTTGGGTGACTTGCAGTCCTTGCAAGCTTACGCTCTTAAGAGCAATTGGCAGTAACGAAGTTTCAGTTAAGTTTATATGTACAAGGTAATAAAACATTAAAGTCATTGCTGATCTATAGACTCTTCTGTTTTAATATGTTTCTTCACTTAATCATTCCAGTATTGCAGCTTTCGAAGAAATGATAGAGCCCTTCCGGCTTCATGAAGATGATAAAGAACAAGATGTTGCAGATAAAATGAAGGAGGATGAGCCATGGAGGATAACAGATAATGAACTTGAGCTTTACAAAACAAAGGTTCTTTATTTTCTAATGTCTAACATGTTTCTTAACTTTTTTCTTCTGCTGTGGATGTGATACCAATGACTTCACTCTTGTTACTCTGTCTCTTCCGTGCTTACAAATAACTGATAGAAAGGAACATCTAAAACCATTTTGACAATTCACCAAAACATAAAAAGGAAGAAATGTTTCTGCTTTTTGTATGAGGAGAGCCTCGACCACTTCCCTACAGTATTCCAGCTGTTAATTTAGAACCATACAGTCTATATTAATGGTTTACCTTTTTGCTTTTTACACTTTATTTTCTCTTTTTCTACCAAATGTGTTTGTCATCAAAAGAAACACCAAAACACACTACATCTAATTGTGGTGTCAAATTTAAGGTTCCACATTTTTCCCAAGCAGTCGTGCATAATAGAGAGCAGAGGTATTCCTCTGAAGTGTTTCTGTGGGGGAGACTCAGATCTCATCATATAAGGGGGATGTAGCCAGAGACATCTAAAAACTCATTAAAGTTTCATTGATCTGATGTGCTTCAAGATGGTCTTGGATATATTCCATTTTCATCTTTTTCCTCCATCTCTGCTTTGGAGGATAAATGGGAATGTTAGGTCATTCTGTGTAAAAAGTGTAATAAGTGGCAAGCTGAGTGGGGAAAGGGGCGGGAATCTGTTTTACAGGTACAGACTGACTAAGCACCTGCTAAGATCTCTTAACTCTGTATTACTCAGGGGCTGGGAGATTTTGTGAAGCACAGTTGCTTTATAGTTAATTAACAGCTTCATGCCTTGCTGTTCCTCATGTCTACAAACACTGCCAAAATTCATTTTAGTGAGATAATTGAAAGGATTTATTCTTTTGTCTGCTGATGGCTTAATTGTTTCTGCAGACAGTAGCCCACAGGCAAACTGACTTCAGCTCATCTGAGAACAACAGAACTATTAAGCAAAGGTTAACTTAGAATCTCTACTAGAAAGTTAGTTGACATAAAAGAGAATTCAAAATTACTGAGGAAGGTACCTGAGATGTCAAAACTTGATAGAGGAATAAAGAAAGGGAGGACTTTTATGGAGATCAGCTTACCAAATGAAGATGGAATGTCACTTCTCTAAGACCTGCTCACTATAAGCTTATAAGATAGATACACTTAAAAGAACTGTATAGAGAGCTAAGGCCCTCTTGCTTCTAGGAGCTGTGGAGGAAGGTATCATTATTTAGAGGAACTATATTAAATTTAGGTTTTGCAGTTCTTGGCTTATTTGCTTACTGTTTTCTTCTCTCTTAGCCTCACAACCTGTATTGTGGAAAAGTGAATTAAGTTACTAGACTAAGGGGGAAGTACATGACCCATGCCAATTGATCATAACTGGGTGTTTCTGTTTTTTGGGGGTGGGTTTTTCCTCTTAATTTGTTGGGGTTTTTTTGAGTAAATTAACTCTTTCTAGGTTTACATTAAATCTTGCTAACAAGTTTCTTTTTAATTACAGACTTACCGCCAGATCAGGCTAAATGAGTTGCTGAAAGAACATTCAAGTACAGCTAACATAATTGTCATGTAAGTAAATGATTTGTGGTCTTACCCTAATTTAGACAGAATTATAATTTGAAATATGCATAAACATAGGTTAGGAAAAAGCCTGTGCTTTGGCTTTAGAATATAGAATTCCTCAGGGAGGCTTCAGTACTGAAGGTATTTATTAGAAGCATGGATCTGTTATATTGATGAATGAAAATTGGCCCATGTAGTTCCATGCTGCTTGATACACTGCTTTGGGTGATTAGCTCCACATTTGTAGTATGGTTGATGAGTCTTGTATTTCTTCTCCTGCATGCCAACTACCCTCTTCTTTGAGGTCCTTCCTTTTGAGTCTTTTTTTCTCTGTAGGAAAAGGTAATTGTCCTGCTGATGGATTTTTGTGGAATTAAATTCTTTGGGTTTAAACGGGCAGAATGCAGACTGTCGGTTTCTTCACTGTGTTTATGAGCCTGTTTCAGACCCCATAAAGTGAAGTTTGAGTAGGGCAAATAGAGTAGTTTATTCAAAAGAAAAGAATATAACATGTTTTGGAATGATTGTGAGAGAATATTAGAATGATGCAAGCTGGCATTGTGAGACAAAAAGCTGTATTTTTGAATCTTAGTTTCTCACAAAACTTGTCTTCAGTTGGGGATAATTCTCTGTGGAGCTACCTGCATATAAAATTGTGCTAAGAGGCCAAAAGCAAATAAAAGTAAAGGGCTATAATGGTTAAGATACCAGCTACCAACTCAGTACTTGAATTCTGGGGTGGGAAAGGTTGGGAAATTTAATACCTACTTCTTTGCAGAATCATACATTTGTACTTAAGTGATATGACTTGTACTCCCAACATTTTTTTCTGATTGGTGAATTCTTTTTTTTCCCTTGTGCATTGTAGGAGTTTGCCAGTTGCACGAAAAGGTGCAGTTTCTAGTGCGCTATACATGGCCTGGTTAGAAGCTCTTTCTAAAGATCTGCCACCAATTCTGCTTGTTCGTGGAAATCATCAGAGTGTTCTCACCTTTTATTCCTAAGAGTACTGCAAAATGGGACAGCCATGGTGAAATGGTACTTCAGTGCCCGAGGAGAGTGACTGATGTGGTCTATGGTTTATTAATATCACAGAGGCAAAAAGTGACTCTTCTTTTACTATTTCACTGACTTGAAAGCACACAAGGAAAGTCACTGTGTTTCTAAAGTTGTGACATCATGGATTTTATTCTATATTTTCTGTAATTTAATCTTGCTTAATGGGGGAGGATTCCTTGTTAGACTGAAGAACATGACAAGCTTTTTGTTTGCTACTTGAATAGCAGCAATAAAATGTTTTATTTTTGATCAATGAAAGGATTATAGATTTATAAAAGCCTTTTAGCCTTGAGGTGCCTTCTGAAATTAACCAAATCTCATCCATACTCCTACTTTGTAAATTTATATGGAATGTCAAAATCTGCCTTCAACTAGGTTTAGATCAGATTTCCTTTAGTTTCTAGTCTCTTCCACAGTACAATAAAAACAAATGCTGCTTTTCAGTCTTCCATTGAGCTATTAGTTCTTAGTACTGTATGTTTTCTATTGTCAGAAGGTTTTGGGTTTTTATTACTATATCTGTTAGATTTAAGGGTGAGAATTGGGGCAGGTCGGTTGAACTAAAGCAAATTCCTGGATGTAACTGTCAAGACTTTGTGTTACTAAATTTTGTAATAGTAAAAATAAAACTTATTCTACTAGTAGGCAGTATCCTTTTCTCTAATTTGACAATGTGTACTAGTTCGCCACTAGTCTGAGATACAGAGCTAATGTGATGAGCTACCTTGGAGAAGGATACTGGTCAGTCTTTGCTCTGTAGCCCTAATAGGAAATTGAATTAACCTTCCTAGTTGAGGCTTTTTATCTTACTACAAATTAGGAAAAACAAAGAAAAGACCTGTCCTAGTTCTTGGCCTGATATGTTTCGGTGTCACTTTCAACTTATTTTGAAACAAAACTCAGCTTAAGGCTTGAATGGGGATAATACAGGCAACGTGATGCTGTCTAACAGAAAACAGTAAACACTATGTGGAATCTCGCTATCCAGTACGAAATGTAAAAGCTACAGTTCTCTCACATTTTTCAACAAATGGTTAAAAGGACCACTAGCTTACTAGGGGAGATGTTTTTAGGTCAATTCATTCAGTTGTCAGAAAATACATTTAGTCTTATGAAGTAATACTCAGGTTTAATTGTCTCACAATTTAGATGTATTCCATATATCCTACTTTATACATTTTTCTATGTTCAATAAAGAAACTGCCAATCTTGTGTGCCCTTCCATTGTACATTTTGAAAAGTTCGTAAGTTTAGTCTGTTATGAACACCTACACAAGAAATTTCACTTGTGCCTTTGTGTAAAGGCAATAATGTGAACTGTTTTTTTTTTTTAAATTCCAGATATATTTTGGTTAGAAAGGATTGCCTAAAAACATTTCACAAGCTTTTGATACTAGCATTGGACATGCTGCTGGATCAGTTTACCAGTGGTTGAGTGGCTTTCATTTAAGGATGCACAGAAAAGGTGTAGTTTTATGCTCAATAAAAGATAGTGGAGTGTAATTATTCTGTTGAAGGACAAAGCATAATCATTGGCAAGGTAGAGCTTCAGGCTGTTGTGGTGAAAGATAAAAATATTTTACACAGTGTAGTATATACCAATAAACTGCAAAACATTTTCTGCTTTTTCTGTCATTTGAATTTGAGGCTATTGAATCATTTCTCTTAAAAAAATAAAGGAAAAACAAAGATGCATGTTTTGCTGCTAAGTGTGAGATAACTGATGCTAGCATGAACCCAGCTCGTTACAATAAACGTTGTGAGACAGGACAGTTTGCAGTGAAAGTGCTGTTTCCTTCCAGGTGAGGGGGATGGAGATCAAACTCAACAACAAATCTATTAAAGGTTTTACAGCATTTACAGGGGATAAGGGTGTTGTATTGTGAATGCAGAATCATTGCCATCTTCTCTTATGGGTTACATTCTTTTGAACAGACAGTAAGGCATGGACTTAGTGCTGCTATATTAAAAAAAAAAAAACAAAACACAACAATAAACATTTTAAAATTCTGCACAGGTACACTTATTTTAAAGGTTTTTTTGCCCATTCAGGAAACCATTGCTTGTGATCTGTAACACAGAAACCAAATGAAGTGTGTGTATACATGCATATATGTGTATAAAATTATATAAAATATATCTAAATATGCATATGGGGATAGTTAAGGTAATGTTTGTGAAATAACATAGGATGCTTTTCACATGCACTCAGAAGTCCACTAATGCTAGGCATGAGGTCAATTTTCAAGATTATCTGCTACACTAAAATTTCAACTTAATGGTAATTGTTTGCAACAGATGTCAGATAGTGGCAGTCACTTCAATTTCTGCTTTGATTTTGATACCAAATTTAGTTATGTTCCAATCATTAATTACTTGAAAAATGAAATCACTTAACACGTGGCGATTCATACCTTCTATAGATTATGCTTCTTTGTATTGTTTTAGAAAGACAGTAGTAGCTGGAGAAAATCAATTATTTATTTGTTCACTTATATTTGTATTTAGGTTTCCTTTTACGTACATTCTTTTTATATGCTTTTTCTGACATTACATATTTAAAAATAACAGTAATTTAAAGATTTGAGTGTTAGTGGGCAATGGCCCACTTGGTTTCAAAGATGTAAGATTTGATACTGTACTGTAACTGTCACACACAAATGGCTTTTCTAATGTTTTAACGTTAATTATTGCAGTTAATACTTTGTACCGGGGGATGTCACTGCAATAAAAGGAAATTAATTCAATACAACTGTCTTGCCTAATAAAGCTTTTTTCATCGGTGAGAGCTAGAGAACAGTGTTCATAATTTAACAAGTTAATGCTGAAACTAATTCCCAGTATGTGCTTACTGCATGTATCTTACACTTTTCTTGTGAAGCTTTCGTAGGACCATATGCAGCAGAAGTTGGTCATTTGGGTGTCAAGTGTATAAAGAGGTAAATGTTTTGTTCCTGGGAAGAATGTTGCCACTGAGTTTGGAACGGCATTGGTTGCATAAGAAAAAGAAACTTTTAACTCTGTAAAATCTGTCATGACTTGCAGAGCAATCTATGTGGTTTAAGCTGAAACATGGGTATCTGAAAACTCGCTCCTATTGCACATGAAATTTGTTTTGCACTTGTTAAAAAGTACGCTGGCAACTTCTATGGCATTGACCTTAACCTGTTGTAATACATGAAGAGAAGTTATGTAGCCAGTTCACCACTTCACCACCTGATTGCTGGTGAAGTGGTTGATCTAAATAATGACATTATTATTAATTAATTTAACTCAATTTACAGGTAAGTGACTTCATGTTTGCTTTAGAAGCTGAAAATTTGAGGTTCGTTTTATCACTTGGCTACACGATTGGTTAAGGTTCACACTGCATAGTAACCTATTCTGGTTTTGTTTTAATATAGGAAAGCAGGAGTCTGTTCACTTGTTATATTCTTTATTACAACTAGTTGTATAATTTCTGTGGGATCCTTTACATCTTGCCTCTGCACCTGAAAGCTGGTTTATGTCCAGACAGAGTAGGAGCTGGGCTTCTGAGCCGAAAGACTACTGAGGCTTTGAAAGTGTCCTGCTTCAGTGCTACTGCCTTGTTTCCCTTTGCAAACTAGATTAATTCTCTGAATGCTGATACCTGTGTACACTCATCTGACTCTTTAAGAGTAACTGATGATGTCCTTTTACATACTTTTAAAAATGTAACTGGTCTAGTAGAGTGGACAGGATACTGCTGTGGGACTCTGCTACTGGAGAGGAAATGCCAAGAAATGGGCCGCATTGATTCCTCAGATGATTAAATCTGGCTATGGTTCAGGTTCTCACTGGATTAAAGTGGACAACTTTGTTGTAAAATTGTTTTACCTTTACCCTGCTCCACATGAACCTGCTGGGAGCCCTGCAAGGATGAGGTGGGTGATTTGGCAATAGTTTGTGGACTGAATCCTTGAAGATGTGGACTGAATCCTTGAAGACTCATTTTCCCTGTGGATACTGTAACTGCAGAAGTTAAAATTGGTTTGAAGTGGTGACTCAGGTGGTAGTCATACAGAAGGACATGCACAGGCTTTAGGATGCACTTGCATATGCCCCAAAATGTTTGTTACTCTAAATGATTCGCACAGATTGGCGGACTCTCACAGATAAATATACTGTGTTTACCTGAACATTTGATCCCTTTCTCTCATTTTTCTCAAATACATGGATCTGTTTTCCTACCATAATTATCACAGAATCAGAGAATTGCCTAGATTGGAAAAGACCTTTAAGATCATTGAGTCCAATCATTAGCCTAACACTAACAAGTCCTCAACTAAATGGTATCTCTGAGCACTAAATCCACACAACTCTTAAGTACCTCCAGAAATGGGGACTCCACCACTCTGCATGTAAGAGAAATGATTTTAGCCTACTTAGCTGGTTTATGTCTAATGTAGTTATATTTTGTTGACTGTACAAATCTCAGGAGTACTTGAGGTTTTTGCTGTGTCCTCTAGTTTGAGAATATATATTAAAAAAAAAAAAAAAAAAACAAAAAAACAAACAACAAAAACCCACCCAATTTTAGCATCTTGTCTTGCATCTGACAGAAAAAGGATGTGACAAGTCATGACAAGAAGTGAGTTCACTTAGCTGGTGCTGAAGGAACTGCTGAAATTTGGCACAGCATTGGTGTGGGGGTTCACCAGGAGAGCAAAGCATGGAAATAAAAAGGAAAAAAGTTGTGTTGGGGGATGGAAAGATGAGTGCCCAAGGGAAGCAAAAAGGTTCCGCCTCAACACAAGGGGGCACTTCTTTACTGTAAGGATCACAGAGCACTGGAACAGGTTTCCCAGAGAGGTTGTGGGGTCTCCTTCTCTGGAGACTTTCCAGGCCTGTCTGGATGTTCCTCTGTGATCTGTGTTAGATAGTATTGCCCTGCTCTGGCAGGGGGTTGGACTCGATGATCTCTTTGGGTCCCTTCCAACCCCTAACATCCTGTGATTCTGTTTAGGAGAGGGGCAGACAAGCAAGTAGAAAGGCGAACTGGAAAAGTGAACGTGGAAGCAATAGCATGCACCTTTCTCTTGAAACATCAGGTGCCTCATGCCCATGTTATCCCATGACAAACTACTGCCACCTTAGGACTATATGCTTTGAATTTGCTGACAAGGTGTACCACTTTAACTTACCTGTGTCATCAAGCAGAAGTCAAGCCCATGTCAACTGCTTATATTCCTGTGCTTACTAGTGTCAGTGGGCACAGAAGTGAGAGCAGAACAGGAATTTGAGAACACCTACAGGAACCTGAGAACAGCTCCTTTCTGGTCTTAACCTCGATCTGCCTTCTCTGCCAGAATAGGTTCGCTGTGTAGCTCTAGGAATCTGCTTTCCAGTCTGCCCTCTGCCAATCTTGCCTCCCTTCTTTGCCTACGCTGTTTGTTGCAGGCTTGTGGTGCCAAGCTGCCATCACACAGCCTATGTTGCCGTGTTTACCTGCATGTCACAATGTAATGGGAGAGGGACAGTCGAATCGGTCAGGGTTTCAAATGTCAGACAATACTAAATGTAGCGGTTTAGCCACTCCTTCTCCAAAAAGCAGTTTCACGGCCGATCCGTCATCACCCCGCCCCGGCAGCTCCCCGCTCCCGTGGTGTGGGCGCTGGGCGTGCTGCGGAGAACGCCGAACACGCCGAACTGAAGGCCTCTGGAAAGGTAGTGTCAGGGCCGTGCGGGGGATCTCTTGGGCGTGCGGGTGCTAGCGGCTTCTACCAACAGCCGCCCGTGCCAGCTGGTCATAGTCCTGCCTGTCTGTAAAGCGCTCTGTTATTTGCTTACCCGAAGTGCCGTGTGTTGGAAATGCCTCTTTTTTTAACTGAGCCTCGGTGGAATCTTGCAAAACAGGCTGCTGACAGCAGTCCCGCGGCGCTGCTTGCCTGCAGCTGAGGGAAGGGCCTTAGGCCTCTCCCTTCAGCGCTGCGGGGCTCTGCAGAAAACTGATCCCGATCAGCTGCAGCCAAAACACATTCTGTTGTGAGACTCAGGGTCGAGGTACCTCACGTTCACAGAAGCTCAGTTTCCGTCCTCAGTAATCTAAGCCTCAGAACATCATTTTGGTGACTCTTTACCCTAGGAATTCCGGCGGCAGCAGTCACGCCAGGTGGCGCTGTTGTCTGCCAACATTTTGGGCAATGCCTGAACGTGCTCTGCGCTGGCGGCTTCGTGGGCTAAGCGAGTGAGTGCTTTGGAGAACGACGCACATCAGCCTAACAGTGTCGACTTGCCGTACATTTTTCGTAACTTTGGCTGTGGATTGGGGGAGAGGTTAGTGTTAATTTCGTCTCTCATCCTCTGTGGGAAAAATATTCTGTTTTTGTTCGGAAGTATGCAGGAATTTCCATGCAAATACTGCCTGGATTCAGGTGCTGCCTGTTGTGTTCGAGCAGCCTTTTCACCACCAAGGAGCTACCGTTGCATATAGCACCGTGTGATACTCTCTTCTTTCACTGGTTATATCCAAATCTATCAACCTAAATCTATCAAGAAGGATAAATGCCATAGGCAAAACGAGATGGGACACTGGAAAACAAAACGGGCTGATGCACCCCATTTAGTTTCAGAGTGATTCAGAATATTTGAACAAGGCATTTTTGCTTCATAAGTAGCAAGACAAACATCTGCCACCTTCTCCAACTACAGAGATATGAGCAAGATGATAAAAGCTATACATCATCCCAAAATACTCAAGTACTTGCTGTTTAAAGTATTGGAAGAAACTAGTGCAGCACTAGGCACTACCAAGCTTAATAAACTTGGGAATGATTTTATTGCTTTGTTGGAGTGTTTCACAACTGGTAACTACATCTCATAACACCTCTCTGCAACTAAATTTCTCTCTCCAAAGCAGATGGTAAAATGGAGTCACAGGTAAAGTGACAGGATAAAGAGACCTGTCTTTACAGACATTACAATATGGAGTCTGAAATATAATGAAAAGAGAACTAGGAATCAATGGAGAGTACAAAAAGGAGAATCGTTGGGAAATGTTGCCAAATTTCTATTGGCTTGTGCCATGATTTTAGCAATCTGACCTCATCCTTACTGCCTGTGACTAGCAACAAAATGACTCCTTACGTCCTTATCACTGAAGCTGCCACATTAACGTATCTGCCTGGGGAGGTATAATGCCTAATTTTAATGAACACATGATTCATGACAGGGGGGCTTATACTTGTCAGGGGAAGCATGTAGTAGGTGGAACAGAAAGCCTGTGCATTCTGAATACCTCGGCCAATAGAGAGAGGAAGAGAGATATTAATAGCTAGGAATTTAGGATAAAAGGAGACTTGAGTCCTCCAGCAATTTGAGAGCACCCAAGCCCAAGGGTATGTCTGTGTGGACTTTCCCTTTATTTGAATAAAGGCTTACAGGACTCCTGTGTCTCCTTTGTGAACACAAACCTCTAGCAGTAAAAGTTTTCCATACCATTTACACAGTGTCTAACTGAAAATCAGAGAACTGGGATTAACCTTGAAACACCCAGCCCTGTGTGGTCATTCACTCAGACTGAGCTGCCTGCCTGGCTGGTTTAACCACAGTGTAGCACATTATAGGTACTCTGAAACAATTCCTTTGTGTCACTGTTTACTGATTAAATAGATTAGGATTCAGAAGGGTGTTTTTAAAAAATCATACATGAACCAGTGGGTAGGATATATGTACCAAAGAATGTGGTAGGTAATCCAGTGTTAGCCTGTGCAGATCATATTTTGGTCAGTGTAATGCAGCTCATTTCCAACAAGAAGTGAGGATTAAAAAAACAAACCAAACAAAAAAGCCTGAACATACATAAAGTACAAACACACAAGCAAAATATTAAGTAGTAACATTTATGTTAAATGCTCATAGTAAAATGTAATTTAAGCACCAGTCACCTAGAAATCATAGCAGGTTAAAGCACAGTACTTGGCAAAGAGGAGCTTGTGCCTTGAAGGAAATGACACTGAAATGTGCTGTTTTTTTAAGGCTGCTGAGAAGGGAGAGGCAGAAAGTCCTGTGAAGGTGAGTGCAGCACCTCCCCTACTTTGGCTTAGGACAGACGCTGCTTAGGACAGAGGCTGCATGCATATACAGAAAGGTCATGCTATAGTCATGGCTCCAGTAGAGGTAGCTGATCCCTGAGATTTCCCCTGTGCACCCTGGACACATTTTGGGAACTGTTCAAAAGAGCACACATGATCAGTAAACACTGCCTGAAAGGAGGACCAGAAGGGACCAGAAACTATTAAAGGAGGAAAGTTTGTCAGGCCAGGCTGGCCCACCACCACCTTGAATCACAGACCATGATGCTGAAGCCTGTGGTGCTGATATCACTCTCTTTTGGGTCATCTTGTGTTTCTCTTCTCTGATCTCTAATTTCTTCAATATCTCTATTGATGATCTGGACCAGGGGATTGAGTCCAGTATCAGTAAGTTTGCAGACAACACTGAGGTATGAGCAGATGTTGATCTGTTGGAGGGTAGGAAAGCTCTGCAGAGGGACCTTGACAGGCTGGATGGGTGGGCAGAGGCCAATGGGATGAAATTTAACAAGGCCAAGTGCAGGGTTCTACACTTTGGCCACAACAACCCCAAGCAGTGCTACAGGCTGGGGACAGAATGGCTGAAGAGCAGCCAGGCATAAAGGGACCTGGGGGTACTGGTAGACAGTAGCTGAACATGAGCCAAGAGTGTGCCCAGGATGCCAGGAGAGCCAATGGCATCCTGGCCTGTGTCAGGAACAGTGTGACCAGCAGGACAAGGGAGGTTATTCTTCCCCTGTACTCAATACTAGTCAGGCCACACCTTGAGTCCTGTGTCCCGTTCTGAGCCCCTCAATTCAAAAGGGATGTTGAGATACTGGAACATGTCCAGAGAAGGATGACAAAGATAGTGAGGTGCCTGGAACAAAAGCCCTATGAGGAGAGGCTGAGGGAGCTGGGGTTGTTTAGCCTGGAGAAGAGAAGGCTCAGGGGTGACCTCATTGCTGTCTACAACTACCTGAAGGGAGGTTGTAGACAGGTAGGGGTCAGTCTCTTCTGCCAAGCAACCAGCAACAGGACAAGAAGACACAGTCTTAAATTGTGCTGGGGGAGGTATAGGCTGGATGTTAGGAGGAAGTTCTTGCCAGAGAGAGTGATTTGCCATTGGAATGGGCTGCCCAGGGAGGTGGTAGGGTTGCCATCCCTGGAGGTGTTCAAGAAAAAACTGGATGAGGCACTTAGTTGACTGGATAGGGCTGGGTGATAGGTTGGACTGGATGGTCTTGAAGGTCTCTTCCAACCTGGTTGAGACTATGATTCTTGACAAGTTAAAGATCACCTCCTTGCTGTGTTGCCACTACTGTTAGTATTCAGTAAAGAGCTCAAATGGGTTCAGAAGTTTCTTGATTCTGGGTTCAGGTCTGTTTGTCTGCAGGGGATCTCAAAACTCATCATGTCTCTGTTTCTAAACCCTGAGTTTGAGGCTTGGGTTGTGTCATGGAGTGAAACCAACAACAGTAATTCACTGTATTAGCATAAGAAATTAAGGCTAACCACAGAGTGTTGGCTTTCACATGGGATTTTGGCTAACCTCGTATGTAATTACACTTTATTTTTGATTGCACAATTGACCATTGCTAATTTTAAGAAGCATTATTCTAATTAAAATATTACTCTGTCCTTCAGCTAGCAATATTAGTATTTCAGACATTATAAGATTTATTGGGAAAAGGAGAACTTTGGCAAACACATGCCAAATCTTACTAATCACTCTTTATTCATTATGTTTTTATTTTAATTGTATTCAACGTTTAGGGGTTGCTGTTTTCCTGCTCTTGCCATGTTTTTAAGTGCCTGGAAAAGTGAGGCTTGATTCTCAGCTGGAGCCTCCAAGTTAAGTCCTGGAACTGAGCATCCTCTCTATCTGGAAAACAGATCTGACTTTGTGCTGTGTCACGGAGGGGTGTTCTGCCACCTACACCCATTGTGGCGGAGAGGAGAAATTAATTGGTGTGAGATGATGTTCTATAAAAATATATATTTATTAACTTCAATATTCTGAACTCTCGCCACCCCCAACCACTGGATTTTCATATTAAATGGATCTTACATGGTCATGAAAACATTCTAGGAGTAATACCACACCATAACTTATTAATAACTAGCAAACAATTCAAACTATAAACAGAGAGAGGAGTTTCCCCGCAGCTTGATGCTGCTTGGGGTCTATATACTATTTGCCCAGCAGGAAGGGCGGAAAGCTCTTTCTGCTCTATGGCAGGAAGCAATAGAAATTGCAGAAGCATCAAAGCATTTACTTATAATTCTGATTAATCAATAATCACCTTCTGGCGCTACATCACAGCCTGTTACCAGTCCAAACTTCAAGGGAGTCTTTGCCCATGGACTTTGAGGCTGAAATCCTCCCGGCTTCAGGGGAAAGACTGTCTCTGACCTTGTTCTCCTTGCGAAGGATGCAATCTCTGCCCTTGTCTCCTGGATTCTCCTGGATGCTTAGTCCGGGGATTCTCAGCAGGACCTCAGGTGCAGAGGGAGTACGGTGCCATGCAGTCTGAGCACAGTCTCACGCTGGCTAGCAGGCCGATCGCATGCAGACAAGTGGAGTCTGCTCCTGGTTAACTCAGCAGCAGTGGTGCTCTTACCAGGCAGGGATAAGGCAGTGGGCCCACAATAAGGTGCACGGCTGCCCGGGAGTCTGAGCTCCATAGGTAAAGGCAGGCAATACAGGATCTGGTCCTGATAATTCACCACAGTGGTGTGCAAGTGTGCACAGCTGGCTGGGAGACTGAGCTCCGTAAGGGAGCCTGAACACAAGGGTGAGCCTGAGCATGAGCAAGTGAGCCTGTGCAAGGAAGTGAGTGTGAGCGATCCGGGGAGTCCAAGCATGGGGCCTGGGCACATTGTTTACCTGTGTGCTTCTATTTATTAAATGTGGGCTGAGATTAATGGCCCTTTGGACATGACAATGACCAATCAGGTTTTGGCAGTCAGCCAAACAATACCATAATAGGCAAAAGCCACAGGCCTGGACCTTCCAAATATGGGAAACACACAGGCTAGCACCTGGCAAACATGAGCTGGGCGCATGGGCTTACACAAACGTGTTTACAACCACATTATACAACCTGGACCCTGGGCAGGCCAGACCTTATAGCACCAGGCCTATTGTGCCCCTTTTACCCATTTGATGTGTTTACCTCTGGTTTGGGCAGAAGAACATGTCTAGGCAGGGCAAGGCATAAACAAGCCTATTTTCGGGGCTTTGAGCCCTCCACAACATGCTGTCATGTAATATTGGCCAACCTTGAAATTCTCTAGTCATTCTAGAAAACTCACTCTGTCCCAGACACAAAATATTTCAGTATTTGTGATTTGGAGTCTGTCTTCACAAATACATGTGTGTCATGACTCCAAATGCATCGTCATCAAGGACTCTTCTCTTGGCCAGGATTAAGCAAAGACAGTAATAAAAAGCATCTCCTCCTAACTGCGGTTTGACTGTAGCTAGTCAGCCTCTAAATAAAGGGCAATAGATTCTGAGTTTGTAGTCTCATCCTCGTTGTAACAGTAATTAACCGTATTCTGTGGTAGATTTTAAATTTAGGTCAGATCTTGATTTCTAGGTTTTGCTGTGATTACTGGCAATGTTCTCTTTTCCCTTTAATGGAAAATACTTTCATTATATGTAATTACTTTCATCTGTGTTGTGGGATAATTAATTATTACTGATTAAAAAAATCAAATACAGACACTGCTTCTTGCTTCAGTCCATAAATGCAAAGTAAGATCCAAGCTAACTACTTCCCAAATCTAACCAAAAGCAGGAAAAGATGTCATGTAGTTTCTGTGGCTTCAGAACAATGCACATATGGATCTTCAAAATTAGGCTATGGTATAAGAAGACTGAAGGAATTGCAGGGTTCATCCTAAGACTTAAGATTTTTATGATGGCAATAGTAATGATGGGGCTGATTAGGTCATGTTTGACAGATCTTTGAAGTTTGTATCGTTCATCATCTGAGTGAGCCAGTAGTGAGCAGCTATGGGTAGAGTACAATTTCTTAACTTTAAAAAGCATTGGAGAAATTGGTCAATGTACTGCTGTTCTTCACGGGCAGACAGTTCTGTTCTTGCATGTTTCACCTGTGCTTGCCCTCTCCTAAGCCTGCTTAGATTCCTTTGCATCTGATTGGAAGTTCCTTGTGCTTTTAAGAGGTGATTGTTGCAGATCAGCTGACATTTCTGGGTCTCTTTGCTCCGCAGAGCAGCTGCCTGTGACAATCTGCTATACCGATCTTAAATGAAGCCAAAGTCTGTTATCCTGAAGTCCAGGGCTGTAATTCTCCCTTTTGTTTTACATACTTCTCTCAGGATTCCGAACTCTGTTCTTTGTCATAGTCGCTACAACCAAGGCTGATCTGAGCCTTCACACCCTCAGACAATTCATATGAGAAAACATGGTCAGCAGAGAGTTTATCCTAGGTGGCTTTTTGAGCAACTGCATCAAGGAATTACTACCAACACACTCAAGAAATCTCAATTACTTTCCCAGTTGTACTGCCCTCCATCAGGTATTTCTGTGTTTAAAATGCCCTGTCAGTACCAGAGCCTTTGAACAGGTGGCTTCCTCCAGCTATTTCAAATAAGTTCTGAGATGTTTATACATATGCTTTTATGAGAATGTAAATAAATATAAACTCACATGAAAAACTATTAGAAACACTGTGTTTCTCAGCTTAGGATTTGAAAATCAAGAAAATTTACATCAGTCTGCTACTATGGTAGGTGCAAAACAGTATGTTGAAGCCAACTGGCAGACGATGAATGCCTGTGAATGGAATCCTATGATTCAGAGTTCTGTTTTGCAGAGGGAATCACAGGTGTCATAAGAGACTTAAAAGAGGATGGAAATTTACATGGAAACCATTAGCTGGCACTTGCAATTAAGCTAAGGATGAAAGAAAAATAGAACATGAATTAGAGAGATCAGTGTTTTGGGCCTGAAAATAAAATTTGGAATTCAGAAGATAAGGACACAAAAGATAGATTGAGATGAACCATGGAATAGAAACAAGGGTAAATAAATGAATGCCAAGAAGAGGAGGAAGGCCACGTCTTTGTGTCTTTGTCACTTGTTCTTCTCCCAGCCTGTTGGAGAGAAACTATGGTCTTGTGTGGAAAGGTAATTTGACATAAAAAGACATTGGAGAATGTTATAGAATACACGTAGTGGCAAATGTGGATTGCATCCCTCGAGTGAGGGTGCATCTGGAGAAAAAAATTTGTAGTGGAGGTACATTTTGGATTATTTTTCTTGTTATTTCCATTTTCTGTCAGAGCTGGTGTGTGGAGTACGTGAATGCCTTCCGTGAAGAATACTCATTTATTTATTTTTAAAGATAATCACAATGTACTGTGGAGATGCTTAAAGCATTTTTCTATTTCTATTCTGTTTTTCAGTGTTTTTTCTCCATAATTAACAGTTTAGGTATGGAACAATTGATATTACATAATTGAAAATGTGGGGGGTTGACTACTTACATGGGCCATATTCTGGACTCTCCATCCTCTACATTTTTAACAAATCTTGGTTTTTTTTCTTTTCTTTGTCACTTTAGAATATTTGTTCTTGGTTGTTTTCATAATGAGCCTTCATCCTCATGTGATGTAAACTGCATTCTACACCTGAATGCACAGTTCTTTGATAAGCTGCTAGAGAGCAGCATGTGAGGGTGCTTTGTGTGTTTATGAGAATTGTTGACAGGTGTACTGCTTTTGGAGATGTGACTTCTGAACATCATGGAGAAAACTGGAAAAAATGTGACACTAGTGTGGCCGTTCTGCCACAATGCCCTGGTTCAGTAATGGCAGCACGTGGTCATCAGCATGCAAACACCAATGTGGTGGACAGCAAAATGGCGTTTATTAACGTGTAGCATGGGATTATATAGGATAGGTAGCAACATCACTTCCTTCTGCTTGCATCACAGACAGGAAGCTAAGTATAACAAAGGAATCACAGAGAGATCATAGAGAGCACAGGGAGGAGACATATCTTTCTGTGACTGCACGCCATCTTCCGGTCGCCAGACCCTAACTGCAACACACTAGAAAACAGAGAGGTGAGTTTTAAAAGTAATAGATGTCTGAAAGTGAAAAATTAATGGTTAGTTAGGTAGCAGCTCTAAATGAAATCAAAACCAAGCAGCTATCCTAACCAGATGATTATTTCACATAAATCTTTGAGTGGTTCCTTCTTTTATCTGTAAGACTTTTGCATTACATTATTTTTGAAAAGTATTTTGTGAGCAAGAGGGAAGGTAACTGTGGCTTTGTAACTGGAAGATTTTGCATGTTCTGTGGATAAATTGGTATGACCCAGTTTTCTGTGAAAGTCAGTCTTGAGACATCAGAGATATGAAAAAAAAAAACAACCCTGCTTTCTACAAAGGACAGTGGTTTTATTAACTATACTGAGTTATATTCATATTTGAGGCCAAATTTTTGTTCTCTTTTATTGGCTTTTTGTCTCAGAAGCAGCATTGTTTCCGTGGGTTTTTAATGTTACTTTATGGGAACAAGAGATTCCCAATTATTTGCTTTGCTGGTGTTCAATTCAGTCACTGCTTATGACGGTTTGTTTCTCTTGGCTATTTCCTCTGGACTGTGGTTTCCTTAAGAACACATCCTGATGAAGGGCAACTTAGTTTTCCTTTCACTGAAAGAAGCTGTTGAAAAAATAGGAGCAGACAGGATGCTAAATACAAACAATAATACACAAAACCCAGTTAAGCCCATTTGAAAGGGAAGGGATAGAATGGGAAGACAATGAAGTGCCTTGCAGCATTTTGGATTCACATCAGTAAAGTGGGTGAATAATAGTACCATATACTGTTCAGTCTTGCATGAAGAAAGTGTTGCTCCTCTTCTCAAGAGGAGCCTAAGACTCGGGACAAGGTGGATGTAATTCACTCCATTCAGAAGGAAACAAGATCAATTTCTGATTAGTTCTGTATTCCAAGAACTCTTATTTTGGAGAGGGCATATTTATAAAATTTATATCTGTGTTCTCAGAAGCTGAAAAACTACTTCTAACTATCAAATTTCCTTTAAATAGTCATGCCCTACTTTCATCTTAAGTTTAAAACTGTATTCTAGGACAGCTACAGTTTAGCCAAAATCCTCTTGTTTTGAGACTGAATGCTGTAGAATACTTGGAAAAAATGTTTCTTTGCAAGCAGACAAAAGATTTTATATGTGTTTAGTTAACAGCATGACTGGTATACTTGGTATTTTCTGTGGAGTAGTATTTGTAGATACAATTAGGAGTTACCTCAGCGAAGTGAAGCTCTGAAGAGCAGCTATATAAACCATCTCTGTTTACATGATTAGGGTAACAGCAGTACACATGGTAAGGATTTCACTGAGCTTTCAGCATACTGAAATCAAAGGTTTAAAATACTGTTCATAATATATCCAAGAATTCAATGGATGATTCAGAAAAGTGCTTCTCTACAAATTTCAGAGTCTGGTTCAGAATTACATTGCATTTCCCAGAGGTAGGGATTACTGATGGCTAAATGAACTGGCAATGCTGGTCTTATGGATCAAGAGGGAGCAGCATAGAAGTGAAGCATCTCAGTAATGGGTTTGGCCTTAAAAATACTGTAGCTGGCTTTTTTAGTTTTGTCTTCTGTGAACCCTGTGCACCATCTGATAAATTTAGTCACAGACATTTCAGGCTGAATGTGGATTCTTAACAATCACTTTACAATCTCTCAGCTATATCCGATCTCAGGTTTTTGTATTTGATTTTTGGTTTACAACTTAAAACTGCTGGAACTGACAAATACCACGTTTTACACCTAATTGAAAGCGGTTCCTTTACATAGCTCTCTTAGCAGTGTCTATGTTGTTTTGTGTATGGGTGGATGACAGTTTGGTAAAAAAGTGTTTGTTGAAATAGAGAGCTTGTGGCTGTTGGAAAATTACTTTCTCTAAAACTTGTTTTAAAAAACAAGTTGTTCAAGCTGTGTTATCTGCTTACCTTTGAAACTGATTTAAGTGCATTTTTTGTCAGTAAACTAGTTTACTTTTGTTCATAAACTGTAGTCTTTTGATGAAACACTCTACCTTTGGGAGTATCAAAGGGGAGAAGAACATACACTTCCACATCAGCCTTGCATACTCCGGGGCGTAATTACAGCTGCGTAACAAGACCAAATACAGGATCTTTCTTGGGAAATGCTGACACAGGCTTCAGTTGTTGTGGCAGCAATGGCCTGTTATGGCCTGTTCTCATCAACACTCATAAAATTATATGAAGACAATAAAAGCTGATGCCAAGAATTATGTGTATAAGCTATTACATTCTAAAATAATACCTCCCCCCCCTTTTTTTTAAAGCCCTTCCCTCCAAAGGAGGAATGATTGTTGAGTTTATATGAGCATAGATGATATAAACCCTAACTTTTTTCACAGAAATTGAAGAGGGAATCTGTTTCAAACAGATGACAGGGTGATTTGTACAGAAAAAAAAAAACCAAAACTTGTTCTATTCAGCACACAAGGCAAATGGCAGCAACGTACCTAAGTTTATAGTAGAAACATCTGGTGTGGTGTCTCCTATCTGCTAATGACTATCTACTAGAGAGCAAGATCTGATGGAAGGTGTTTTGTTTTATTTATAACTTCCTCTTCACTTTCTTCTGCTTCTTGTTAGGAACTTCATAAAAGGTTTTTAGACTACTTAGCAGATGTGTGTCACTAGGAGGAGTGGCTGACACAACTGAAGGCTGTGCTGCCATTCAGCGGGAACTAAACTGACTGGAGAGTTGGGCAGGGAGAAATTTAATGAAACAGAGCAAGGGCAAGTGCAAAGAACAGCTACATGTACCAGTGTAGGCTGGAAATTGAACTGTTGGAGAGCAGCACAGAGGAGAGCAGTTTGAGGGTCCTGGTGGATAGAAGAATTGCCATGAGGCAGCAGAATCACAGAATTAACCAGGTTGGAACAGACTTTCAAGAGCATCAAGTCCAGCCTATCACCTAACCCCTTCTAATTAACTAAACCATGGCACCAGGTGCCTCATTCAGTCTCCTTTTAAACACCTCCAGAGATGGTGACTCCGCCACCTCCCTGGGCAGCCCATTCCAATCCTAATCACTCTTTCTTTGAAGAATTTCTTCCTAACATCCAGCATAAACCTGCCCTGGTGCAGCTTGAGACTGTGTCCTCTTGTTCTGTCACTGATTGCCTGGCAGAAGAGACCAACCCCCACCTGGCTACAACTTCCCTTCAGGTACTTGTCTTCCATGAACCTCCTCTTCTCCAGGCTGAACAATCTCAGCTGCCTTAACCTCTCCCCATAGGGCTTGTGCTCCAGCCTTCTCACCAGCCTAGTTGTCCTTCTCTGGACAGGTTCAAGCACCTCAACATCTTTCTTAAATTGAGGGGCCCAAAACCAGACACAGTACTCAAGGTGTGGCCTAACCAGTGCTGAGTACAGGGACAGAATAACCTCCCTTGTCCTGCGGGCCACACCATTCCTGATACAGGTCAGGATGCCATTGGCCTTATTGGCCACCTGGGCACACTGCTGGCTTGTGTTCAGTTGGCTGTCAACCAGTACCCCCAGATCCCTCTCTCCCTGGCTGCTCTCCAGCCACTGTCCCCAGCAGTGCTGCATGGGGTTGTTGTAGCCAAAGTGCGGAACCTGGCACTTGGTCTTGTTAGAACTCATGCATTGGACTGTGTTCATCTATCCAGCCTGTCCAGGTCCCTCTGCAGAGCACTCCAACCCTCGATCCCAGTGTGGTATTGTCTGCAAACTTACCGATGCTGGACTCAATCCCCTCATCCAGATCATTAGTGAAGATACTAAACAGAACTGTGTCCAGCACTGATCCTTGGGACACACCACGCATGACTGGCTGCCAACTGGATGTGGCACCATTCACTACCACTCTCTGGGCCCAGCTATCCAGCCAGTTTTTGACCCAGCACAGAGTGCCCCTGTCCAAGCCATGGGCTACCAGCTTGGCCAGGACTTTGCTATGGTAGACAATGTCAAAGGCCTTGCTGAAGTCCGGGCAGACTACATCCACAGCTTTCCCCACATCCACCAGGCAGGTCACTTGGTCATAAAAAGAGATCATGTTGGTCAAGCAGGTCCTGCCCCTCCTAAAACCATGCTGGGGCTGGATCTGGTTCCCTGGCCATCCTGTAGGTGCTGTGTGATTGCACTCAGGATGATTTGTTCCATTGCATGGCACTGAGGTCAGGCTGACAGGTCTGTAATTTCCTGGATCCTCTTTCTGACCCTTCTTGTAGTTGGGCACCACATTGGCCAGCTTCCAGTCTTTAGGGACCTCTCCAGTGAGTCAGGACTGCTGATAAATGACAGTGGCTTGGTGAGCTCATCTGCCAGCTCCCTCATCACCCTAGGATGGAACCCATCTGTTCCCATAGACATGTGAGGATCCAAAAGGCTCAACAGGTCCATAACTATGTCCTTCTGGATTACAGGGGGCTGTTCTGCTCTGTCTTGGTTTAAGCTTTCTGAAGACCCAAAGCCTAACAGAACAATAATATGTATAGGATGCCTTCCCCTCTCCCTTCTCCCTGTACTAAAATATTTCAGGCAGAAGAGTAAAAGGGTGAAAACCACCCAAAGAATAGTCTTGTTCTGATTTGGAAGTTAAAAGGAAAATTTTAACAATAAATAAAAGGTATTTAAGGTAAGGGCAGTTACAAAAAGGGGTATAGGAAGGGAAACAAACACAAAATGTATACAAAACTGGATGGATTGAAATGGATGGAGGTAGATTCAAAGGGTGATTGGTCCACCATGTGGTTGTCTGGCTGTTGTGGTAGACCTGACAGGCCAAAATAAGCTTATAGATGTCCTGGCTTGCCCAGGCATGTTTTTCAGCCCTCCTTCCTTCTATTTTGGGGAGAAGCAACTGTGGGAAATAGGGCAAAGAACCTAAGGACTAAGTCTAAGGATTCTGGCCTGTCCAGACTCGTTTACATCCTGTCCTAAGCAAGTTACACATGCTTAGCTTGTGCCTGCCTTGTGCAGAGCTTATGCTTTTCCCGAAATTGCGTAAAGCAAGCCTGTGGTTTCATCTATATGGTCAGGCTTGGCTAACTGCCATTCTGATTGGCTGTTCTGTGTCCAAAGGCCTGTTAGTCTCAGCTACATTGAAAAAAAGGAGGTAGAGCAGGTAAACACAACATGCTCTGCTGCTGTATTTGTGCTTGCGTGCCTGATGTTCCCTGCTGCTATTGCTTACTGCTTCTATGCATCCTGAAGTGCCTGGAAACTGCCTGCCTGAAGTTTACCAGGAACAGGCTCTAGATGCCTCCACATGATTGGCCTGCATAGCCAGTGTGGCATTGTGCTAAGATTGCACATCGCAGGACATCCTGCCCACACCTGAAAGTCTCCTGCCAAGATAGGAAGTCTTGAAGATACACAGATAGTACAGAGGAGCCAGGATAAAAGGTCAGAGATTATCTGCCTCCTTTCCCAGCACTCCAGGAAGCCTGGGAAGAATCAGAAGCCTCAGTGGCTGACAAGTAACAGAATTCCCTGAAAGTGTTTGGGGACTGTCTGAAGTTGTAGCTAGCCCCTTAGGTTGGGAGATAACAATTTTGTGAGTAAATGTTTATAGCCTCTTGTAATTCACTGTTGCCTCCTGCCATACACAGAAAGGAGCTCCTTGAATCCATCTAGTGGGCAAGTGGTATATTGACTGCAAGTTCTATATGGCTGCAGGAATCTTCTCTTCCAGTTCAGTTAATGTTTATATTTTTGCTGGTTATTTTTAGTTATTATCTGTAAAATGTTTCCACAACCGTGTGAAGAAACAATTATTGTTAAAATTAGTGGTTGGAGGTGACGAGAGTTCTGAATATCAAAATTAATAAACAATATTAATTTTGGAAAAATATCATCTCACATTAGTTCATAGAATCAGTCAGGGTTGGAAGGGACCACAAAGATCATCTAGTTCCAACACCCCTTCCACGGGCAGGGACACTCTATCCTAGATCAGGCTGGCCAGAGCTGCATACAGCCTGGCCTTAAACACCTCCCCTTAATTACTCTTCGTAACACTGGCCATGTGGCACAGCAGGAGCAGTTGGAACAGGACGGTTCTGTCAGGTGAAGCAGGGCAGAGACAATGAGAAACAGGAAGTTCCTCTGCTTTTATAGGGATCCAAACAGGAAGTGGGAGTGAGCTAACCATTGCCCCTGGGATCAAATTCAAGACCACCCCCAGGAGAAGTCAGGAAGACCTGAAATCAGGTTTTTGACTACCCCCAGGAGGGATTAACCCTTAACATGCTCCCTGACCCCATCTACCAGCTCATGAAGCCAGCTGTCTCACTACTGAAAATCAAGACAAAGAAGGTGTTAAGTACCTTTCCCTTTTCATAGGTTTGGGAGATGTATTTCATAGAATCATAGAATGGTAGGGGTTTGAAGTGACCTCTGGAGATCATCCAGTTCAACCCACCTGCTGATCCTCATCTCTAGTAACTACATTCCCCTGTTTGTCCAGTGAAGAGTGGAGGTTATCCTTACCCCTCTTTTTGCCATTGATGTATTTATAACAACATTTTTTTATTATCATTCACGGCAGTGGCCAGTCTAAGTTCTAACTGGGCTTCTGCTTCTCTGATTTTCTTCCTACACAACCTAGAAACATCCCTAAACTTACCCCCTCTCTTTCCAAAGGTGATACACTCTCTTTTTTCCCTTAATTCCTTCAGAAGTTCCTTGCCCTTCTAGGCTGGTTGTCTTCCCCAGCAGCTCTGCTTCTGGAACATTGGGACAGCCTGTTCCTGCACCATCAAGATTTCTTTCTTGAAGTGGGTCCAACCTTCTGGACCCTTTTGTTTTTAAGGGCTGTTTCCCAAGGTACCCTTTGAGTTAGTTCTTTCAATAAGCCCAGATCTGCCCTCTGGAAGTCCTGTGTGGATATTCTGTTGATGCCCCTCCGAGTTTCACTGCATATTGAAAACATTCATTTTTTTCATGGTCACTGCACTCCAGACAGCCTCCAACCACCACGGCTCCTGCCAGCCTCTCAATATTTGTAAACAGCCTCATCCCGGTAGGCTCACACAGCAGCTGTGTCAGGAAGCTATCCTCTATACTCTCTAAAAACCTTCTAGACTACCTCCTCTCTGCTGTGTTAAGTTCCCAGCAGATATCTGGTAGGTTAAAGTCACCTACAAGAACAAGGGCTGGTGAACCTGAGATCTCCTCCAGCTGTTTATGGAATAATACATCCACCTCCTCTTCCTGGTTGGGTGGCCTGTAACAGACTCCAACCAGTATGTTGGTTTTGTGGGCTTCCCTCTGATTTTTACCCACAGGCACTCAATGTGGTCATCATTATTGTCAAGATCCATGGCACCAAGAGCCTCTCTAATATACAGGGCCACCTAGCCACACCTTCTCCCTCTGTCGTGCTTCCTGAAGAGTCCTTGTGTCTCCAAAAGAGTCTGTATCTGTTCATTGCAGCACTCCAGTCATGCAATTCATCCCACCACATTTCTGTGATGGCAACTATGTCATAGTTTTCCTGCTGTACCAAGGCTTCCAGCTCATCTTGTTTTTCACTCATACTGCATGCATTAGTGTACATGCACTTCAGGTGGGCTGCAGATTTCACCCCTGACTCTGTCTTTCCACACTCAGATTCCTCTCTGGAAAGCCTGGTTTTGTCTCTGTCATCCCCTGAAACCTAGTTTAAAGCCCTCTCAATGAGGGCTGCCAACTCACGGGCTATAATTCCTTTGCCCTTTTTCAATAGTTGGATCCTGTCTGAGTCTAGCAGGCCAAGTGCAGTAAAGGTTGCCCCATGATCTTTCAATCACAGGCTCTAGTTCTTATGGGGGACTACCCAAATATTTGCTGGACGGCCTACTCAGGCACAGACCAGGAGGTTCCTGCAGCGCACTGATGATAACTTCTTGATGGAAATGGTGGATGAGACAACGAGGAGAGAAGTGCTGCTGGACTTGATATTCACTATCAAGGAGGGTCTGGTTGGAGTGGTGAAGACTGAGGGCAGCCTTGGCCATAGTGATCATGAGATGGTGGGGTTCAGGATCTTGTGTGGTAAGAACAGAATGCCAAGCAGGATCACAACCTTGGACTTCAACAGGGCCAACGTTGGCCTTTTCAAGCAATTGCTAGGGGAAATCTCATGGGACAGGGTACTAGAAGGAAAAGGCACCCATGACAGTTGGTTAGTATTCAAGGACCACTTCTTCCAAGCTCAAGATGAGAGCATGCCGACAAGTGTGAAATCAAGAAAGGCAGACAGGAGACCTGTCTGTGGTAGGGAACTGCTGAGCAAACTTAAGTGGAAGAAAAGAGTTTATAGATCATAGAAGGAGGGGCTGGGCACTTGGGAGGAGCATAAAACTGTTGTCAGAGCATGTAGGGAGGCACCTTGGAATTCAACCTTGCAAGGGAGGTCAAGGACAACAGAAATGGCTTCTTCAAATACATTGCAGGGAAAGCTAACACTAGAGGCAATGTAGGCCCTCTGCTGAACGAGGTGGGTGCCTTGGTGACAAAGAATACAAAGAAGGTGGAGTTACTAGATGCTTTCTTTGTTTCCATCTGTTCTGCTGGAGACTGTCCTAGGGGCAACTTGGTGAATACTGTGATTCTGTGAACTTGCAGCCTCAGAGGAGTCATTTGTAGGAGCATTGCTACATTTTTGTTCTGTTTGAGAGCTGACTACAAAGGTTAATGCTCCATTGGGATCAGTCTGTGGGCTTTCCTTGCAATGGGCGTTTCTTGGAAAGCTCCCATTTTGGATAGGGAGTAGCCTTCTTGGAAACTAACTGTTACAGAGTTGTTATGATCAGTGTCCTTATGGATATAATTACCAGACTTCTAGAGGGTTTTTTCTTTCTTTATGCATGTCTTTATTCTTATTGGTGTTTCTTTTTTTTAGATGAAGTTTTACCCAGAGGTAGCACTGAATCATAATTAAACTTGCACAGCCGTATCTGAAAGTAATGTTAAGTAAATCTGGATAGAGGCAACTTTGTATTGTCTTGTTTAAATTGATGTGCTATTACCTGTCAGGTAAATTTGGTGGGGGGAGGAGGGAATTTAAAAAAAATAGGTTTCAAGGAATACCCAATGCAAATAACTTCCATCAAATAAATCAGTTGTTATGAAAACAATTTAATTACTGCAATTCCTGACCATTTCATTTTGTAAGTAACATTTAGGTGTACGGTTCCTTTCTTTTATTACTGTATGAGTGTTTTATGTGAAGTGAGACAGACAGCAGGATATTAGTAGAAGCATGAGGAAGAGTACTTTTAGGATGAAAAAAGTTCTCAGATGGTAGGGAAACTCATTGTTACTGCATTCAGTAATCACAACCTTAGACCTGCAACTTGACTTCTAATGCAATTGCTAAGTGCCATTCCTCCAGAAGAACAGCAGTAGAATAGGTAGGGTTAATTGTCTGCTAGTTAACAGTGCAGGCTGTCTAAAGAGTACATCCAAACCAAATATTTTGCATCTTAATTTAGTGTTTAACTCAGTGCATCCATTTTCTGTTTCTCTGACTGTAATAGCTGTAACAAACCGCCCCATGCAATCATTGGATATTACTTGAAAAATATGGCCTGTTTAGCTATGGCTGGAATAGAGCCAGCAGTGTAAGCTTATGCAATGAGGTCTTTGTGGCACCCTTACATACTTCAATTAAAACCCACTTTTTTCACTGTGTAGTTTGACTGTGTACTTAATGAAGGACATTCAAGAATTGCCAGCAAGCACAAGTACCTTCATCGATAGTCTTACCAGATGTTTACTGTCTGGGTAGGAAGGAGATTTTACACTCTTACTTCTAAATGTTTGATTGTTTGTTTCTTTATTTAAGACCTCAGTTATCAAATTAAATTGTGATGGTCCTTCAGCCCTCATGATGTGGATAAGAAAAACTTTCTGCAAAGCCAGTCCACTTGAACCCAATATATGACAGATATTGACAGAGTTGAGGCAAAGTTTTAACTTGATTCCTGAGGCTCTTCATCTGCTGTTTACTCCAGCTCTGACTTCTGCCGAAATATGAGATAAGAGCTGGTGAGCACATCTTACACATGCAGGGAGTTGGGGCACTATGGTGGATGCTAGGTTTGCAGATAACACTTGTTTGTTATGTTGTGTATCAAAGGGCCTGAATTCCTGCTGACTAACTGGTGAGCTGGGTAACCAGAAGCTGTAGTGGTCTGGTTCTTGAGTACCACTTCTCAGTCAGGATTGAATGTGTAGCAGCATTTCCTCGAAGTCCCAGGAGCCTTTGTCTGTGTGCTGCTTGCCTGCTTTGATACAGAAGAACTAAACAATAAATCATAGAGTACAACTTTGCTAGAATTCAGGGACAAAGGGATTTTCTTTGAGATTTTGGTCCCAATTTGACTTCCCAAATTAATTGCTTTGCTGTTGGCCTGAAGGGACACTGGCTCATCAGAGCTTTTGCAGAACCGCTTCCTCAAAGGCTTTACATTATAGGCATTAGTTAGTCCTGTCTTTTTTCCACCTTTACTCATCCTCTTCTTCTGGTTTTCTTTATAAAGGGAATTTATTACTTGCTGAGTTCATTTCTTTAGAACAAGCAGGTATAAATCCAGTTGTAAATGATGGCTTGCTCCACGTATTGTTCTGCATAGGGCAAGATTGCTATAGCAAATAACTACTTAGCCGAGGTGTGCTGTAAATTCCCTTCCCATGCTGCTTCATAAACTCAGTGAATTTGCTGACCTCCTGCTTTACTGTGCCAAGAATAGTTTGTGCCTATCAAGTGAGGAGAAGGGTGTAAGACTTGCACTGCTCTTGGCCTTCACCTTTTTTTTTTTATTAGTGCCTGGGAGAAGGTTGAGGAAAAGATGCAGAATTCTGCAATAGAGGATGCAGCAAACAGATCCCTTCATCATTTTGTAGAGAGCTTTGTGTCATTTCCCTCTCCCTGCCCTGATCAATCATTGCAAATTTCCCATGCTGGCAGATACCAGAATAGGAGGAAGGTATCTCAGTCTCTCATACACTGACTTTACTGAGAGAGAGGCTCAGGCAAACAAGGTAGACTATATGTGTATATATATATGTGTGTGTGTGTGTGTGTATAAAACCTCCTCATTTTTACAGAGATTTGTGAAAATTCAGACAGATATTTCAAAACTGAACACTTAAGGCTTCGTTGGAGGTAAGAAGGCTGTACTGGAAAAATGCATGGGCAAAACTATCCCACATGCTTTATTACCTGCCTTTACAAAATAAAATATTAAAAAATAGAGTAAATAAACACAGCATCTTGGTTCCCTGCTTTGCTGAGTTTTGTAGCTAAGAACTTATCTATGACTCTGGGAGTCTGTGTTGATGTGCCTCAGATTCTGTTTTAGGTGAGATTTCCTCATCTGTCACCTTCAATTCTCCATGCAAAAAATGCAAGTTGTTTAGAAAAGTGCTTGGCCACTCTGCCTGAGATGTGAGAGAATGCACATTCCTGGATCTCAGTTCTGAAATAAACAGAAACTCCTGAAGCTCCTGGGAGCTGAGATGGTGGTGCATGGTACCCTAAAGGGTGGCTACCAGGAGGATGGACACTCCTTTTTGACAAGGAGTCCTGTGGAAAAGACAAGCACTGATGGGAACAAGTTACTGCTGGAGAGATTCCCACAGGACTCCAAAGAAAATGATTCTCCATAAGAACAGTCAAGACTTTGGAAGCATCTCCCAAAGGAAGCAGTGGATTCCCCTACACTGGACAGTTTGAAGGCTCAACTTGACAGGGTGCTAGGCTAGCTCATGCCAACTATACCTTCACTGAGTAAGGTTGGACCAGATGATCCTTGGAATCCCTTACAACCTGGCATTCCGTGAGTCTGTCAGTTTAGTTCCAGTATTTCCTCTCTGTCTTGCCAGAGAAACTACGTCAACCAATGCTGTATAATCTCACATAGAGTGAAGACTTTGCATCATATACAAGCACCTCTTTCTGCTCTGAAAGCCTCCAGATTTACAACAACAAGCTTATTCTGTGTAAACAACACAGGCATCTTGAAGAAAAAATATACCTCAAAATAAGCTTTATTGCAAGGAAAGTATTGCCTTACAGATACAGACCTCTAAAAAAAAAAACTTCATTTCTTACACATATTTGATTGAAGATACACATTTCCTTTTCTTTTCAAAATCCCCAAATTGAACAAAATAAAAGGAAAAGGAAAAGGAAAAGGGAAAGGG
>WAAF01020295.1:1549-33897 GCA_013400475.1 Tricholaema leucomelas
GGTGAGATGCTAAATTCAGGGGTGAGATGCTAAATTCAGGGGTGAGATGCTAAATTCAGGGGTGAGATGCTAAATTCAGGGGTGAGATGCTAAATTGATGTAAGATGTTAAATTGATGTAAGATGTGTCCCTGCCCATGGCAGGGGGATTGGAACTCGATGGTCCTTGTGGTCCCTTCCATCCCTGCCTGATTCTATGCTAACTTGGTTACCAAGAAGTAGGTAATGTCTTGCTTTGGGTTTTTTAAGATGTTATTCTAAAAGGGGAGATGCAAGAAATGAGCTTTACAATGGCAAATGGTCGTTTGCTGCTCTTTGGGCAAATATTTATGCAGCATTATCCACAGCTGTCATAAATAGCTGCATTAGCAAAGCCAGCCACATCTTCAGGACAGACCTCTCAGCTTGTGGTATGGTACAAACAAACCCATCCCCTTCTTTCTGCAGATTTCCTCCTAGGAAACAAAACTTTTCCTACTGCAGCTGTACTAAATTTAACTCTTGAGCTTAAGATCTAGACTAAAAAAGACACACACAAAAACTTGTGTTATTACTTAACAGTTTCTGCTATTTTAGTACTCTTTAGCCTCTGCGATTTTAGTACTCTTTAGCCCATAATTCCTTGACTAAAAATGTGTTATTACTTAACAGTTTCTGCTGGTTTAGTACTCTTTAGCCCTTAATTCCTTGACTAAAATTGTGTTATTAACACTTTCTGCTGGAACTTTCTGCTGGTTTAGTACTCTACCCCATAATTCCTTGACACAAATTGTGTTATTAACAGTTTCTGCTGGACCTTTCTGCTGGTTTAGTACTCTTTAGCCCTTAATTCCTTGACTAAAACTGTGTTATTAACAGTTTCTGCTGGACCTTTCTGCTGGTTTAGTACTCTTTAGCCCTTAATTCCTTGACTAAAAATGTGTTATTAACAGTTTCTGCTGGACCTTTCTGCTGGTTTAGTACTCTTCAGCCCTTAGTTCCTTGACTAAAATTGTGTTATTAACACTTCCTGCTGGACCTTTCTGCTGTTTTAATACTCTTTAGCCCAGAATTCCTTGGGTGTCTCTGTTCTGAAGAACTAAGTGCTAAAGAATAATCCTTGGGGTAAGCTTACACATGGGTTAACCCCAGAGTATTTAACTTGTATACAGTACTTGATAGGTGTTTTCTGACATTTGTACTCGAACTATGAGCCTTACTGAACATCTGGAGGTTTATTCATGACTTTTAAACAAAACCAACGGATAACTCTAAGAAAGATGTTTACATGAATGGTGATTGCCCTTCCTTTGACGTTATGAATGAGGTTTTTATAGTGTGTTTGGGTGTATGTGCAAGGAAGCAAGAGAAAAAAACAAACAAACAAACCAACCAACCTGTTTCTGGGGAAAAATAGACTTGACAAAACATTTGTAATAAGTGAATTTTAAAGATTGCTTTAATTGCGCTATGGAGGCAATGCAGAGATTAAAATATACAACAGAACTGTTGCCTTTCTCCTTCTGGTTTGTGTCTCGTGGGCTTGGGCATCACAGAAGCCATTAACCAGGTTGGAAGAGACCTCTAGGATCATTGAGTCCAACCTAACACCTTGTAATTAACTAACCCATGGCACTAAGTGCCTCATCCAGTCTCCTCTTAGGGCTGGGTGCTAGGTTGGACTCAATGATCCTAGAGGTCTCTTCCAACCTGGTTGATTCTGTGATTCTAACAGCTTCTAATTAACTAACCCATGGCACTAAGTGCCTCATCCAGCCTCCTCTTAGGGCTGGGTGCTAGGTTGGACTCGGTGATCTTGGATGTCTCTTCCAACCTGGTTGATTTTGTAATTCTAACACCTTCTAACTAATCCATGGCACTAAGTGCCTCACCCAGTCTCCTCTTAAGCACCTCCAGGGATGGTGACTCTGCCACCTCCCTGGGCAGCCCATCACAGCCTATCCTGGACATCTCCCCCGGGTTGGAAGAGACCTCTAGGATCACCAAGTCCAACCTGTCATCTAACACCTTCTAATTAACTAACCCATGGCAGTAAGTGCCTCTTCCAGTGTTCTCTTAAACATCTCCAGGGATGGTGACTCCACTACCTCCCAGGGCAGCCCATCACAGCCTATTCTGGTATGTCTCCCCCTTGCTTGTGCACTCGGTGGTCACTTCATTGCTGATGCATGGAGGGAGGCTGTGGCACATGGTTGACCCACTTGTAGGTCAGATGGCATCAAGACTAGCCAGGAAGAAAGGGACCTGGGGCAACTGGTACAGAGTAGCTGAAGATGAGGCAGCAGTGTGCCCAGGTGGGCAGCAGAGCCAATGGCATCCTGGGCTGGCTCAGGAAGAGTGTGGCCAGCAGGACAAGGGAGGTTCTTCTGCCCCTGTGCTCAGCACTGCTCAGGCCACACCTTGAGTGCTGTGTCCAGTTCTGGGCTCCTCAAGTCAAGAGAGATGTTGAGGTGCTGGAAGGTGTCCTTAAGGAGGGTGACAAAGCTGGTGAGGGGCCTGGAGCACAGCCCTGTGAGGAGAGGCTGAGGGAGCTGGGGGTGTGCAGCCTGCAGAAGAGGAGGCTCAGGGCAGAGCTCATTGCTGTCTGCAGCTCCCTGAAGGGAGGCTGTAGCCAGGTGGGGTTGGGCTCTTCTGCCAGGCAACCAGCACCAGAAGAAGGGGACAGAGTGTCAAGCTGTGCCAGGGGAGGTCTATGCTGGATGTTAGGAGGAAGTTGTTGGCAGAGAGAGTGATTGGCATTGGAATGGGCTGCCCAGGGAAGTGGTGGAGTCACTATGTCTGGAGATGTTGAAGCAAAGCCTGGCTGGGGCACTTAATGCCATGGTCTGGTTGATTGGATAGGGCTGGGTGCTAGGTTGGACTGGATGAGCTTGGAGGTCTTGTCCAACCTGCTTGATTCTATGGTTCTAAGAGTGAGGGAAGGGCAGAACACTCCTGGCACCACTGCCCTGGGTTTTATCTACCCCCTCTGCTGCTGTTGTTATTCCCTTCTCAGTGCACAGGACGTGGGCTTTAGCTGTGCTGTGTGTTGTGGAAGAACATCCAGCTGGTGGTGAAAAATGTATTTGAGCCTGCACTGAAGCCCATCCCTCAACCTTGAGCCCATCTGTGTGTTGCATCCCTTCCCTGATGGCCTAAGGTCATGGACCAGGTGAGCTCTAAGTTTTTCACTCTTACGTTGCCAGTCTGATCCACCTGAAGCACTTCAGTCTGAGCAGCCTGACTTGCTTGTTGGTTGTTTTGATGTTCTTCAGTGGCCCCAGCTCTTGGTTGTGTAGGCATCTGGCATGCATGAGTTCACCATGAGCCAGCAGTGTGCCCCGGTGGCCAAGAAAGCAAGTGCTCTCCTGGGATACTGTTTGGTTTAAGGACGAGTTTAGTTTTGGTTTGAGAGTAACCTCAACCCACCACAGATGTGTTAAGAGTGAGACCAGCAGGTCAAGGGAGGTTCTCCTCTCCCCCTGCTGTACCCTAGAGAGACCACAGCTGGAGTACTGTGTCCAGTTCTGGGCTCATTGGTTCAAGAGAAAAGGGGAACTGCTGGAGAGAGTCCAATGCAGAGTTCTAAAGAGTATGATGGGACTGGAGCATCTTTCTTGCTAGGAAAGGCTGAGACCTGGGGAAGAGAAGACTGAGATGAGATCTTACCAATGTCGATCAATAGCTAAGGGGTGAGTGGCAAGAGAATGGGACTGGACCACTGGAACAGGTTGCCCAGGGAGGTTGTGGATGCTTCCTCCCTGGAGGTGTTTAAGGCCAGGCTGGATGAGGCCTTGAGCAGCCTGCTCTAGTGGGAGGTGTCCCTGCCTATGGCACGGGGTTGGAGCTGGATGATCCTTGAGGTCCCTTCCAACCTAAACCATTCTATGGTTCTATGACTCTTCAGTGGAGGCCAGTGACAGGACAAACTAGAACACAGGAGGTTTTACTTGAACTTAATGGAAAATGCCTTTACTCTGTGGGTGCCAGAGCCCTGGGGCAGGCTACCCAGAGAGGCTGTGGAGTTTGCTTCTCTGCAGACAGTAAAAACCTGCCTGGATGTGATCCTGTGCAGCCTGCTCTGGGCAAACCTGTTTTAGAAGGGCTCGGAGTAGATGATGTGCAGAGAATCTGTGATCTAAGCTTTCACAACCAGGTTCTCAACCCGACCTTGCTGTAATTCAGCATCCTGAGCGGGCTGGCCTCTGTGCTGCCGCTTGCTTTGCTTCTGCTGCTGTAGCCCAGGGCGTTTGCTGCCATCCACAAGAGACAGAGCGCTGGGCACCGCATCCAGAGCCTCTGCCAACTGACTGGATTCCCCTTTCCCCTCAGCAGCTTGGGCAGTGGCTGCTGCGGGGCCCTGGCTTCTCCTGGCCCGGCTGTGCTCTGTTCCAGACTCCCGGTGGGTTTATTTAAAGGGCCGGGAGCAGCCCCGGGAGCCGCTTACGGAGAGCCTGTGGAGCGCTGGCAGGCTTTACTGCGGGGTTTTGCGGAGCTGCGGGCCCCGGGGTGGCTCCCTGCTCTTTCAGCCTCGCTCAGAGAGGTCACGGACCCGCCCCAGCACCGGCAGCGCCCAGGAGCAGCGGAGGGCTCGGCGGAGGGGCGGAGCAGCCGCGTACCCTGCGCGGCTCCGGGCCGCTGCGAGAACGGCAGAGCCTTTCCCAACACCTTCGGTTTCTTTCCGCAGCGATCGGAACTCTGCTTCCCCGGGAGGCGGAGCGGGACGTTTCGCCCGTCCCTGCCCCGCTGCCGGCGCCGCGGGACTCCCGGGGCCGCCGCCGCGGAGCAGCGCCGGTGAGTGAGTGCGGGCTGGGCCCCGCCGAGCTGCCCCGCCGCGGGTAAGCTGCCGGGCTGGGGCGGGCGGGGCGGTCGCGGCGCTTCCGGGGTTCCGCCGGCGGGGGCTGTGCCGGGCTGGTCTCCTTGGAGCCTCCGCCGGGCGGTAGCAGCGGCCGGTAAAGGGCAGAGGCCAAGAGCGCAGCCGGCGGTACAGACAGGTAGCCCCGGTAAGCCGAGCGGCCCCGGGCCACAGGACCTCGTCGGGCTCCTCGCGTTCTGCAACAGGGGCCGGCCGCTGCCTAGCCTGGGACGGGGCTTGTCCTGCCAGCAGCAAACGCGGGCACCCCTGGAGGAGCACAGGTTGGCCGCGGGGTCTGAAGGGAGGGTGGCATAGAATCCCAGGCTGGTGGGGGTTGGAAGGGCCCTCTGGGGATCGTTTCGTCCAACCCCCTTGCGGATGCTGGATCACCTAGAGCAGCCTGTGCAGGAGCACGTCTAGCTGGGGTTTGACAGTCTCGGGAGAAGGAGACTCCCCAACCTTTCTGAGTATCCTGGTCTAGTGCTCTGTCAACCTCAAAGTAATTTCTCCTTAAGGTCAAGTGAAACCTCCCTTGTTCCAGTTTGCACACACTGCCCCTTGTCCTACCACTGGGCACCACTGAGAAGAGCCCAGCCCCATCCTCATGATCTCCAACCTTTAGGTATTTGTATGCATTTATAAGATTCCCCTCTTATACTTCTCTTTTCCAGGCTGAAAGACCTCAGCCTCTTACCTCCTCTGCTCCCCTCTCAGCGACATCAGAAACGGTGTCCCAGGCACCTGTGGGCAGCAACAGGAGGGATTTCACTGCCTCACCTTTGCTCACCCTCACGTCGTGCCAATCAGGAGAAGATGACCCCTGTACTCTGAGTGAACCTGTGGTCCTGCTGTGCCACAGGTCCTGATGGTCTTGCCCCTTCTTGTGGTTAGTAGGTCGAGGGAGGTTCTCCTTCCCCTCTACTCTGCCCTGGTGAGGCCTTATCTGGAGTACTGTGTCCAGTTCTGGGCCCCCCAGCTCAAGAAGGGCAGGGAGCTGCTTGAGAGAGATCAACACAGAGCCACAAAGGTGATTAAGGAAGTTGAATATCTTCCTTATGAGGAGAGCCTGAGGGAGCTGGGGCTTGGAGCTTGGAGAGGAGGAGACTAAGGCGTGACCATTCATGTTCATAAATATGTAAGGAGTGAGTGCCAGGAGGATGGAGCCAGCTTCTTTTTGTTGATGCCCAGTGATAGGACAAGGGGCAATGGGTGGAAGTTGAGGCATAGGAGGTTCCGTGTAAACCTGAGGAAGAATTTCTCCACTGTGAAGGTGACAGAGCACTGGAACAGGCTGCCCAGGGAGGTTGTGGAGTCTCCCTCTCTGGAGATATTCAAGAGCCGCCTGGATACTTTCCAGTGTGACCTGCTCTGGGTGATCCTACTGTGGCATGGGGGCTGGACCAATCAGCTTGGAAGAGACCTCCAACATCATCCAGTCCAACCTATTACCCAGCCCCAACCAATCAAGCAGACCATGGCACTAAGTGCCCCAGCCAGGCTTTGCTTCAACACCTCCAGGCACAGCGACTCCACCACCTCCCTGGGCAGCCCATTCCAATGCCAGTCACTCTCTCTGCCAACAACTTCCTCCTAACATCCAGCCTAGACTTCCCCTGGCACAACTTGAGACTCTGTCCCCTTCTTCTGGTGCTGCTTGCCTGGCAGAAGAGACCAACCCCACCTGGCTACAGCCTCCCTTCAGGTAGCTGCAGACAGCAATGAGGTCTGCCCTGAGCCTCCTCTTCTGCAGGCTGCACACCCCCAGCTCCCTCAGCCTCTCCTCACAGGGCTGTGCTCCAGGCCCCTCACCAGCTTTGGCGCCCTCCTGTGGACACCTTCCAGCACCTCAACATCTCTCTTGACTTGAGGAGCCCAGAACTGGACACAGCACTCAAGGTGTGGCCTGAGCAGTGCTGAGCACAGGGGCAGAAGAACCTCCCTTTTCTTGCTGCCCACACTGCTCCTGAGCCAGGCCAGGATGCCATTGGTCTGCTGCCCACCAGAACACACTGCTGCCCTGTGTCCACCTACTCTCTACCAGCACCCCCAGGTCCCCCTCTTCCTGGCTGCTCTCAGCCACTCTGTCCCCAGCCTGTAGTGCTGCTTTGGGTTGCTGTGGCCAAAGTGCAGAACCCTGCACTTGGCCTTGTTCAATCTCATGCCACTGGCCTCTGCCCACCCATCCAGTCTGTCCAGGTCCTTCTGCAGGGCTCTCCTACCTTCCTGCTCCTAGCTTGGTATCACCTGCAAACTCACTGATGCTGGATCTTTCAAGGTCCCTTCCAGCCCCTTACAGTCTCTGATTCTTCCTTTCCAGGAGAAGCTGTTCTGGAGGACCAGGTGCAGTGCTGCAGTCTGCACAGCTGGTGCCTTACACGTGAGGCAAAGCAGGATGGATCGCTATCGGTATTTCATCTTTAACCAGAGGACCATGGTCGTGCTGGGGGTATTCCAGATAGCCCTCAGCACACTCTGCCTCGGCAGTGGGTTCATAGAGAGCCTTTTCAGAACGGAGTCTCAGCTGAGCAAAACCAGAGCTCCAGTCTGGGCTGGGATGGTAAAGCTGCACTCTCTTTTCTGTGCTTTGTTTTGTGCTCGTTGCTACCTATTCAGCTTAGGGGTTGGAGGGAGACCAGGACTTCTTGCCAGCTCTTCCCTGTTTTCCTACTTTGAACCCAAATGAGAAGTTTCCTTATGATTACAGACAGGTGAGTGCAAGCAGACTTCTCTCTGCTAGAGCTAAATAAAAGACATTCATGCTGGGTGAGGGAGAAAATGGGGCATAGTGGTTAAGTGTCAGGGTATTGTGCAGAGGCATGGTGAGGACAGAGAGGCCACTGAAGAGTAGAATGCTTCATCTTCACATCAGCTAGAGGAACATCTGTGTCCCACAGCACAGTGCTGCTAATTCTCTCTTCTGGAATGGAAGTGGGCAGCTCTCACTGGCTTGTGTTCAATACCCCTGGTGTCACTCTTAGTACCCCTGGTGTCACTCTTAGTACCCCTGGTGTCACTCTTAGTACCCCTGGTGTCACTCTTAGTACACCTGGTGTCACTCTTAGTACACCTGGTGTCACTCTTTGTACCCTTAATGTCATTCTAAGTACCCCTGGTGTCACTCTTTGTACCCCTGGTGTCACTGTTGGTACTCTGGTGAGCAGTGCCACAGGGCAGCTGGGCAGAAGAGTGCTCATCCATGCAGATGCTGCCCATTTCCTTTCGGTAATACCTTTCTTCATCTAAAAGATGCATAAGGACTTGGGAGAGCAGTGCTCATTTTTAGCACTTCAATTTGACTTATCTAATTGGTTTTATTATGTGGCCAGAGCCAGAAAGCTACTCAGAGGGTTGCTGCCATGGGTTGATAAGTGGATAAGATGTATTCCATGCAGTATCCTTCCTCCAGGAGATGTTGGAGAGGAAAACAGAGTGGAATCAGCAGTTCTCTTCCCATTTCTGACCTAAGCTGCTCTGCTCCAAGCCTGGAAAATGAGGGCCTTTCATCTGCTCTGTAGCAGTTTATCACCCATCTCTGATACTTCTCTTCCACTTACCACCTCCTCTTGTGCCCTGCAGGTGATGGGAGTCCCAGGAGTCCTGGCTTTGTATTCCTCTCAGAGGAAGAATCCAGTTCTGGTGAGCCTGGAGGGATGGGGATTCTGCTTGTGCAGGGTTGAGGGGCAAAATGTTGTTGGGGAAAACTGAAAGCTGTTTTGGTAGGTGTGCTAGTTTAAAGCTAACTGGAATATTTTAATGAGAAGAATTAGATCATAGACTGTGAAAAGGACACAGTGGTGATGACTGCTTCACTCCTAGGCTTGCTGGGATGTGTAAAACCAAGAACACAAACCAGATAAGACAGTGGGTCTCTGTTGCAGCTGGTGCCTTTGCTTTCCCCTTGGGGTTCTTCCTTCTGCTTTTTAACCCCTCCATGTGAGATGCTGGCAGGGGTTGCCCAGGGAGGTGATGGAAAGCCTCATCCCTGGATGTGTTTAAGGCCAGGCTGGATGTGGCTCTGAGCAACCTGATCCAGTGTGAGGTGTCTCTGCCCATGGCAGGGGGGTTGCAGATGGATGATCCTTGAAGTCCCTTCCAGCCCTGATGATTCTGTGATTCTACCCTCAAGGTTCTGGAAGGGCAGTGCTGACGTGACGTGTTTGCTCCCCCAGTGCCTGTCTCCTGCTTGTTCTCACACAGCTGCAGGTGCAGAGCAGAGCTCAGGAGGGCCACATGTGCTGGTTTGAGGCTAACTGGAATGTTTTACTGAGAAGACTTAGATTATAGGCTGTGGAAAGGAAACAGTGGTGATGTCTGCTTCACTCACAGGCTTGCTGAGATGGATAAAACCAAGAACATAAACATAGCTAGCACAGTGTGGGTCTCTGTCACAGCTGATGCCTGTACTTTCTCCCTGGCCTGCTTCTGTGCACTGCTCAGGCCACACCTTGAGTGTTGTGTCCAGTTCTGGGCTCCTCAAATCAAGAGAGATGTTGAGGTGCTGGAAGGTGTCCACAGGAGGGCAATGAAGATGGTGAGGGGCCTGGAGCACAGCCCTGTGAGGAGAGGCTGAGGGAGCTGGGGGTGTGCAGCCTGCAGAAGAGGAGGCTCAGGGCAGAGCTCGTTGCTGTCTGCAGCTACCTGAAGGGAGGCTGTAGCCAGGTGGGGTTGGGCTCTTCTGCCAGGCAAGCAGCAACAGAAGAAGGGGACACAGTCTCAAGCTGTGGCAGGGGAGATCTGGGCTGGATGTTAGGAGGAAGTTGTTGGCAGAGAGAGTGATTGGCATTGGAATGGGCTGCCCAGGGAGGTGGTGGAGTTGCTGTGCCTGGAGGTGTTAAAGCCAAGCCTGGCTGGGGCACTTAGTGCCATGGTCTGGTTGATTGTCTAGGGCTGGGTGCTAGGTTGGGCAGGATGAGCTTGGAGGTCTATTCCAACCTGGTTGGTTGATTCTGTGATTTCCTAAGAGTGGGGGTGCAGGTAACACCCAAACCGTGACAGCAGAGAAGGAGCTGGCTGCTCCTGCTGCCCCATTAGCAGTCTATTGCCTAGAGTTACCTTCAGAAAAGCTGCTGCGCTCCTAAGCCACAGGAGGATGCAGAGCTGCTTTGCTTTCTGTTGCAGCAGAGGAGCTCTAATAACCATCAAAAATCTGTGAAACTGTTGGCTTTTGGTGTTCCTTCCTGCAGTTAACAACTGTGTGCACTCAGATGGGAGAGAAGTTAAGTGAGTTGCCTTTCCTACGTGCACCTCTCCAGCTGTGCTCCAAAGGGGAATATTGTTTGTAAGGAAAAGATCTCTAACAACAAAGTCCTTGGGTCCCACCAGCACCCAGGGTGAAGGCTTAGGACTCAGTTGTAGCTCAGAAATGTGGTATCATGCAAACCTTTGGCTGCTCTGTGTTTGGCTTCCAAGTGATTGTTGCTACCAGGTACTTGTTAGTGTAATGGGAGGTTAAAAGCTGCAGTGCTTGACAGTGCATTTTGTCTGCATTAGCTGTGTTGATTGGTGTGGTGGTTTTGGTGTTCCCTGCCCCTCACACACGCTTAAGAAATCACCCAGGCTAGACTCAGCTGAGCCTTAGAATTAGAATGAAGCTTTATATTCAGAGCTTGGCACAATATACCAGCAGGTATTTACTGCATCTACAGCTATAGACAGCAACAGACAAGTTAAAGGTAATACAGAAACACGACAGCCCTCCCAGAAACCTGAGTGCCCAAGAGGGGCTCCCAACCACCCTGCCACCTCCTTTCCACTCCTCTACCTTACCCCAAACTTTGCCCTATGCTCAAGGTGAGTTTGGAGGATCAGCCAGGGTGGTTAGGAAGCAGAAGGATTAGACAGATGACAGGTTAAAGAGTGAAGTTTAGCCCAAAGCCAGAGTGCAAACTGTGTGATCTATGTTTGTGTTCTTGTTCTTATATATCTCAGCAAGCCTATGAGTGAAGCAGGCATCACCATCAGTTCCTTCCCACAGCCTATCATCTAATTCCTCTCACCAAACCAGCCCAGCTAGGCTCAAACTAGCGCAGTTTGTCAGAGGATGGTTTTAATTCCTGCTCCCCTTCTTTTTCTCCCTTGGTTTTGCTGTCTAGGTGAACGTGCTGATAGTTGCATCCCTGATTTCTTGTGTTGCCATCCTCATCATCATAGTTTACAGCTCCCTCACACTGAGCTATGGTGAAGAGGAGGAGCTGAACTCCTTTCCAGTCCACGTTATCCATGCGGTAAGTCGCACACATGGACACTACAGTTGGGTTAACTGCTGCTGAGTGTAGAAAGGTTTGGGTTGGGCCAGGAAAAAGTCATGCTGGAGCTCATGAAAAGGTGCTGGCTGTGTCCCTGGCCTGGTTTGAGGCAGCAATTGCTGGAATCCTTTCCAGCATGCACCTCAGGCAATAAAGTTACAACAGTTGAAGACTGTCTGGTTAAAACTGGGCATTATTCAAGCACGTCCCCCACAGCACAGCTGAAGAGAGAGGAGTTAGCCCTTCTGTAGCTCAGATCTGGTACAAGCCATGGCTCCCTGTGGGGAGGAGGAGGGTGTTCCAGGTGGGTGAAGCTCTTCACTAGCTTGTTGCAGAACCAGTCCAAATGTCAGGCTGCCAAGGTGCAGTAAGGCGAGAAGGCATCGCTCACACTCAGCATAAAGAGGAGCAGACATTGCTTGGGCTTCTGCTTGTTGTTAAAGCTCTTTCCAAGCCTGACACTGTTGCTAGGTGTCTGTCTTAGTTTTACTGTTTGCTCTTTTTGGCTTCTTCTTCAGAGCACAGGAAGAAAAACCTTAAATAACACTACCTTAAATGTCACTGAATAATGATGCAGCTGCAGCAGTCTTAGCATCATGGCAGAGGGGAGACTTAGACTAGATGTTAGGAAGAAGTTCTTTTACAGTAAGGGTGGTGAGATGCTGGCACAGGTTGCCCAGGGAGGTTGTGGCTGCTCCCTCTCTGGAGGTGTTCAAGGTCAGGTTGGATGAGGCCTTGAGCAGCCTGTTCTAGTGAGAGGTGTCCCTGCCTATGGCACAGGGGGATTGGAACTGGCTGAGCTTTGAGGTCCCTTCCAACCTAATCCATTTTATGACTTCAGTTAGAAAAGACCTTTAAGACCACCAAGTCCAACCACTCTACCTCTGCCAAGGCTGGTGCTAAACCATGTCTCTCAGCACCACATCTCCTCCTCTTTTAAAGCCCCTCCAGGGATGGACAATCAACCACCTCCCCGGGGAGCCTTGCAGTCATTGTTTGGGGGTTTTTTTTGGTGATGAGCTTCACTGTTTCAATGTGATTTGAACATTTCTGCCTGCAGAAGTTTGTGCTTCACAAAGTAGTCAAGGGTGCTAACGTAGCCATGCTCGCCGCGTCCGTCTGCAGCGCTGTGGTGGTGCTGGCCATGGCTTACTTGGGATGCCGGAGTCTGCCACGCTGCTCCTGCTACGACAGCGTGACTGGGATGGTGAGTCAGGAGCCCAGGCCACCCAGCTGCTTCTGCTGTGTATATGTGTCAGGGAAGGAACGTGGGGAGAAGATGTCTGGAGTCCTGTGTGCAGTTCTGCAGCCCCCAGCACAAGAAGGACGTGGAACTGGTGGTCACAGTCCAGAGGAGGGCCACAAGGATGCTCAGAGCTCTGCTATAAGGACAGACTATGAGAGTTGGGGCTCTTCAGCTTGGAGAAGACTTTGAGGGGACCTTATAGTGGCCTTCCAGTATCTGAAGGGGGCCTACAGAAAAGCTGTGGAGGGACTATTGACAAGGTCTTGTAAAGACAGGGTGAGGAGGAATGGGTTTAAACTGGCAGAGGGGAGATTCAGTTGTGCTGGGAGAGGTCTAGGCTGGATGTTAGGAGGAAGTTGTTGGCAGAGAGAGTGATTGGCGTTGGAATGGGCTGCCCAGGGAGGTGGTGGAGTTGCCGTCCCTGGAGGTGTTGAAGCAAAGGCTGGCTGAGGCACTTAGTGCCATGGTCTGGTTGATTGGCCAGGGCTGAGTGCTAGGTTGGACTGGATGAGCTTGGAGCTCTCTTCCAACCTGGCTGATTCTGTGTTTCAAACCAGATGTTAGGAAGTTGTTTGCAATGAGGGTGGTGAGACACTGGCACAGGTTGCCCAGGGAAGCTGTGGATGCTTCCTTCCTGGAGGTGTTCAAGGACAGGTTGGATGAGGCCTTGAGCGACCTGTTCTAGTGGGAGGTGTCCCTGCCTATGGCAGGGGGTTGGAACTGGATGATCCTTGAGGTCCCTTCCAACCTAAACCATTCTGTGATTCCATAACTCTGCCTCAGGTGATGTGGCACACACTGTTTCTAAGAGTGCACAGCAAATGAGAGCTATTTCTCTACTAAAGTAAATCTGATGCTGTAGTAAATGTCCAGCCAGGACATTTGGTAAGGAATTAATGTGTGCAGGTCACAAGGCTGAAAGATACCAAGTGTGTGACGTGAGGCTGCTTCAAACTTGCAGGCTCAAACTTGTTAGGAGTGGATTGCAGAGGCTTTTAAAAGGAGTTCTTGAATCAGCTCCCAGGGGAGGATTTTTGATGGCCCTGTTCCATTTGCAGGAATGGCTGCGACCCAGCGAGGACCAAAACCAAGCTGTGGAAATGACCTGTGCTGTACAAAGTGAGTAGCTTCCCCTCAGGTGTTTGGATAGTGCTAGTTTGAAGCTGGGTAGGATGTTTTGGTGAGAGGAGTTACATTACAGGCTGTGAAAGGGAAACAGTGCTGATGTCTACTGCACTCATAGGCTTGCTGAGATGGATAAGAACAAGACTGTAGATACAGATAACAGAGATGCTGTTTGGGCTTTGAACTGTTCTCTCTCTCTAACCTAACCTGCCATCTTTGTGACTAATTCACCTGCTTCCTAACCTCCTTGGCCGACCCTCTAATCTTCCTTGGGCACAAGGCAATGTCTGGGTAAGGTAGAGAGGGGTGGGAGAAGGTGGAAGGGCAGTTGGGAGCGCCTCCTGGGGACTCAGGTTTCTGGGAGGGCTGTTGTGTATCTGTATTACCTTTAACTTGTCTGTTGCTGTCTAGAGCTGTAGGTAACTACCTGCTTGTATCTTGTGCTAAGCTGTAAATATCATTCAATTTCCAGAGCCACTGAGTCTAGTCTGGGTGATTTTCTTAAGTGTGGGGGGGAGGCAGGCAACAACCAAACCACCACAGGTGTGAAAAGGAACATCCTGGGTAAGCTTTAGAGTCCAGGCTGAAATCTCCATAACCTAATTAACTCCAAGCAGAAAGAAACCCAGGATTTCAGGCACATGTCCACACCAGGTTTAATGGTTCCCTCTTTCCTTCCTCACACAGGCCCTGGGGGCAGGATTTTTAACTTCCCAGATCGATTTCCAGCCCAGGACTTAGATGCAGAGGAAGATGCACCAAAACCTCCACCCTATATCAGAATGGCTTGAAAAAAAGGAGTTGAATGTTTTAACACGTGGCAAGACAGCAGTAAGTAAGAAGCTCTCCCTCTTCAAAGGTGGCTCTGCAGTTTTCCTTGGTCTTTTGATGAGCACACAAAGAAAGAGTTATCAAATGCCCAGCACTCAGCACAGCTCACAGTGTAGAGGGGAAGACCTGCAGTGAATTGTTGGAGTGAGTCCAGAGGAGGGCCACAAAGATGCTCAGAGGGCTGCAGAAGCTCTGCTGTGAGGACAGACTGAGAGAGTTGGGGCTCTGCAGCCTGGAGAAGGGAAGGCTTCCAGGAGAACTTAGAGTGGTCTTCCAGTATCTGAAGGGGGCTACAGGAAGGCTGGGGAGGGACTATTGACAAGGTCTTGTAATGAGAGGATGAGGAGGAATGGGATTAAACTGGCAGAGGGGAGATTGAGACTGGATGTTAGGAAGAAGTTTTTTGCAGTGAGGGTGGTGAGACACTGGCACAGGTTGCCNAAAGTTCCTCCATGTGTTGAGGCAGAACCTGCTGTGCTGCAGCTTCCATCCATTGCTCCTTGTCCTATCCCAGGGAGCAGTGAGCAGAGCCTGTCCCCCTGTTCCTGGCAGCCTTCAGACACTTAGAAACGTTTATCAAATCCCCTCTAAGTCTCTTCTTCTCCAGAGTTGTGTGGGGTGTGCATGTGTCAGCACAATCAGCTCTGGTGCTGAAGTGCAGTGCTGGAATGTGCTAGAAACTGGAGTCGCTGTGTTGCAGTAGCTCCTCTGACAGTAGGAGCAGTGTGGCTTTGATTCCCCTTTTAGTCCAAACCAGATTTTTGCCTTTGAAAAAAGGAACTTTGCTGGAAGTTGAGTTTGTTTTGCTGAGCACACTGCTGAGCTGCTGCACTGTTGCTGGGGGGAAGCTCCGACGCTGCCCAGCAGTGCTCTCTCTCCTGTAGGTAGTCACTGCGGGTATGAGATCGTAGAATCAACCACCAGCACCCAAGGTCATCTGTAAGGCACACTCCCAGCACTTCTTTCTCCAAAGGGCAGGTCTAGAAAGGCCAGCTCCACTGGAGCAAAGCTGGAGGTGGGGAGATACAGAGTGGAGGTGAGGAGGAAGTTGTTGAGTATGAGAGTGGTGAGAGCCTGCAATGTGTTGCCCAGGGAGGTGGTTGATGCCTCATGCCTGGAGGTGTTAAAGGCCAGTCTGGATGAGGCTGTGGGCAGCCTGCTCTAGGGTAGGGTGTCCCTGGGCATGGCAGGGGGGTTGGAACAGGCTGATCCTTGTGGTCCCTTCCAACCCTGACTGATTCTGTGTCTCTAGTAAGGGAGCTGGTGGAAGCTGAATGCCAGTTTCATGTCAGTGCCTCTGCTTGGTTAGCAGTGCAGAAGATGTGTTCCTGATGGCAGCTCCCAGGGCTATATTTAGCAGCCCATTCCACATGCTGCTTACAGTGCCTTCCCACAGCCTGCCTGTGTCCCCAGGGACATTCCATGGTTTGTGTCACCCTCAGCTCCTGCTGCTGCTGGAAATCAGGTGGATTTTTACTTGGTATGCAAGCAGACCTCCACAGCACCTCCAGTAGAAATGGCCTTGTCATGTGTTCCTCACAGTCTTTTCCTCATTGGCAAGATCCCAGAAACTGACTCAACTTCCCTGTCGCCTCCCAGCTCTGCTGGATTTCCCCTTTGAGGTGGACAAAGGTCCCTGGCTGCTGGAGGGGAGGTAGTTTGGTGGAGCAGTTGATCTCTTCTCCCAGACAACCAGCCACAAAACAAGGGGACACAGCCTCAAGTTGTGGCAGGGGAGGTCTAGGCTGGATGTTAGGAGGAAGTTGTTGGCAGAGAGAGTGATTGGCATTGGAATGGGCTGCCCAGGGAGGTGGTGGAGTCGCTGTCCCTGGAGGTGTTGAAGCCAAGCCTGGCTGGGGCACTTAGTGCCATGGTCTGGTTGATTGGATAAGGCTGGGTGCTAGGTTGCCCTGGATGATCTCAGAGCTCTCTTCCAACCTGGTTCATTCTATGATCTCAGCACATTGCCTGCAGAACAATGCAAGCAAAGCCCAGGGGTAAAAACAGACATTCCAACTTCCACCTGGGCCCAGAGCTTTTTCTGCACTGGGACCCCCCTGCACCCATGGGTGCTGCAGGGCAGTCACACTCCCTCCTTATGTTTCACCACTAAGAAATGGGAGCAATTTGGCATTTTGAAGGGGAATGCAGAGGATGTGAATGTGCTTCCGAGCTCTTTTCAAGGTTTCTGGGGTTGTTCAGTCTGGAGAAGAGGAGGCTGAGGAGAGACCTCTTCTCTCTCTACAACTATGTGAAGTGAGGTTGGAGAGAGGAGGTAGTCAGCCTCTTCTCCTTGATTACAAATGACAGGACTAGAGGGAATGGTTACAAGGTGCACCAGGGGAAGTTTAGGCTGGATATTAGGAAATCCTTCTTCACTGAAAGAGTTATCAAGCTTTGGAATGGTCTGCCCAGGGCTCTGGTGGAGTAACCGTCCCTGGTAGTGTTCAAATGCTCTGTGGGCTTAGTGCTTTAAGGACATGGCTTCATGTTGACCCTTCAGTGCTGAGTCGAGGGTTGGACTGGGTGATCTTTGAGGTCACTTCCAACCAGGTACATTCTGTGATCCTGTATCAGAAACTGCTGACCTCGTTGGAGCAGCCTGCAGGCAGGGCACTGGCACCTCGATTTGGCACGGGTTACATAGCTGATCCCACACAACAAACTCAGACAGACAGCAAGCACTTTGTGCTCACCTGGTGTTAACATTGCTTGTGCTAAGCCAAAGTCAAGGCATTCACAGCCAAACCCAGTTTTTTTCTGTGCTAAGTGATCTTAGCCAAGTGCTCCCTTACTCCCTGACACCCAGAGCAGAGCACACAGAAGCCCTGGGCTAGAGAGGCTTTCAGCTGCCAGCCTCTCCATTAGCAGTGGGCAGAGTTAATCACAGGCTGTAATCAGAAAGGCTAATCAGGGAAGCTGGTTCTGTGAGTTAATGTTCAGCTAAGGGCAAAGTATTTGCTGAAGCCATTCCCTGCATAGAAAGGGCTAGAAAGTGATGGGGGAGGAGGGGAAGAGGAAAGGTCTTCTTCACAGTGAGGACCACAAAACCAACCAGGCAGGGGTTGGTCTCTTCTCCCAGGCACACAGTGACAGAAAGAGAGGACACAGCCACAAGCAGTGCCAGGACAGGTTCAGGCTGGATGTTAGGAAGAAGTTGTTCACAGCAAGAGTGATTGGCATTGGAATGGGCTGCCTGGGGAGGTGGTGGAGTACCCATCCCTGGGGGTGTTCAAGAGGAGGTTGGATGAGGCAGTGCCATGGGTTAGTTAATTAGAAGGCTTAGGTGACAGGTTGGACTCGGTGACCTTAGAGGTCTTTTCCAACCTGGTTGATTCTGTGATTTCAGGTATGTTTTTTGACTGCTAATCTGTTTAGGATTAAAACACCTCCAGGGACAGCAACTCCACCACCTCCCTGGGTAGCCCATTCCAATGCCAATCACTCTCTCTGCCAACAACTTCCTCCTAACATCCAGCCTAGACCTCCCCTGACACACCTTGAGACTCTGTCCCCTTCTTCTGTTACTGCTTACCTGGCAGAAGAGCCCAACCCCACCTGGCTACAGCCTCCCTTCAGGTAGCTGCAGACAGCAATGAGGTCTGCCCTGAGCCTCCTCTTCTGCAGGCTGCACACCCCCAGCACCCTGGGCAGCCCATTCCAATTTGATGCTTCTCCAGCACAAACAGCATTGAACTGTGGGGGAAAAGCCCTTGGTTCTCATTTGCCAAGTTCTTTGACCCAAACTGTACCTCCCAGGAGCCACTCCTGTGTCCCTGATTTCACCCTGTGCAGGCAGCATAGCTACCTTGACTGCCTCAAGTCCTTGCTACACCAAAGAACCCTTCCAAGAGTTGGAAGAAGTGAACCACAAGGGCTGTCAATGCTGTGCTTTTTAACAGCACCATCCCAGTGACTCAGATATTATCTCAGCATTGGAGTTAGTACTTCATGGTAGTAATGAGGATGAATAATCACATCCAGGAACTTGAGCCCCCCCACTCTGATTAGCAAATATGACTTTGGGGGGGGGGGGGGGGGGGGGTGGTGTTTAATCTGCAGCTGAATCTTTAGTTGCTGAAGCCAGGAGCCCTTCATTGCCTCTGATTTATGAGTGGGTTAAAAACATCCTCAAGTAAATGGAAATGCTGTTGTGTGTATTTTAGGGTCAGTTTAATCTTCTTCTTGTGTGCTCTTCCTGGAACAAGCCAAGCACTGGGGGATGGAAGACTACAAAGGAGAAGAGCAAACAGCACCCACCTTGACACCCCAGAGCAGCTTCTGTTCTCCTGGTGGGTGAGAGAGGTGACCAAGCTTTTCCATAAGAGCAGCCAAAAACATCAGCCTGTACCTCCACCTTTCTGTTGTGGCCCCAAAGCCATTGGGGAGCACTGAAGCTGCGTGCCCTAGCCATGGCAGGACATCAGCCTTGCCAGGAGAGGCATAAGGTACGGCTGAAGGGTGCCCTCTGAGGGGGTAGGGGCTGGAGAGCACAACTGTGACCAGGTTTTACTGGCCAAAAGCCAAAATAAAACCCACTATCCCACTCCAAAGGCTTTGGCACAGGGTCAGCACATAACACACATTCTACTACTCTGCCATCAGCTACTTCAGCTACTTGTAGCTCAGAGCCCCCTCCCAACCTTTTAGCCCCATGCCAAAAGGAATTCACTTCCATTCATGATTCCATGCCTTTTTTCCCCTTGCTGGAGGCTGAAAATGGGGGCTTAAAAGCCACTCAGGATCCTGCACCTTGCCAACATTCCCATGTTAGCCTGTGCCACACAGGGAGCGTGGGGACAAGGGAGATGAAGAACAATTCTCTCCAGCTCTAGGGCCTTGCACTCAAAGCAACAGTCTAGGCTGAGGTAGACCATGGGAGAGGAAAAATCATCTTCAGCCATGACCTCTGCTTTCTGCCATGCAGTCCAGATGCTCATCCCTGGAGGAGTTTAAGGCCAGGCTGGATGAGGCTATGGGCAGACTGATCTAGGGCAAGGTGTCCCTGCCCATGGCAGGGGGGTTGGAACTGGATGATCCTTGTGGTGGTCCTTCCAGCCCTGACTGATTCTCTGATTCTATGATCACATTTCTAGAAGTGAATAGCTAAAAATAGTCATTAAGAGGGACTTTAAGATATTGCCTCACAACAGAGCCCTTTTTTTTTCTGCCCCTGACCTTTACAAACAGGAGAATGCAAAGAGTGGAAAATAAAATAATAAGGAAGTCCTGAGCTAAGCTCAGGGTCTTATGACTGTCACTTTTCATATGCTCACACTGGTCTCTTCCCTTTTATTTACCACCTCTGTGCTTGTGGGTGAAAAATAAAGGGCTCTGTGTTGTTGTGATTCTAGCCTTGTGATTCAGGGTGCTGATGGCCACAGCTATGTAACACACCTCTGTTTTTCAGGGGCTTGACTTCAGCTGAAAGAGCAAGTCTGGCTGTAGGCTGCTAGAAAGACACTGCTTGTCCCTTGTTTAGATTGCATAGAGTGGTTCAGGTTGGAAGTGACCTCAAAGATCATATAGGTCCAGCCTCCTGCCATAGGCAGGGACACCTCCCACTAGAGCAGGTTGCTCAAGGCCTCATCCAGCCTGGCCTTGAACACCTCCAGGGAGGTTGTGGAGCACATTACTCCAGTTTCAGGTTTTTCTTTTCCCAAGGATGAGATCAGAAAAGGTAGAAGATCATGAGTTGCTTGAGATGCTCTTTGGTTTTGGTGGGAAATGGGGGTTTAAAATTTGATTTTATATGATTAGCTAAGTTTTCTATCACTAATCAGATGATTTGAAAAGGCAGAGATCATAGAATCACAGAATCAACCAGGTTGGAAGAGCCCTCCAAGATCATTCAGTCCAACCTAGCACCCAGCCCTAGCCAACCAGACCATGGCACTAAGTGCCCCATTCAGGCTTTTTTTTAAACACCTGTCCTGCAGAGAGCAGGATTATGAGCAGGATTATGTATCTTAGTGTCTCCTACATGCCTGCCTTTGGACTCTGGAAACATCCTCCTGAAGCACAAGGAGCTGCCTTCAGCAAGTGCTTCAATAGGTGTCAGCCTCTGCGATGCTGATCCTGCAGCTGGGAGGCTGCACAGAGCCCAGCAATTCTCAGCAGAGGCAGTAGCAGCCAGCAGCAGTTCTTCCCCTCTCAATGTCACTTCACAGCCCTGGCTGATGACAGCACCATTCAGAGGCATGAATGAGAGGCCTCCTTTGGGTGCTCAGTGTCAATAGAGGGATTAAGAAAAACAACCCTCAGCCACAAGTCTGGTTTGGTTTTGGGGAGTCCTGGAATAATGCCAGTTCCTAACATCAGCTACAATGTTAGATCTGAGCTTGTAGGTTGGTTTTGCATGGGAAAAGCAAGACTGCCATGTCAAAGCAGTGTTAGACTCCTAGAATCAAGCAGGTTGGAAGAGACCTCCAAGCTCACTCGGTCCAACCTAGCACCCAGCCCTGGCCAATCAACCAGACCATGGCACTAAGTGCCTCAGCCAGGCTTTGCTTCAGCACCTCCAGAGACAGCAACTCCACCACCTCCCTGGGCAGCCCACTCCAATGCCAATCACTCTCTCTGCCAACAACTTCCTCCTAACATCCAGCCTAGACCTCCCCTGACACAACTTGAGACTCTGTCCCCTTCTTCTGTTGCTGCTTGCCTGGCAGAAGAGCCCAACCCCACCTGGCTACAGCCTCCCTTTGGGCAGTTGTAGACAGCAATGAGGTCTGCCCTGAGCCTCCTCTTCTGCAGGCTGCACACCCCCAGCTCCCTCAGCCTCTCCTCACAGGGCTGTGCTCCAGGCCCCTCACCAGCTTTGTTGTCCTTCTCTGGACACCTTCCAGTACCTCAACATCTCTCTTGAAGAGCCCAGAACTGGACACAGTATTCAAGGTGTGGCCTGAGCAGTGCTGAGCACAGAGGCAGAAGAACCTCCCTTGTCCTGCTGGCCACACTCTTACTGGTCCAGGCCAGGATGGCATTGGCTTTCCTGTCACTTTAAAATCATGTGGCACTGGTTTTGAGCTAGGAATTGGAATGTTATGAAATATGGAAAGCAGGAGGGAGGAGGGAAAAGTCCATTAGTGCTACAGGTAGAAGTGAAAATAGTGACTGAGAGGGGAGACATGGAAATCAGTGCCAACCTGGCTGATTCTATGTTGGAGCAGGCAGCCCAGAGAGGTTGTGGAGTCTCTTTCTCTGCAGACTTTCAACTCCCACCTGGATACATTCCTGTGTGAACTACCCTGTGTCATCCTGCAAAACAAAGCCCAAAACCCTGCAGGCAGAGTTCTGCAGTAGGTACATTTTGCTGCAGCACTGGGTGGCAGAGTTCTGCAGTAGGTATGTTTTGCTACAGCACTGGATGCAGGCAGGATGGCTCCATCAATCCTGCACCCACCCTGTGCTGGCACAAGCCACAATTTATGTCAGAAGAGCAGGCATGTTCATAACAGGAGGTAGGGGGTATTACAGTTATTTCTTGGAGTTCATTAACAGAAGTATTTTGCCATTCTCCACCCCAATTCCAACGATTCCATCCCTGGTGGTCTGGAATGGTCATCATCTGCGATGAACATCCCACACAGTCTTCCTTCCAAGGTCTTTCTCAAGCAGACCCTCTGTTGTTGCTGATGTCAGGATATCCCTGCTCCTCCTTTATCTCCTTCCTGCTTTCCTTAGGCACTGCAGCCCTGGGTCTTTACAAGATTACTTATCAGAGAGCTCCAACAAGTAGCTGCAGATGCTCCCACAGTAGCCCTTGTTTAGGTTTGCAGAGTATCAACTGATTGCTACAGACAAACATCTCTACAGTTTGGTATTGTACAGTCTGGCACAGAAACCCTCAAAATGAGCATCTGGTCTGTGAGACCTTTTTACCAGCATTCCTTTATTTTTCTTATATCACTGCTTTGGCAGGGGAGGGGCTAGGACCTGATGATCTCTGGAGGTGCCTTCCAACCTCTGTGGTTCTGTGATGCTTGAACGTGTCCAGAGAAGGGCAACGAGGCTGGTGAGAGGCCTCGAGCACAAGCCCTAGGAGGAGAGGCTGAGGGAGCTGGGGTTGTTTAGCCTGGAGAAGAGGAGGCTCAGGGCAGACCTTATTGCTGTCTACAACTACCTGAGGGGTGGTTGTGGCCAGGGGGAGGTTGCTCTCTTCTCTCAGGTGGCCAGCACCAGAACGAGAGGACACAGCCTCAGGCTGCGCCAGGGGAAGTTTAGGCTTGAGGTGAGGAGAAAGTTCCTCACTGAGAGAGTCATTGGACACTGGAATGGGCTGCCCAGGGAGGTGGTGGAGTCGCCGTCCCTGGGGCTGTTCAAGACAAGGTTGGACGTGGCACTTGGTGCCATGGTCTAGCCTTGAGCTCTGTGGTAAAGGGTTGGACTTGATGATCTGTGAGGTCTCTTCCAACCTTGGTGATACTGGGATTCTGAGAGCTCTAATTTCTGAATATAAACTGAGATAAATAATGAAGAAGATTCCTTTAGGATCTTAACACACAGCCAAGAGTGAGTAATTCCTGGTTTTCCAACTGTTCTGAGACTTCCTAGTCCTCTGGAACCCAAAATAAAGGCCAAATGTGCCTCTGACTCATCAGGTGGGTGCTTTGGCTGCTTACCAAACATCTCCAAGCACTGTGACAGCCCTTCCCAAACCTGTGGCTCATGCAGAGAGCCTGCAACCTCTTTCCCCTCCCTTACAGCTCCTGTAAGGAATCATAGAATGGTTTAGGTTGGAAGGGACCTCAAGAATCATCCAGCTCCAACCCCCTGCCATAGGCAGGGACACCTCCCACTAGAGCAGGTTGCTCAAGGCCTCATCCAGCCTGGCCTTAAACAACTCCAGGGAGGAAGTATCCACAACCTCCCTGGGCAACCTGTTGTTCCAGTGTCTCACCACCCTCACTGTAAAGAACTTCCTCCTAACATCCAGTCTAAATCTCCCCTCCACCAGCTTAAACCCATTCCCCCTTGTCCTGACATTACCAGACCTTGTCAATAGTCCCTCCCCAGCCTTCCTGTAGGCTCCCTTCAGATACTGGAAAGCCACTCTAAGGTCTCCTCGAAGCCTTCTCTTCTCCAGGCTGCAGAGCCCCAACTCTCTCAGCCTGTCCTCACAGCAGAGCTGCTGCAGCCCTCTGATCATCTTCGTGGCTGTCCCCTGGACTCGCTCCAGCAGTTCCATATCCTTCTTGTGTTGGGGGCTCCAGAACTGCACACTGTAGGGAATGACAGCATGGCTCCTAGTTATTGAAAACGAGTGCTGACAGTTTGTGGCAAAGGCAGTTTATTAGGGTTCTGGGGATGGTGTTTGCCCTCCCCCCAGAGAACCCAGCTTTACAACGGGCTGTAATGGAGCCGCACGTACAAAGCACTGGGCACGACAGACACCGACTCTGCGGGCAGAACATCGCCACCAGCAAGCCAGGAAGCAACACTGAACCCTGCCTTCAGGACCACACTGCCTTTAGGACAGAACCTTTAGAATGTGCTGAAGTGTTGTTTCCACAAGATAGGAGTGAGGAGGGCCCTTATTTACAGCTTGTGAGTAACCCAAAGGTTAAGGGAGGGTTTGACATCCAATTCAACAGCAACATTCCAGCTCCACGATTTCCTCACCTCAACCTCTCCCCCCAACCCTGACTGACTGACTCTGGAATTCTTCATTCTTTATTAAAAAATAAAATGAAACAAAAGAGCAGAACATTTGCTGACAAATTCATGATACAAGCAGTTACAAGGTCCCTTTGAGACAAAGCATTAAGGAGGTGAGTGAAAAACAAATTGTCCAAGAGGACTGTAAACCATATTCATTTACAACAACATAGGCAGAAATTGAAGATCCGTCCTTTTCTTCACAACAAACAAACAAAACCCAATCATTAAAGGACACTGATTGCTTCTGAAAGGACTGTAAACCAAATTCTAGTCATGTAAAGTTCAAGGTGAATAGTAAAAGTTCCCTTTTATAAGTGTTTCCTACACAAAATTGCTGTCACAGCTGTAGCAGGAAAATAATCAGCTTTTGTTTATATTATTTAAGTATCTTAATTATATTAGATCTAATTAAATGCTCATGGGAGGGAAAAGTCAATGCATATGTGGTTTTGGTCAGTGTTAACTTGCAATAGGATCACACCTCATTGACTTTAGCTTAACCATTGTAATGGTTTAGAGTTATCTTGGTTCAGAAGTTTGTTTCACCAGAGTGGCAGCTTCTGAGCTGGCCCTTGTTTGGTTTCCAGTCAGCAGCTCACACACAGTTGTAGTAGTTTTATAAACAAAAGNGCAGCAGCTCACACAAAGTTGTAGTAGTTTTATAAACAAAAGCTGATTTTCTTCTTCTTATATAAATTTTTTAAGTATCTTAATTGTCTCATATCTAATTAAATGCTCTAGGGGGGGGGGAAAGGCAATGCATATGTGGTTTTGGTCAGTGTTAACTCACAGTAGGATCACACCTCATTGACTTTAGTTTAACCATTGTAATGGTTTAGAGTTATCTTGGTTCAGAAGTTTGTTTCACCAAGATGGCAGCTTCTGAGCTGTCCCTTGTTTGGTTTCCAGTCAGCTTCTCACACACAGTTGTAGCAGTTTTATACAAGAAGAAAAAAAAATCAGCTTTTGTTTATATATTTTAAGTATCTAAATTGTATTAGATGTAATTAAATGCTCTAGGTGGGGAAAAAAGGCAATGCATACGTGGTTTTGGTCAGTGTTAACTTGCAATAGGATCACACCTCATTGACTGTAATGGTTTAGAGTTACCTTGCTTCAGAAGTTTGTTTCACCAGAGTGGCAGCTTCTGAGCTGGCCCTTGTTTGGTTTCCAGCCAGCAGCTCACACACAGTTGTAGCAGTTATAAACAAAAGCTGATTTTCTTCTTATTATATAAATTTTTTTAAGTATCTTAATTGTCTCAGACCTAATTAAATGCTCTGGACAGGGGAAAAAGGCAATGCATATGTGGTTTTGGTCACTGTTAACTTGCAATTGGATCAGACCTCATTGACTTTAGCTTAAGCATTGTAATGGTTTAAAGTTATCTTGCTTCTTAAGTTTGTTTCACCAGGGTGACAGCTTCTGAGCTGGCCCTTGTTTGGTTTCCAGCCAGCAGCTCACACACAGTTGTAGCAGTTATAAACAAAAAGCTGATTTTTTTTTCTTCTTGTATAAATTTCTTAAGTATCTTAATTGTATTAGATCTAATTAAATGCTCTAGGGGGGAAAAAAATGCAATGCGTATTTGGTTGTGGCCAGTGTTAACTTGCAATAGGATTATACCTCATGGACTTGACATTAACCATTGTAATGGTTTAAAGTTACCTTGCTTCAGAAGTTTGTTTCACCAGGGTGGCAGCTTCTGAGCTGGCCCTTGTTTGGTTTCCAGTCAGCAGCTCACACACAGTTGTAGCAGTTTTATACAAGAAGGAAAAAAAACAGCTTTTGTTTATATTATTTAAGTATCTTAATTGTATTAGATCTAATTAAATGCTCTGGGAGGGAAAAAAGGCAATGAATATTTGGTTTTGGTCAGTGTTAACTCACAGTAGCATCACACCTCACTGACCACTGTAATGGTTTAGAGTTATCTTGGTTCAGAAGTTTGTTTCACCAGAGTGGCAGCTTCTGAGCTGGCCCTTGTTTGGTTTCCAGTCAGCTACAACTGTGTGTGAGCTGCAGTTTTATACAAGAAGGAAAAAAAAAGTATAAACAAAAGCTGATTTTTTTAAGTATCTTAATTGTATTAGATCTAATTAAATGCTCTGGGAGGAAAAAAAGGCAATGAATATTTGGTTTTGGTCAGTGTTAACTCACAATAGCATCACACCTCACTGACCACTGTAATGGTTTAAAGTTATCTTTAAACCCTTGTAATGGTTTGAAGTTATCTTGCTTCAGAAGTTTGTTTCACCAGGGTGACAGCTTCTGAGCTGGCCCTTGTTTGGTTTCCAGTCAGCAGCTCACACACACACACACCCCCCGCAAAGCAAAACTCATTGTTTTCACCTCAATTCCTTCAACAGTTCAATCGCCAAACACTGACATGGCACACAAGTGGAGTCACAGATAGCTTTCTGTGGCTTGCATTTTGTTCTGTGTTAATTATGTGCCACCTAGCACCATTTTATCACCAAGCCTGACTTCAGGCAGAACAGAAATAAAATGCCTGTAATGATGAGGACACAGAAGGCTCTAGAGAAGGAACTGCCCTCATCTGACCCAACACATTACTAAGTCACAGCAGCAATGCCAAGGATGCCCCATGCACAGGCATGGCATTACAAGCAGGTTTTAACCTAAAAAAAGATCTAGAACAGATTTTGTTCATATTCCAAGAGCTAATTTAGTTTGCATTCAGAAGTATTTTAAGAAAAATCCCACAGTCCTAACATTTAGTTCAATTTTCCATCTCTAAAATGTTATCTACTTGGCTGTAAAGAGCACTTTTTGAAGGTATCTGAAAAGCATTCACCATCTCCAAAATCCTCTGAAACCCCTACCCTTGAAAAATCAGGATGCTTCTGTCAACTGCACTCAGTCTTTTCTTTGCTCAAGTGTTTTTACTTACCCTGGGACACTCAGCTCAAACACAGCATCTTTAGAAGGAAGTGATCACTGAAGTTTTAGTAAGGTCAGAGAAGTCCTAGTAAGGTCAGAGAAGTCCTGGACAGCTGTAGTCCCAAATTGACCCCTAATCCTGTGCTACAATATTTTCCACAAGAAGGAATGCATAGTTCACTCTTACATCATCATTATGAAAAACTAATGGAGTACCTAGAGGTAGGGATAAGTCTGTCAATTCTCTTACTCTTGCCATGAAGAAACAGATGGAAGTTGACAGTGGATGAGAGTTTGCACCTACGCTGACAGCCCAAACTTTACCTGACAGCCCTGGGTTTAGTTTTAATCCAACTGCTTGCTTAGCAATTTGCTAGCAGCCACCAAATATTCCTTCACATTGCTAGCAGCCACCAAACATTCCTTCACATGCCAAAAACCTCCCCACTTGCTGATCCAAAATTCAAGCTAGCTATCTGGCTTCTCACAAACCACTTTTTTCTCCTATATTATTCCATTGCAAGTAGCAACAACAACAACAACAACAAAAGGTTAGTGAACTAGCTTAACTACTTCTAACCTTACCACAAGTCATGAAAACAATCTCAGGCAGCACACATCTCGAGTTGCTTTGTCAAAGCTTCACTCAAAGTTTACTTTCCTGTGTATTTAAAGTGAAACTTCAGGAAGTACAATCACCAAAGTGCAAGAACATGAGATGGGGCACACCTACACTGGGGAAAAAAAAAACAACCAACAAACAAACCAAAAAGCCAACAAATTAAAGTGCCAAAGAGAATCTCTAGAATTGCTACCAAAACCTGCAGCTTTGCCAAGATGATTTTGAAGCATTTGCAACCAAGACAAGGTGATAATAGCACCATTTAACACCAGCAGGTCATGGTAGGTTTTGGTTCAGGCTTTATACGTATTTCATCATGATCTGGGGGTTGACTAAGCATTAATGGCTTGTGACTTTTAAGCTTGTGAGCCAGTGTCATAAATATGGCCTCCACATGGTCATTGTCATTGGGGTTTTTGGCAGAGGTTTCAAATAAGGGCATACTGTGAGTATCTGCAAACTTCTGGGCCAGGTCCGTAGGTACCTGAATAGCACTCCTCAGGTCGCATTTATTTCCAACAAGAATCCTTGGTATGTCATTGGCAAGAAGGTGCTGTTTGCACTCCTCTATCCAGGCTGGCAGACTGTGGAAGCTGGCAATGTTTGTCATGTCATACACAAACACCACGGCGTGCACGTTCCGGTAGTAGTGCTGCACCATGCTCTTCCGGAAGCGCTCCTGCCCGGCCGTGTCCCACAGCTGGATCTGCACGGGGAAAGACAAGGAGAGAGGAAAGAATGGTTCACTGCTCCTGCTGGAAAATAACACCAGGCACTTATCTCCTCACTTATCACATTGAGGAAAATCTGCTCTTACGTAATCACAGAAGTTCAGAGGTTGGAAGGGAGCTCCAGCAGTCCTCCAGTCCAACCTCCCTGCCAAGGCAGCGTCACCCAGGGTAGATCGCACAGTAATGCGTCCAGGTGGGTTTGGAAAGGCTCCAAAGAAGAATCCACAACCTCTTCAGGCAGCCTGCTGTCACCCTCACTCATGTTGAGCTGAAACCTTCTCTGTTCCAGTTTGTACCCCTTGATCCTTACCTTATTGCTGCTGACCACTCTAAAGAGATTGGCCCCAGCCACTTAACCCCCACCACTCCGATATCTGTATATCTTCATCAGATCTTCTCTCAGCCTTCTCCTCTCCAGACTAAACAGCCTCAGGTCTCTCAGTCTCTCTGTGTGGGGGAGATGCTCAAGTCCCCCAGTTGTCCTCATGGCTCTCTGCTGAACTCTCTCCAGCAGGTCCCTGTTTCTTTTGGACTGGGAAGCCCCAAACTGGATACTGTACTGCAGATGTGGTCTCACCAGGGCAGGGCAGAGGGGGAGAAGAACCTCCCTAAGAAACGAAGAGATGACTCTGTGAGCTACTATCTTGGATGTAAGAATTAGGAACAGAGAAACTTAGGTAAAATGGAAAAGCACTGCAGTCTGTGAGTGACAAAGTGAACATGGCAGGGATAGGCCCCAAAATGGCAACAATGGATAAGTTAACATAAATTCATTGGAGCATCCAAAACTTTGTATCTGGAAGCACAGCTTGTACCTGCCCTTTGCTGCTTTCATAGAATCATAGAATCAAGCAGGTTAGAAGAGACTTCCAAGCTCATCCAGTCCAACCTAGCACCCAGCCCTGGCCAATCAACCAGACCATGGCACTAAGTGCCTCATCCAGGCTTTGCTTCAACACCTCCAGGGATGGTGACTTCACCACCTCCCTGGGCAGCCCATTCCAATGCCAATCACTCTCTCTGCCAGCAACTTTCTCCTAACATCCAGCCTAGACCTCCCCTGCCACAACTGGAGACTCTGTCCCTTTCTTCTGTTGCTGCTTGCCTGGCAGAAGAGCCCAACCCCACCTGGCTACAGCCTCCCTTCAGGTAGCTGCAGACAGCAATGAGGTCTGCCCTGAGCCTCCTCTTCTGCAGGCTGCACACCCCCAGCTCCCTCAGCCTCTCCTCACAGGGCTGTGCTCCAGGCCCCTCACCAGCTTTGTCACCCTCCTGTGGACACCTTCCAGCACCTCAACATCTCTCTTGAATTGAGGAGCCCAGAACTGAACACATCACACTGCTGTGCTCACTTCTCTCCTCCCTTGCTGCTGTTTTGTCTGCTTGGCTACTTTACTCCATCACCACCTCCTCTAAGGTTGCTATATTCTGTAATAGTTCGTTTTATTTAGTTTAACTGTAAAAACACAATTTTGTTTTCTGACTGTGCAAATTCTGAGTTGTAGTGAACTCTCTCAGGCAGCTTTACAGTAAGTTATTGGGGGAGAGAGCCACTCTAACCTATCCCACACCTCTTCTGAAACATCTTGGCCCTTAGGGCTGCTCGTGGTTGAAGCCAGGAAGAAGTGATGCTGTAACCTGTTCATCCCGGGGTGCATTAGGAAAACTGCACCTAGCAGCTCTAGGGAGGGTCTTCTCCCACTCTACTCTGCCCTGGTATACACCTGGAATACTAAGTCCAGTTCTGGGCTCCTCAGTTCAAGAGAGACAGGGACTTACTGGAGAGAGTCCAAGAGAGAGCCACAAGGATGCTTGGGGTACTTGAGCATTTCCCCTAGAAAGAGAGACTGAGAAACCTGGGGCTGTTTAGTCCTAAGAAGGAAGGACTGAGAGGTGATATGAACAAGATACACAAATATCTGAGGGGTGGGCGTTAAGTGGCTGAGGGTCTCTTTTGGGTGGTCAGCAGCAATGAGACAAGCAGCAATGGACACAAACTGGAAAAGAGAAGGTTTCAGCTCACCAGGAGGAGAAATTTCTTGAGAGTGAGAGTAACAGAGCCCTGGAGCAGGCTGCTCAGAGAGGTTGTGGAGTCTCCTTCTCTGGAGACTTTCCAAACCCACCTGGATGCATTCCTGTGTGAACTGCCCTGAGTGACCCTGCCTTGGCAGGGAGGTTGGACTGGATAATAATTTTTGTTCTTGTCTAAAACACCATCATCTTCCCCAAGGCATTGTTCTTAGCATGAAGTTAACTGCCTGCTGTGGAAACAGAATCAAACCACGTATGAGTAACAATGCCATCACCAAACCCAGGACAAACAAAGCTTTCTCTGTGGTGCTATCTATTGGAATCAAATCCTCCTGTGATGGACCTCTAACTTTCAGCTTTTGAGCAGCACTGTTTCCTTCCTGGGAAGGGAGTTTTCATCAGACTGAGAATTCAGGGACTATTAAATGATGAAGGTGAATTGAAAATTCAACCTGTTCCCATACATTTATCCCTTGATAAAACTGTTCTCCCATTAGCAGAGTGCTGCATTCTTTTGATCCAAATTGCTTCAGCAAAACTCAGACGTTGCAAGTGTTTGGAATGCTGCCTTGTTTACCATTGTCTATCAGTGACTTTGTTATTAAACTCAACACTGCTCAGGCCACACCTTGAGTGCTGTGTCCAGTTCTGGGCTCCTCAATTCAAGAGAGATGTTGAGGTGCTGGAAGGTGTCCAGATAAGGGCGACAAAGCTGGTGAGGGGCCTGGAGCACAGCCCTGTGAGGAGAGGCTGAGGGAGCTGGGGGTGTTTAGCCTGGAGAAGAGGAGGCTCAGGGCAGACCTCATTGCTGTCTGCAGCTGCCTGAAGGGAGGTTGTAGCCAGGTGGGGTTGGTCTCTTCTGCCAGGCAACCAGCAACAGAAGAAGGGGACACAGCCTCAAGTTGTGCTGGGGGGAAGTATAGGCTGGGTGTTAGGAGGAAGTTCTTCACAGAGAGAGTGATTGGCATTGGAATGGGCTGCCCAGGGAGGTGGTGGAGTCACCATCCCTGGAGGTGTTCAGGAAAAGCCTGGATGAGGCACTTAGTGCCATGGTCTAGTTGACTGGCTAGGGCTGGGTGCTAGGTTGGACTGGATGAGCTTGGAGGTCTCTTCCAACCTGGCTGATTCTATTCTATTCTATTCTATTCTATTCTATTCTATTCTATTCTATTCTCAAACGCCAAGTGTTGGGGAAATCTGCTGATGGCAACAAGCTAAGATGCATCAAACTCAGGATCATCACAGCATCACATTTTCTGAAAGCTGGGACAGCAGAAATAGGGTGAAACTGAATAGAAGCAGATGTAATGTCTTGGTAACAGCAACTTATAACAAAGACTTTTCCTCTAAGCACAGGACTATTAAAACAGGATGGCCCAGAGACACGAGTCAGTCACAGGATGGTTTGACTCACTAGTGTGAGAGAATGAAGGAAAAAGAGCAAGTGATGGCTCTCAGGACAGGGTGATTTTTTTTCTGAAGGATGGGCACCCATCCCTAAGGAAAAACTGGAATGGGAGCAGGTGGAAATGGCAGTTCCTGGTTTCATCAGGAGAACAGAGAATTTACACAAGAACATCAGAACAGCTTGGACTTCTCCAGTCCAGTTATCTGTGCCTTCTGATCCACACCTTAGATAGATCCATTGCTGCTTCTAAAAAGGCCATTCCTAGGAAAAGAAAACAAGTCACCCTCATTGGGTGACTCCATTTAGGAGAGCCACGAAGATGATCAGAGGGCTGGAGCAGCGCTGCTATGAGGACAGGCTGAAAGAGTTAGGACTCTTCAGCCTGGAGAAGAGAAGGCTTCAAGGAGACCTTATAGTGGCTTTCCAGTATCTGAAGGGAGCCTACAGGAAAGCTGGGGAGGGACTATTTACACGGTCTAGTAATGTTAGGACAAGGGGGAATGGCTTTGAGCTGGCAGAGGGGAGATTTAGACTGGATGTTAGGAGGAAGTTCTTTACAGTGAGGGTGGTGAGACACTGGCACAGGTTGCCCAGGGAGGTTGTGGATGCTTCCTCCCTGGAGGCGTTTAAGGCCAGGCTGGATGAGGCCTTGAGCAACCTGCTCTAGTGGGAGGTGTCCCTGCCTATGGCAGGGGGTTGGAGCTGGATG